>BMAV01017239.1:222300-233815 GCA_019973955.1 Trichonephila inaurata madagascariensis | reverse complement strand
CCAAAAAAAAAAAAAAATGAAATGTGAAGCAACCTCAGAGGAAAATTGTTTTGCGCGTCTTACCCGGTGGGAAAATTTATTTGCTGTTGGTGAAACAGAAAGAGAGAGACCGAGGATTTTTGTTTTAAAATTAAAAAGAAGACTATTGTCTCTGTTAGGTGATAAATTCCAAGAATAAAGAATTCAAGATGATAGAGGTGGGAGGGGGAAAGTGACGGTCACTTATACGGTATTTGCGTTGCCACAAGTGCCTTTGCTAGTCAAGAATAAATAATAACTATTGAAGTCAATTAAGAATGCGTTTGTGTAATGTCAAAAACAGGACTGCGTATATATTACAATGCTACTCATTATTATTTAAGTCAATATATTTTGCTCGTGTAAAATGTGTTCCCTATTTCATCACCTATACCAAATATGGGCAATTGTTTTGGATCGAGGGCCACATTGTAGAAGCGGAGGATTCCAGAGGACCGCATTTTTACCATTATTACAATCCTTCATTAAATTTGCATCTCAGAAAAGGTATAAATTGTACCATAAAAAGCAATAAATATAAATTAAAGAATATAGGGGTAGTTTTATTTAATTTCTTAAGGTACTTTCATATCTATAGCTGCAAGCACATTTAATTTTAGAATCTGTTTAATGAGAGACAAATATACCTTACCACATCTGGTATACCCGTTCTTCGCACGGGTAAATTGAAAAATAAAACTATAGATATGGAAGAATATAAGAATTATAAAGAAACTTCGAATGAGTAAATTTTAAGTGAATTGCGAAGTAAACATCAAGGAAAGAACAATTTAGTAAATGGAATAGCGAAATCATTTAAATAATTAAAACTGAATTAAATGGTATTTCCCTAGGTCATTTGTCAGTCAATATATAAATAGTATCTAAATAAAATTAATAAACATTATCACATTTACTCCGCTGTGGGAGACGATTTCTGCAAAAATAAAATGGACGATATAGTAAAAAAGAAATATTTTTTTTTAAAAAAAAGTTTTTAAAATTTGGAGAAATTCTCTTGTATTTGAAAAACAGAATTATTAAATTTTTCGTACCAAGACCTTTTGAAAATTTACCACTAAATGAGTAAAAGCCAGTTATTAATCAACTAAAAGTTTTAATGCATATATAAGCTTGCACGTAGAAATTCTCATCACACCTGCAAGTTAATTCTTCTATTTCACTCTAGAGATTTTTCACTTAACCAGCGTTCTGGTCGACTTTCTAAATTTGATAATGACAAAATAAAAGCGAATCGTCAAATAACCATGCGAGAGATTGCAAAAAACTTGAATGTATCATACACAACAATTGAAATATTATATAAGGTATCTTGAACTCGTTCAGGAGCTTAATATCTACATTCATGAGTTGAAAGTAATTAATTTAATGTAACGAATCCATATTTGCGAACCGCATTTCAAGCATAGTTCCGTCGATCATTTTATGAAATGAATTATCATTTACAATTAATCATTTACAATGACATTAACCGAAAATAAAAGAAGGTGCAAAAGTTACGCATCTTTAGCAACACGTACGAAATTATTGGAGCTTTGTTTGAAAGTGATGCCACATTCTCCGTATAGCCCCAGCCTCGTACCACACATTAGAAACTTTACAAAATTTCTTCAACGGAGGAAAACTTCAGAAATAACGAAGACTTCAAAACCCATTTGGTCGAGTTTTTTCCTGATAAAGTTCTCTGAGTGCGGAATCATAAAGTTACCAGAAAAATGGCAAAAGGTCATCGAACAAAATGGAAGATATTTGACTGATTAAAGTTAATTTTTCATTTTGAAAAAATAAAATTATTTTTCCACACTAAGAAAATGAAATTATTTTCGGGCCAACTCAATATAATACTAAATGGGCTTTTGCATTTATGTGTTCAAATAAAACATTGTATGTATATGATTTTTTTTTTTTTTTTTTTTTACATTTTAAGAATGCTATGTAAAAAACGGATAAATTTACAACAGCGACACACATTTGTAAAGGGAAAATAAAAGAATTTGCTATCTAAAAAAATGTGTTTGCGCGCGCGTGTGTGTTAAACGTAGAGGGCTAGAATAGAGTGCATAAATGCAACCCACGCAATTTATAATTCGAGACAAACTTCGATTAGTGTTTCTAAAAATGAAAACTTAATTAACTTTTTGTTACATAGTCCAGTCCATTATTTCCCTTATGCTGCCTCAAATGTGTCGTTAAATGGTTGAAAGGATTAAGATGCATTTTATTATGTAGAATGACGAAAAAACAAAATATGCTGTAGTAGAAAAATAACTAATTTTTTAAAAAAAATTCCAAAGAAATTAAAATTAAATTTGCTTTAGAAAAGAATACGGATTTATGCGCAGTCACAACTGTAGCTAAAGTTGTTGATAATTCTCATGCGCAATCATGAATCGATTTCAAAAAGGGACACAAATAAATTTAGAAGTCATCTGTGTCGGTCTTTGGCGAAATGATGATACATAAAAGGTGAAAGAAGTAGACGATGACAAATGCAAAATGGATACAGATAATAAATTGTAAAGAATATTTTTATAACAGTCATAGAATAACATTTACTTACGTAGCTTGCCCTGTATCAAAATTCTTTGGGGACCAACTTTTGGAAAATAAATATAAATGATCGCATTAGTAAAACTTACTTCAGTCAAAATATTTCACTTGTAGGGGCCCTTATAGTTTGTGGGTCCCGTATCATTGACACGGTAGATACAGCGGTAGCTACGCCACTGGTAATATTAAAACGGTATTCAAATGTAATAATAAAATAGGAAGATTAATATTGAATTGAAATAAGATAACTGATATGTAAAATATACATTGTAAAATAAACACCATCCGATAATTACTGAATGAGGGAGTGTTTATTTGGTCGCACTATAGAAAGCAACACTAAAAATATTGACGATGGGCCTCGTATTTTTAAACCTCGATCAAATGACGAGGACGGCACCTGAGCAGGCACACCATGCCAACGGGAGGACTTTGAGCCTCGACAGATTTAATGTACATCAGCCCATCTATACAGCGGGTCTTCAGTGACACTTGGGTGCAAACCCATGATCGTGGCCATATTCAATTTCAGAAGATCGGAACAGAGTAAAATATATTGTATTAAGAAACATGATTAAAAGTACAAACTACATATTAACTATCTCAAAAAACAATTTAAGTTTAACTTTTTAACTGTCATACCAGATATTATCTTAGGCATGGCACTAATTCTAAAATGCCACGCTCGAGTGGTAATAAATTTTTGGTTGGATCCTAGCTGGGCACACTGCTTGGCGACAAAATTTTTGGCGCCTAAGACAGTCAACCCCCAATTTTTGTTTTCGTCCATAACATTTTTTGAAACACGGGTTTTTTTAGCCATTTGGCGAAAAAAAAATGGTGCCAAAAATAGCAGTGTGCCCAGCTAGGATTGTACCTAATTTTTGAGTAATTTACTGTATGTGGTGTAGATCGCTGTGATCAGGAAATATCCTTTCATCCAATAATCCGAAAACTTCAGAAAAAACTTTATAAAAAGATATCTTTACATTTACTGGATAAGGTACGCTGGAACTCATTCTTTCTCTATAAAATGTAGTTGGGAAACGTATATATTGCATTTTTAGAATCTTGAATCCAAGTTGTAGAAGAGCTTTTACATAAATATAATGATGCAGTTTCTGGACAAAAGAATCCTTGTAGATCACCTACATTAGATAACCCTGCCCATCTTAGGGAATGACATTTTATATCCCATATTCCTTCTATTCCTGCAAAATGTGAGCCTGCAAGACAGTGTGTTGTTCAAAAAAGGATGCAAATGGAAATAAGGTAAAGCAGGAAATACGATTCTGGTATAATATTGCGGAGTTCACACATCTATGCTTGGAAAAGTGTTTCCAATAATACCACACAAAACTGAATTATTGAACTACTATTAAGTATTTATTTTTTAGAAAATAATGCTCCTCTAGAAGCTAACTTTGCCATTGCAAAGCTGTGTGGCACTCACTTTAAGCAAATATGCAGTTGCTGTAAAACCTAAAATTTTTTATACATGTAATTCAACTACTATATATACTTTATTTTGTACTAAACATTTGATTTTTGCGATTAAAAAATTTGACAATTTAAGTATCCAAATCATCAAAATAACTCGAAAGTTTCGAGGGATAAAGAATCAAGATGTAAGATAAAGATGTGGAAAATTTTACAACAAAAATACTGCTATTAAATATGGATTACATTTGTAAGCTTTTGCTGAATATAAATGTCATATTATAAAGTAATTAATTTAATTATATGTAAAATTAAGTATTTAGTTGTTCTCAAAAGTCTTTCTCTGAAACTTTAGTTAAAGCCCTCGAGTAGCTAAATAGAGAGTGCAACATTAATATTTTCTCAAACTCACTGAAATTTAAGTTTAAAAAACTGCTAAAACTTTCAATATGGTTTATGGTAGTAAAGCATCGGATAATTATGTAGTTATTTGCCAATATTACTATCATAAATTTCTTAATGAATATTTTCGAAATAATTCTTTTCATAAAGTATGTTTAAGTGAAATCAAGGCATCTACGTATTACTGCAACTATATTGGCGACATTATATGAAACGAAGCATATGATTGCCAGTTCAATACATATGACACATATGAAATCTGGGTTGCCAACTTGGCGAGTTATCTTGAACGTTAGCATTGTTGCGATAGTATGTAAGTACCGAAATCAATAATCATTTTTTAGTTTTTTCAGTAGCGAATTTTTTTGATTATTTTTTCCAGTGTCATTTGGGTCAATATAATGTTAATAACCAGAAGGATTTAATATTTAAAGATAAAAATATTTGGGGTCTTAAAGGGATAAACAAATTTCAGTTTATCTCAAGGTAGGTTTGCTAGAAGTTATTTAGTAAATGTAGATTCACATCACCATAATTTGATTTTAATTTAAGTCATCCTTTGAAGCAACATGAGGGCTATTGGCGTGGGTTAGTAAATATTAATGTCACACTGTTCAGCTACACAAAGGCTTTTGGCGACGAACCTCGTAATTTTGAACCATGGTCAAGTGACAAGGACAACACCTGAGCTAGCACCTCCCTCTCCTAACTACCACACCAACGGGAGGACGTTTGAGCTCTTGACAGATTTAACATGCATCGCTCCCCTACATGGTGGGTCTTTAGTGGTATTGGGCTCGAACTTGGGACATATCAGCCACGATCCGATACCTTGACCACTTGGATACCGTGGCCATGCTACTGGCGTGGGACTTCGTCGTTTTGAACTATGGTAAAGTGACGAAAAAGAAAAACACCTGAGCTGGAGTCAAATCCTTATGAAAGTTTAATATTAATTATCCAATGTTTTGAAGAAATGAAGTGAAGCAATGTGATAAGTTTTATAATCTTCGTTATTTTTGTAGAAAATAAATGGATATACAAATATTTCAAAGTTTAAAACTTATTTTTAAAAAAAATTAATGATTTTTTTAGAAAGGAACTCTAAAAAAATATTTCCACGAACAAATTTCAAATGAAGTCAGCTGAATATTTAATACTTGTTAATGCGAATAATTATATTCACTTAAAAGAACAAGTTATAACTTGATAGGTTTATATTATTCACAATGATGAACAGAAAATATAGTAAATCAAAAGTAAAAAACTGTTTTTAAAATAAGCTTTTATTTAAGGGGTACGATTTAAGCAAAAAATTTTAATTTAAGGATTTTAAAAATTTTTTTGGTTCCCTCCTATGTATGTATACTATGTTAAAGAGATTTTGTGGTCAAAATTTCATAAAAAGCTATCCATGTAATTTTTTAAGGAAAAAACTTCAAATTTTTGAAGTGATTTTAAAATGCTACTCCTCCTACAAAAATTTACGTACATGCTTGAAATTTGATTTACACAAGTACGTTAAACTATGTATAATAAAAGTTGGTATGGGTTTTTCTTTAACATGATTGGCATTCATACAATACTTCTTTTTATGAATGTTTAATGAAAATTCCTTAAAAAATGTATAAATTCTAAATTCAATTATTTTCAAAAAAATAAACATTGCTTTGATTTAAAAATGCATACCAACTTTTGTTGAATGTACTATTAGCAATATGTAAAAAAAAATTCAAAGCATTAGGCACAATAGAAAAAAAAAAGCCTTAGCATTTTAAATGAAGACAAAATAGTTATTTTATCTTTCTGAGATAAGTCAGTTTAAAGTTTTGATTTGCCATAGAGATGTGAATAAAAACGAACGTGAAAGTTATCATAGTTATGTGTTTTTTAAGTTTTGAGCTTTCAAATTTTGTGAGGTTATAGAAATGTATATATAGAATAATTTAGGCTAAAAACATTAAATTTGATTTTTTGACCGATTTTGGTGAATTGAATCGTACTGTGTCCCCTTAAATGTGCTAAAATAAATAAAATAAACTTTTCTTTTAAAACTTTTTTTTACTATCAACTTCTAACGTCATTACACAATTTATATTAGTTTCAATAATATATAAAATAATGTAAATTTTGTGCTCAAATTCCTCTATTTATCCAAATTCAAAATAAGTATCTGCATCAATTGTGACTACTATTTAGTTTAAAAAATTATTGTTTGATTATTAGATATGTTTATTACTACTGTCACACACACATTATTAGTTGTTTTTGATAAATCAATTCTTGGAAAATTTTCCACTTCACAAATTGCACAACCTAAGTATATTAGTGAATAAGTAACCAGCATTTTAGAGCAACTAAAGGTATTTTGAAACACACAGAGAGAGTGGACTAACTCTTATAAAGAGAAATTTGATTTCACCATTTTTTAAATTTAAATCATTTTTAGACAACATCAAAATTAAAACTACACAACATTTCAAGTATTTTCAAGAAAGTCACACATAAAGTTCCATAACTCTCATAAATATATTACACAATGGCTGAGTAGTGTCATGAAATTTAGTGAAAATTGCCATGCTTTGAGCATAGCTGGGGTGGAGTTATATCACAAACAATCTACGACATGAACCAGGGCTTTTGGACAATCTGAACATGTACAGGCAGAGAGTTAGTTCATTATTCTAATGTTTTGTGACATACTTAAACCAATGTCTCTGGAACTTATTTAGAAAACCAAGAGAACCCAGATGCACCCCTTGAAGATGTTAAAAAAATTGAATTATATTTTATCTCTCAACATAAAAAGTAATTTATGATAATGAAAAATCAAAACTGATGGTTATTAGAAAAATTCAGATTCCTCGAACTCTTTTACTTTGAGGTCTATTCATGTGCCATTAGGATAAAAGAATTGTTGATCTAGATGCCAAACAGTATATTATAAATTGTAAATTAATGAATATATCATGCAAACTTTACATTTTAAATATAATAGAGACAATTGTTGAGTATTCTGCAGCCTGTCATAACACTAAAAAAAAAAAAAAAATGATAGACAAACATAATTAGCGATACCATTAAAAGATGAAGACATCAAATTGGCAGCTCAAGATAGCAAACGAACAAATTTCCAAAATATATCTTAAATTTTAAACAATTTATGGAGACTATTAGACAAAAATCAAAATGTATGAGCTTCCTGATGCAGTATGCATCTCTAAAGTGGTCCTCATTCACCATCAAAGGTACCTGCTATATTTTAATTATAAATCCTAAAGTTAACAAATAACTAAGCTTTGAATAGCACCTTGTTTTTTTTTAATTATAAATACAGACTGATAAAATTGGTCAACATCTTTCCATTTCAAACCTCAGGACTTCATTCCATATTGAACGTGTTCCATATTAGCAAGTTATCCATTATCCTATATGAGTTACAGTTTGTATCATTTGTAATTCTGTGTGTATATTGAAATTAGGTTAAATGCTTGCACATACTTAAAAACAAAACCATTGAATAATAAATGCAGAGAATTTTAAAACAACTAAAATGAAAAGATTTTTAAAAATATAAATCTATTTGATTCATTTAATTTCACAATTGTGATTTAATAACAGCTTTAACTACATGAATAAAAAGTATATAACTCGTGCATTTATATGTGGCTGTGCAACATATAACAGATTGAACAAACAGCCTTAATCATATAAAAAGTTAAAATAGAAAACGATATGTTATGTTAAAAAAGAAAGATCTACACTTAAGAATTGTAAAAAAAAATAATACTTTTTATTCAATTTCTTATTTAAATTGGTATTACATAACATCAGAAAATTTTAAACACTGGACTTATATAAATATTCAGTCCCACTCATACATGATATGAGTAAAATTGATTATATAATAAGGGGGAGCAAAAGATAATTATTTTCTGAGATATTATTTGAAAACAAAAAATCTTCAGGAACAAAATTATTGTAAGATAGGTAGGAAGATAATTTCTTGTTTATGTTCAATGTATGAATTGAATTTTTTTAATATATATATTATGTTGCACAAAACTATTTAAGTATAAATCATGAAAAATAATACAGATTAAAATAAATATTTAATTCTCAAATTTATACACAGTGCAAAACAAGAATAAAAAACAAAACATAGTATAAAGCTAGGATTGATCGAAATCTAACTAGATATAGCTCTCAGTGACCAAAATATGATATAGCCATCAAAGTACACAAATAGATCAAATCTGCAACATGTTACAAAAATTAATACAAGAAATAACATTTTGGATCACTCAATAGTTTTTATGACTGCCTTAATTTAGCCAATCTCTGAGTCAGCTCATCCTAGAGAAAAAGAGAGGAAAAAATCAATGAAATCATCAATAAACAGTACCTAAAATTAGCAAAAATTGATTTTTTTTAAAGACATCTTAATATGTAAGAAAACTGAATATTGTTAGGAAAAGGGTATTTTGAAATAAAAAAGTAATTAATCCTAACAGTTTGGTTCATAAGCTGCATACAAGCACAATTATTATTTAAAAATTGGCAAAAGAATTGGACTTACAATAAATTTATCCTTAAGACCAATTAGGTTTATCTTAAAAATGTGTGCAATAAAATGTTTTTTTACACACACACACAAAGGAAATATATCACTAGTTTTTTCCAATTAATTTTCCAAAAAATATCAAGTGCAAATATTTTCAACAAAAATTTATGAGAGTTGGGTATTTATTTTTTAAGTGTATATTATAGTTTTAATAGATGAAAATTTCAACAAATGAAACAGAAGTGAATAACTTAATTATGTATTAATTTATTTTTATTGACATATTTTGAATTCATTCCCTAATATTAAAGGAAAAATAAAAAGCTAAAACTACTAGACAATAAAGTAATAATAACCATTATTTTAAAATAAAGGAAAGCACAACTATATTGCCAAAAAAACTAAGCTATTAAAACAAGTTTCACATAATTTTCCCATTTGATAAATTACTAACTACTTTCATTACATTTATAGTAAAGATTGAAACAGCCTTTTAAATGAAGGTTACAATCCTTAACTACTCAGTTAAAAAGACATTATATTTGATTTTGCATCATACCTTCCAAAAAATACGGAGACACTTAAGTAGAATTTCAAAATTATGATTAATTAAATGACTTACAAGGAGCATACTTCGACCAGTAGACCTTATTGAATTTGAATAATAATCTTCCAACCAAATTTAAGAAACAGAACTTATATATAACAGAATAAATTACACTTAGCACTCAAAAATAATCATGGTGAGTGAATAATATTTGTGCAAAATATGAAGCAAAAAAAATTTAATGACATTTCTCATTAAATTACATAATTAAACAAAACTAATATAAAAAAGAGATATATTGCAAAAACACAAATATATATTTTTTTTTAATTTCAATATAAAAAGAACAAAGATAAACAATTTTTTTTAAAAAAAAAAAGGGGGGGGAGAGAAAAATTAAATCGAAGTATCTTTTATAAATTATTTTCCTCAAATTCTTTTGCTATCAGACCTTCAAAAATAATTCATAAAATACTAATCTTGTCAAATAATATTCTGATAATATTCTAAAAATTTAGAAGACACAAACTCGAGGCCTTTATTAAAACATATTGATTACCATTTTTAAAAAAGCTAATAGGAAAGGTTATAATAATGGAATAAGTCAATTAGCTATATGCTGCTCTGCAGATAATTTCTTTTCATAATTTCTTTGGTGTCTCAAAATATGTTTTAAACATGTTAACAAATTTGTGCTCCAAATAAATTCTTATATGTAAAAGAAATCCAAAACTTTCAAATATTTTACACACTTACCTGCTCTTGAGAAGCAGCAGTTGAAGCAATTGTACCTGTGCCTCCTTCAGGTAATTCCATGTTTAATTCAAGGCTATAAGAAAGGGAAGAAATTAAAACAAAAAGGCTGTTACTAAAAACAAGTCTTTATTTTAAAAGAATTTAATAATTTTTAATTTTTGCATTGAAATGTACAAAAATATATATTATAATTAATAGCGACTTAATGCGCACGTTTGAAAAGCTCATGAATTATTTTTTACAGTATAGTTAACATGATTATAATTAAGTGCAGTTTTATTTTTCTTTGACACATAATACTTCATTTTTTAATAATTACTCATATTCAATGAAGTTTCTATAATTTTTTCTTGTGCCTAAATACCTGAAAGATAAAGGAGCGTTAACTGATCAATGAACAGGTTCTACTATTTTTATTGAAATATGCTTTATTATTATTACATCCAGGGGTTCCACACTCTTACCTAAGGTTCATGTATGCTTTGTACTATTTTGTATACAGTTAAAAATTGTAAAAATCAAAAGCAATACAAGTTATTAGAGACAGACCTTTTAATTTTGAAAAACAGTGAGTAATAAATATAAAACTTGAATTAGCCCCTTGCTTTTAAATTTAATTCCACAGCTGATGTGAAGACATTCAATTTTAGAAGATTTAATATATATTAGTCCCACAACACAATGATATTTGAATCATTACACATATATAAAGAGAGACTAGAGTGCAAACATTAAGCAACTTTATTGATTTTGCTGTAATATTTTGAAAACATGAAATTCATACTACACAAGAACAATTAGTACAGATTCCTTTTGAGTGGCACAGTTCTTAAATTGTATGAATGTTCAGTTAAAAATTGTGACAACCCTCGAATATCATAGAATTAAAATTACACAAAATCATGATTATATTACAGTTAAATATTATCTTGATCATATATAGTCTTATTCTCTACAAACAAGAGATAACATCCAACAATCACATTCGAAAAACACATAGACAGTAGGAAAAACACACAATGAAGGACATATGAGCAAACGAGATTAAAAATTATAAAATGGATGCTGAAGTATTATAAACATTGCTGACTTAGGACAGCTAATATATAAAATAATTAATATTTTTATAAAAGTGGGGTTGAACATGTTTTTTGGCCAGCCAACCTTCCCCCTTTATGTAAATAATACTGAGCAAAAACCTATTGAAAGTAATGGAT
>BMAV01017239.1:200795-220323 GCA_019973955.1 Trichonephila inaurata madagascariensis | reverse complement strand
AAAGTGATATCCAATAACGCCCCATACCATAATACCCAGTGAAGGACCAGTGTGGTGGTGCATAACGCAGCTGTTCAGCATCCTCTCCACAGTTTCTCCAGACTCAAATCCGACCATCGTGGTGTTGCAGATAGATGTGTGACTCGTCAGTAAAGACAACTTCATTCCATTCTGCCGCCCACATCCTTCTGTTATCGCACCATTGGTGGGGGAGACGTCTGTGGTTTTGTGTCAAGGGTAGACCAAGCAATGGACATCTTGCGGACAGACCACTCTGCTGTAAACGGTGTCGAATGGTACGCGCAGACACTGAATGATGCGTTACAGACTCAATGTGCTGTGGTATGATTCGTGATGTGACTGAGCGATCCGTCACTGCATGCGCACAATTTGCCTGCCCTCACGTGAAGTGGTGCACTGAGGTGGATGCGATCGACCACGTCGGTCCGTCATACCCTCCTGCATCCAACGGTGACATATCCGCATTACAGTTGTTTGGTTTCATCCAACGCGACTACCAATTTGCCTGAAAGATAATCCACAATCTTGGTAGGCTACTATCCTTCTTCTATCGAACTCGGATACTTGATCAAAAGCTGATCGCTGTTTTCTACGAGACATAAATGATCGTTTTTTGAAAAAACTACAAGAAAAACACAATTGCCGAACTGGAAATCATCGAAATCTCCAAGCCTTAAATGGCGCTTTGAGGTGGCGCCACAGGCGCACGTGATGTGTGTCTGCGCTGAAATTCTAATCATTTGCATATCTCACCTCCGCTAATGCATGCTGTAAATTTCATGTTATTTGCATGCTTCCTTCAGGGAGTTGCATTTACGGTGGCCAGCAGTGTATATATATATATATATATATATATATATAAACTGATACTTATGTATATATGTAATAATAAATTATGTCACATAAAATTCAGGAATTATTTTTAGAACAAATGTTTATATAATAACATATATATTTTTAGAAATATAATTTAATATTCATGATCAAAATACTTAATTACAACATACAATTAAACATAATTTCAAATTAATATTATTTATTTTAAGCAAAGCAATACTCTTATTATTTTCCTGAAATATGTATAATTTTATAGTAGAAGATTCTTTGACAAAAAATTATATTTGGGAAAGAATCAAATTTTAATTTAATGTAATAGTTAAAATTGTTGTAATTATGTATTGATCTTACATATTAAATTGTATTTTTAAATATATATATATATATGTTTTTATATAAACATTTGTTCTAATAATAATGCCTGAATCTTATGTCATATAATTTATTATATATATATATACATAAGTATGAGTTATATATATATGTATGTATGTAAAGTAGAACGTCATTTATTATCCGGAGTGTCAAATATCCAGACCAGTTTTTTTTTGTCAACTACATGTATATGAACTACATGAACTGTATACGAATATGTTTTTGAACAGTGCAATGCTCAAAAGTTGTTTCGCGTGAGGCCAAAAGTGACGGGAAAACCTAAGGTCAGGGATATTTGGGGAATTTCAGATGTGTGATTTGGTAAACATCTATGCTGAATATTAGGTCAGTTTGTTTCCCAGTGAGGAAGTGTATATGTGCCCTTTTGTGAATTTCTATGGCTTCAAATTCAAAATGGAAGCACCACCTCTTGAACATAGAGAATGAAGATGTAGAAACCTAGATCAACAATGAAATGGATGAAGATGAGGACAACAACGAAAGTAGTAAGGGTCCATCAAATGCTGACACATTTTCTGCATTAGAGACAGCTATGGAGTGGTACAAACAACAATCAGAGTGCTGTCCTACTCAGCTACTGCTGCTCAAGAGAATCAGACACCTTGCAGCGAAAAAAACGAAGATGTACAATGGTGCAGTGAAAAATAAATGATTATTTTCCACAATAAAGGTAAAATTGCGACATTTTGCACCTATTGCACTTTTTCTTCAGACACATTTCTCATATGTTAAGATTTTCAATATTTGTATAGTGTCGTTTCATATACTGCATGGATCGCATTCGGTTTTAGGTTATCCGAATGGTGTCCAGTCCCAAATGATTTGGACAAACAACATTCTACTGTATGTATGAGTTTATGAGGCAATGTGCATAATTACACAACAATTTTAACTATTACATTAAATTAAAATTTGATTCTTTCCCTAATAATTTTTTAGCCAAAAAAGCTACTATAAAATTATATATATTTCAGGAAAACAATAAGAGTATTGCTTTGCTTAAAATAAATATTAATTAGAAATTAAGTTTAATTGTACTACTTCAAATGCAATTGCATATTAAACCATATATTTATTACCAAATCTCTTTTTAAAATATACCAAATAATATTTAATGATATTTAATTTCATAAACAAGCATTTATGATTAACATTTTTAAATGAATTAATCAGTAAATTAAACTATATTTTCTTACCCAGCCTCATCGGCAACCTGTCGCATCAAATGATCAACATCATTCTGTGGCACAGTTACAGTGGTTGTTGAACTCATAGTATTTTCCATATAAGATGATTGTACATCCAAATCTTCAAACTGTTTCTCAAATTTATCCATAAGAGATGAAATCTAAAAAATAAGTTTTTGTGAATATAAATAATGAATAATAATAATAATGAATAATTTTGAATAATAATGTATACTTATTGAATAATTAAAATTAGACTAACTGAAAAAAGGACAATGAAAAATTCTACATGTAAACTAATTTTTTTCAAATTGAATACATACATATATATATATCATAAATATATGTTTAAATATTTTTTAAATTTCACTTTATAAATTTATTCATACATTCAATTATATACTTCCTATAATAAGTAATTAAATGCATGCTATATTTCATTAGTAAATTAAATAAAAGCTGTGACTGTTAATAAGTTCAATAATCATAATTTTAATAATTAATCGAAAATCCCAAAATATCCAATGGTCTATAAAACAAAAGAGAATCCCAATGCATTATTTTTTTCAAAATAACGTAATTTTACTTATGAGATTTAAAAAATAGCATATGATAATCAGCAAGACAATAAATATAACTAGAAAACAAACATTAATACTAAAAATGTCCGGAAAACTGACCTTTTCCAAATTCATGCTCTTCATTGCAGCATCCATAGACTTTACTACACCAGCCATGGACTGAGTGACTTTTTTTGTGGTAACAGCTGTTTGAACTCTGCTTGCTACTGCATCAACTCTTGATGCCATTCTTAAATAATTAAGGGCTTGATTCTTTTGACGAATAGCATTTTCAGCATGAATTCGAGCACCTTCCATATTATTTTTTTGAATAGCCTAGCACAAAGCGAAAAAGTTAGAAATACATGGCTAATAAGAAAAATCAAAAATTAAATTTGCACATTTTTAAAATTTAGTATTTTTGTTTTTAAAATGCCATGGTTCAAACATTTCAGTCAATATTTTCCAACAGTAAAATATTAAGTATTTAAATTATTTCTTTTTAAAAAGGGAATATTATCTCTCTAATAATATGAATACAAAAATGATAGCATAAAGTAATAGAAATAAAATCTTTAAAGAATTGAATCACTAAATAACAATTGTACAAAAATTCATTCAAAAATTTTAAAAACTAAAGTAGTACATGCGAATAAGATATTCTGTAAAATAAAGAAATATATATATTTATTTATACCTATTAACATTACATAATTGATTCATAAGTATAATACTAATATTGTTATAACTACTGCACATGATTATGCAGAGATAGTGTATTAAACTGTATGTTTTTAAAACAAATGAATTTTTAAGATTCGTTAAATGCTCTTAAGTTTATTTGACAACATCATTTAATTGATCTTCACATTAGAACATGAAGATAAAAAATGAAAATAGTTTTATTATTAGTTCTTGTGTGAAATACTTACTGTTTTCATATGAATTTTTGGTTAATTTGTCGAATCGGCCGCTTTTCTCGCCAAGTGTTTTCTCGCCAAATCGATAAGCGCGCCAAATCTGGTAACCCTTCTGAATTTGTTTTCCAGTGAAGGAGAAGGCGGTTTTTTGGCGAAATTGGGCGCATGCGTAGTAGATTTCTTTAATTTTAACAGTTTTAACGATAGCGCGGCAAGTTAGCGCTTACGTAATTCGTTTACAGTTTAATTTTAACCAATGATATTACTTATTATTTTAAAAATTAACGATTCTTAATTTCTGCACATGCGCAGCTTTTTTATAACGGCCGTTAATGAGGAAACGCTCATTTCTTTCGCTCCGGTTGGTGTCAGCTGTTTCTTTCGGCTTCGTTTGGGGAATTATTTTTTTAGGTAATATTTTTATTTCTTTCTCCACATAAATTTCTAAAGATAACCATGATGTCCAGCGATGCTGTTAGGATGAATTTGAATGAATGAATGCATGCAAAAGTATGATGAGTATTCTGATAGGTTTTTTGCCCTGTTGCCTGTGTTTGGAAAGAAAGCAGAGTTAGAATGGTGCATGAAAGAAGGTTTGCTTGCTGTCATTAAAGAATGGGTGTTGCCTGGTACCACAATCATTTCGGACTGTTGGTCTTCAATACAATTGCTTGGAAGATGAAGGTTTCCAGCATTTGAAGGTAAACCACAGTCTGACGTTTGTGTGTCCGGTAACAGGTGCGCATACTAACAGCATTGAGGGCTCGTGGAGTGGAATCAAACGTTTCCTTGGAAATACGACTCATCGCACCGTTATGTGGCGAAGGAAAAATTCCCATTCCGTTGAAAAAGAAGTCTTCAAAACGTTCTTGGCGAGTGTTTTCCCTCCTTTACAACAGGACGTCCCACCGGAGCAGGAAATACCGCATGTTCGGCCGGGGACATCCTCTTAATAAACATCGTTTTTTAAGGTAAGTCAAAAAATTTTCATTTTTAAATGCATAATTTTGGCAGCGATTTTCAATTTCAAAACTTTAAAATAATACGTTTTTGATGATTTCCCTTCCGCCATCTTGAATTTCGCGCTCCGGCGTTGCGTGTTGTGGTAGGGTTGCAACTCCGAAACACAACACGCAAAAACGCGCCAAATTGGCAATTTTTCAAAATTTGGCGGAAAAGCGGCCGATTCGACATTTTCACCGAATTTTTCAATTTCAATGTACATGGAATTATTAAATATAAATGTTGCATGCCAAGCTAATTTGTATTTAGTTTTTGATGGATGTAGATTAAAGTTTATTTAAAACTCTTATGGGTATATATCACCCTTTAACACTTTCACATTAGCATTCTGACAGAAACTCAAGATAAAGTAAGCAGAAATTAAATCAATACTTTGAATAGGTAATTTTTATTTATATAATATATATCATACAAATTTTAATATCAAATCAAGAAATACTCTGTTCAAACATGTCATTTCTTTATATCTCATTAAAAACAATCAAACCATGTATAATCAGTCTACTTAAGTACACTGTGTTACCCATGAAAGGGAATGTGCAATTTTATGTTTCACTTTCTGATAATTTGAGATCTATTCTTTCAAAGCTCCGAACTGAAAACATGTTTCAAGTTGCAAAACTGATGAGATGTTGCTCCTGATTTATAAATACTTGTCCCAAATATTAAAAATGACATTTTTTTTTGCTACAAGACACATAACATTGGATTCTGTATTTCATACCAAAAAATACTATCCAATAATAAGAAATTATGCAAACTCCTTTTATAATTTATACAAAAATATAATTATAATTATATTATAGTAATTCAACTTTGAAGGTTTTATTTCTACTCCAATATTTTTTTTAAAAAAATATTTGCATGAAAAAAAAAACTTAAGTGAAAAATTTTTTATAAAATTAATTCAAAACATTGTTGCTTTGTTTATTTTGAAAAGTAAAAATATTTGGTTAATAATTAAACTCAAACACAGAGGCACAACAGCCCATGAGGGCCCGGGCCTACTGTGCCCATTGGGCGCTGAGGTGCATGAGCAAATGTCCCGATCAGGTGGTCAGTCTAAAGCGAGATCCCCAGTGTTTTAGTCCCCAAACAAGCTTGATACTCATTTATTGACTTACTGCAGTAGGAATGAATTAGTTAATAATTAGTTAGCAAAAATATTCGAAACAAATAAATTTTGAAGCCCTACAGAATTTCTTAATATTTTTTCATTCTTTTATTAAAATAATAAATATAAATTATTTCCTTTTTTCCAAATACAAGTAAATAAATATTAAAAAAAAAAACATTTTATGTATTAATTTTTCACATTTTTTAAAAAGTACAATAATTCACGATCTACAACCTTTGACAAGTACAAATGTACAATTCTTTGAAAATGATTTTAAAAAAAAAATAACCTATCATAGTTAATAATTATTTAAAAGTCAAACTTATAAAATAGCAGGCAATTTTTTTTAAAAAAAAACTTCAACTTTATTTTACAATTTAATTAAATAGAATTACTTTACCTTCTTCAACTTCACTTTTTCTGCCTTTTCCTCTTTTTCACATTTTTTAGAATTTCTTTCCAAATCTTTTGCAGCAAACTTTAAGTTGAACAAATGTTCTTAGAAGATATTAAGGAAAATACTTGAAATAAATTCAACAACTCTGTGTTGTAATAATTACATTAAAAAATTGTAGCTCATAAATATTTCTGTTTTGCAAATCTTCAACCAAAAACCAAAAGAAACTAATTTTTTCTCAAGTTATTTTTAAATTATAATCAAAAGTTTGTGAAATAACTTACAAAAGAAATGCTGAAAATAAGCAACAAATAATATACAATTCAGGCATGGATTTGACTAAAAAGCTATATTTAATGCAAGATTTTGAGAAATATTTTGTGATAACACATAAGTAATTGGCTCATAAAAGTGAAAAAAGTTTTATCCTTCAACCATTTTTCACATCACTACGTAAAAAAGGCCTTTAAGTTCCTGTGACATATTTTTTGCACAAAATGTTTTGTGTGTCATAATAAACAATAACTCACAAAAACATTAATATATATATATATCTTGCAGTTCTCAATTATATGAAGTATACCAAATATTTTTATAAACATATATTAATTTACAGAGTTAATGCATTAATCAGAATTTTAGTAAGGAAAAATTTACAAAAATCTACAAGAAAATATAAAATTTAAGTTTTAAAATTAAAGAAGGTTGGTTTTTCTTCTTTACATCAACAAATATGATTTTAAAAATTAATCAGAAAGATAACTTATTTGCTCAACTTTTCAACTTCACTATAACTTAACTTTTAAAAGCATTAATAGCAGAAAGTGCAAAATCTTAAGTACTTGAATTTTCTGTTTTGTCAAAGATAGAGAACAAATTAAAAAAAAAAGAAATAACTAAAGTAAAATCATAAAAGAAATGTAAATAAAAGTTACATTAACAATAACTCAATTTTAATGTTAATTTTTTAAAAAAATAAAAAACTGATACAATAAAGAAATTACACATATACTTATTATAAAATTATCAGTTATTATACTGCACACAAATGCAAAAATAAAAAGATATTATCTGATGAAATTTAGTTTAAATGATACTTAGAGTGAAGTAATTACAAAAATAACAATTCATTACAAGTTAGCTCTTTTAACTGCTATCAAAATTAGAAGACTGTTTTCAGATAATGAATTTGCCAAATTTTCAAAGTAAACTAAATGTTATTTCATACACTAACGCAATTATATTGGTGACATTGTATAAAACAGCACAAATTCTAAAAATGGAATATATTGATGGGAATATGGAGCATGTAGTCAACAAATACTATGTGAAAAGATAGGTAATTGTAAATAATTAATAAATATATTGTATAAGAAAAAACAAATTTTTATTATTTCATTATTTTTATTTTATTATTAATTTTATATTATTATTATTTTAATGTCATATATAATAATAATACAATAATTATAATACATTACTATTATTAAATTTCATTATTTAAGAATTCAGTAAATCACAGATTTGTATTTTAGTATTTATTCGACCTTATATCAATGAACGATTATGCTTAGAATGGAAGCAAGCGCACAAATATGAAACAAACAAAAAGCAGCCAATTCAGCACCTATGATAGGTGGTATGAAAGTTGGCATGGTTGCGATAGTATATAAGTACCGTTATTAAAATTAATGGTTAATATTTTATAAAAATAATATAATGAAAAGTGTAATAAGTAGCAAATTTTAAACCATGTGAATTTTTAAAAAAAAAAAAAAAAAAAAAATTAAAAAAAATTAAAATTTAAAATTCTTTTATTTTAAAAAAAAAAAAAAAAAAAAAAATTAAAACAATATTAAATTATAATTTCCTACACAGAATATATCAAAAATCAGTAATATATTTTTTTTAAAGGATACTTTCCATTGCTGAAGTCATATTGATGATTCTTTAAAAGTTGTTATACAAAACTGGAAAAAAAAATGCATGTAATTATTTTAAAGTTCTTCAAAAAATTAATTGCAAATAGAGTATTTAATAATATTTAAACAATATATAATTAACCAAATGTGTAAAAAATATAATGATATTTAAAAATGTATTCTTGGAATGTATTTGAATCTTAGTCTTCAGTTTTAGCTGGAAAACAGCCTTAAAGATATTTTATAAATCAATATTGAGTTTCTAAACATTCCTAAAATAAATTTTAAGGTCTTAATATATAGGATGAACCAAAGTCTTTGCTCTGATTATAAAAATTCATAGCAAAATAACCATTAACTAATGTATTACTGGATAGGTCAGCTTTAGTAGTTTTTTTTGTGCAGTAGATGTCACGAATACTCCCTCAAGAGTGACTCAGAGGAACATTTGTAAGGAGGGCATCATTTTTTCCCAATATGGCACTGATTCAAGAGAAAACTCAGTATATATTTTGGTTTCACGCAACAAAATTGCCCATTAATGTTTAACGTTAATTTTGACTTTGCTTTGAATTTCAAATATCGCAAACAAGTTTGGTAAGAGTTCTTCATGAGAGGCTTAGGTTGCATGCTTATTAAGTACAAGATTTGTTTGGAAACACTTGGTAGGAACTGGAATACTGCTTTTGCATTTTCCAAGCTACCAAGGAGGATAAACACTGAAACTTACCGAGTAAATGGTCTTATAAAAATATTCATAATATTACTTAAAATATATCCAAATATTTGTCTAATGATAATAATTTGTGCACAATAAATATTTATCATCAGAGCAAAACTTTTGGTTCACTCTACATAAGAAAAATTAAAAATTAATAGATTTGAAAATCAATAACATTTAATGCAAATAAACAGTGCAGAATCTGGAAAAAGGCCAAATGAGTAATAAGAATCCGAAATTTTACTTATTAAGGTATGAACTAAAAATTACATAAAAAGAAAAAAATCAAATCTTCATTTAAAAATTTATGAGAAAAAGCAATTTTTTTTCACTTAAATCTTAATTTTCTATTGCTACAATTATACTCAAAGGAACTTACTTTTTAATTAACTTTAAAATTATCACAGATATGAGTATATCTTGAAAGAAAACCTAAAAAAAAAAGTTTTGTAAAACATTAATTATCCAATAAAGGCTGAGATTAATAATATATCATTAACAGTAAATTTTTTGACAAAAATTTTACTACTACATCTTAAGACTGAAATTAAAATTTGTTGCATATATTTTAAAAAAGTCTAATTTTAAATAATATCATTATTGATCAATTAAATACAGAAGATTGTAACATATGATAATATATTTAAGAAGTTTACATAATTTAAGCTTCAAAATATATTCATAGTAATGATTCATAACAAAGTCGGAAATGTAGTTATTACATAAAATACAGACTAACATATTTGCGTGAAGAAAGTTTAAAACATAAGATTGTAATCTCCTTAAGCCCAATTTCATATACAAGTAATATACCAAATTAAGAAAAACATAGCATTGAAAATAAAAAGATAAATGCTGATAAGCCTATGTACTAATCTTAAATATTTTTTTCTTTTACTTGATCTAAAGTAAAAAAGTTCATTGCATTATTTTAAAATATGATCTGTAAAATATTTTCAGTATTGTACACACAATACTCACACACAGTGTTCCAGCTTATTTTATTGTGATACATTTATTATATTTAAATTTAGCTTAATACATTTTTAAAACTTACTTTAAATTGTAATGAATAAAAATGCTCTGTATGTATGTATTATTATACTGTTGACCAATTCATTAAATGAAAAAATGTCATCAAATGCTGTGACATGCAGCCAATAGTGGTTCAAGTTTGATCACAATAACAACAACAGTATAATACATGAATACTAAATGCTCCATTTCTACATTTCTAAGAATAGTCATTAAATCCTTAATATACACAAAGCTTTTCTCATGTAGTTATCTTTTATTTTTATTCATTATTTTCCATTTTGATTCAATAGTAAAAATTTCATTTTCTTAATGAAAGAAAGAGTATAACACAGAAATTAAACCTGCAAGATTAAAAATATTTTTAAATAGTCAGCTTCAAAAATTTACTTTTTAAATAGATTACTAGGAATTCTATTGTTATATAAGATATTAGTTTTAAAATATATATTTCATTAAAAAATTTTTAATAAATAAAGTAAAATCCTAGTAGGCAAACTAATGTTTGTTGCCTCGGCCTCTTAAAACTAAAACTTTGAGTTTTAAAAGGGCTAACAACAGTTTCTTTACGGGAAGAAGTAAACATCAAGGTATGGCTTACACTTGAGCTATGAGATCCCCGAAAGAAAGAGAAACAATTTTATAAAGAAATATAAAATACTACAAATAAAAATTTTAAATATATATAACAAAGAAAAAATAGGTCATTTATATACACATAAATACATAATATAGAAACCTTTATAGATGAAACCTAAAATAACAAAAACCCATTTTAATTAAAAAAATTTTAATAAAAATTTTTCATTAATAGAATTAGAACCAGATTATTTCAAAAAATTGATTCCTGCATGTGTGTATAGATTTCATTCAGTCAATATAAATCACAATACATTACTCAGAAGAAAATTTTACAATTATAACAAAAAATAAGCAGATGAACAAAAAATATTTTAATTATAAAATTTCCTCACCTACAGAAAAAGAAATCTATGTTAGAGAATTTGAACTATATCCTGGACAATTTTAAGACATAAAAATCTTAAATGCAGGGTTAGCATAAATGACTAATTCATTTTGAAAAAGCTATATTTTCAAAGGTATTACAAGTATACAAACTTGCCAAGTTTATACATCCTCTACGCGACACACTTCCAGATGATAATCAAGCTAATTGCATATATTTTGTATTATAGTCCTGTCAATTATCTGCACTGCAGCACTGATGCATTCACTAAGCACGACTAAGGATTTCAGTAGAGATGATGCATATCCCCCCGCAAGGTGTTAAATCAGGAGATCTAGAAGGACAGGGAAACAAAACTAGGTTATTCTAACCAATACTCCCAAGTCCAGCAATGCAAAAGTTCTGTCATTTAGGTAATCACATATTGGGATGTGCCAATGAGATGGGGAAGACACCTTGTTGGAAGACAAAACTCTTGAAGTTAGCACCGAGTTGTAAAAACAGTGACAACTACAACATATCCAGGTAATATTTAACAGTCAGTTTAATCAGCAAAGAAATACAACCCATACATCTTCGTTTGTGACACTGCACAGAAAACATTCACCTTCGACTAATCTCTTTCAACTGTCACGACTAAAAGTGAATTTTTCATGCTTTAGAATATATAATACAAACTGGGTGAGTTTGTGGGTTTTTTTCATATTTCTTTCATGAGAGTATATGTAATACTTTTGAAAATATAGCCTTTCCAAAACTAATTAATATTTTATACTAGTCCTGTATTATTATCACTTCTGTATATACAGATATATAGCAATAAACTTTGCACATGTATAATACACCCCACTTTTCATTTCCAAAACTTCCATATTTCATGGATTTTTTTTTTAATCTGCATATAAGACTGCAAATTTTTATACTTAATGAATAATCATTTGGCATTTTTTTTCTTTTACTTAAATTATCATTTTGTCACTCTTTTATTTAAAAAAAATCCATATAAAAAATATATATATTTAAAACATTAAATAAAGTAAATTTTAAAAAATTAAGTGGGGTTTTGTAAGTTATTATACATAGATATAAAAATCTAATATTAAAGAAAATGAATACAACGTCCAAACAAAGTAAGTTTTTGAAAAAATATAATCCAAAAGCAAATAAAAAAAACGTTTTTTTATAAAAAAAAATTAATTTTTTGACTGTCTTGGGCATATATATACACCTTGCTCAGCTATAGTGTTAACTGCCCTTGGCATATATATACACCTTTCTGAATTACAAACCTTTGCACAATGCTGCTATCTGTAAAACTATTTCGAAAGCTCAAGAAAAATTTTAAAAAAGGCAATTATCTTGAATTATAGTTCAACCTATAAGATTATCAGATCAAGATATCAATTAAGTGATGATATTTAACTTATCGTTGACATCAAATAATTAATTTTATATGCATTTTTTTACATCATATTTGACCACAATTCTTGCATTTAACAAGTAATAGACTCAAAAAATTTTAAATACACTTTCCACAAGAAAATAAATTGTGAAAGCCTGCATACAATATAAAAATTATTTAAACACAAATTATCAATTTTTTTTTACGTGAATAAATATTTAGTCAAGTAACAGAATATATTACAATAATAATAAACATAAAGTGCTGATTTACAAACATAGGATAGGAAATTGTTAAAATTTAAATACAACATACTTATAAAAATACTGTTTAACACCATCAATATATTTGAAAAAAAAAAGAGTAACAGAGCATGAAAATGTAACATATTAAGAATGTCTGACATTCTGAAATGGTTAAATGGAAGGAAAGAAGTTCAGTGCCCTTGAATTGAGGAATTAGAAAAGCTCAATTTAGAGAACATTATAGAAGATGTTTTATAAATAATATAAATAAAAATTCATTTTACAACAAAAACTGTGTGTGTGTGTAATTTTTTAAGTTTACTGTTAAATAACCATTTAATGTTTTAAGAAGGGTTCTTAGTTTTTACACATATTCTATAGTACTATAAGTTATAATGCAGAAACTGCAACAAAACATCATTGATACCTTACTAATACAGGGGTGGTCAAATAGCAGCCTGCAAAGAGTTTTTCTGTGGCCTGCCAGAAAAGTAAATAAACAGAAAATGTTTTTTCATATTTGGATCAACACATATATTTGTGATCTTGTATAAAGTTCAACAAGAATAAATATTGGCTGACATTAATTTGCAGGGTGTGATGAGAATTTCAGCAAGTTATCTTACTCATGATTTCAAAAATATTGTAGAAAAGTAGGATAGGGTACATTTGTTTCATTAAACTTATTCAAAAACTATATTTACTTTCAGCTTTAGATATGAAATTATCACAAATTAATGTAATAAAATTTCTATTATTTTATTTTACATATTTATTATATTTTATAGAACAATTTATATCTTTTCTAAGATGCAAACTTAACTAATGAATGCAATCATTTTAACAGTGTGTCCTCCAGTATCTGCCAATTCCACAATGTGGCCCTTGAGCCCAAACAATTAATCACGCCTGCACTAATACCTCCATTTTATTAAATAAGATGTCTTCAATTTTAACTCATTAAAATCTGGAAGCATGAAAAATAAAAATGGGTACTTGAGTATCATTGCAATCGACATTATATGAAACGAAGCACCTGCTTGACAATTCAGTGCGTACGACACATAGGAAATTGCGATTGCCAATTTGGCGAGTTATTAATAGAGTTGGTGATTGTTGCGATAATACATAAGTACTTAAAAAGGAATTCATATGCTAACCATATATTACTGTCCTCTGAAGAAAAAAAAACATGGGGATGGATATAGGAAAGTTCAGTTACCTTCTTTAGAAAAAAGAGGTTATCAGCATATTTCCGCTCAAGTGAAAAAAAAGTCATTTAATTTCTATTTTCTCCCTTATACATTAAAATATACTTCTAATACTTCTTTGTTTAAATATCCCAATTTAGTATACTACAATGGCTTGTTCTGAATCATTCTCATAACTAAGGAGTGCTTCTTTTCTGAATTTACAGGAACAGTTTCCAAAACACAAAAATTTATCGTCTCATTGTATATTTTTTTTAAATGTTAGATTTATTAGCTGAGGGAAAAGAAGTTTATATACTTAAAATTCTTGTATAAAAAAAATATATTTAAAATCTTAATTACATTAATCTCTTAACTGCAATATAAAACAATTTGTGTTTTAAGATATTATACGTGTCTGTATCGAAACCTCTTAACGAAGACTGGAGGTTAAAATTAAATTTAACCAGAACTAAAATATTTTAATAAATATCAAGAAATTATATTAATACTTTTTCAAGAGCATTTTATGTATATATATTTTTAATCCTTTAGAAAACATATTTTAAAGGTAAATAGAGCTAAATAAATTAAATACAAAATGTGCAACTTTTATATTTTCAAAAGAATTTAAATATGTATTATACCGTTGAACAATTCATCGAATGATCAAATGTCCTCAAATGCCACAATATGCAGCTAATAGTGGAAAGCTATTCCCCCGCATGTACAAACACAATTAGGTTGTTCAAAGCCAAATGTTGTTGAGGACAACATTTGGCTATGTCTTTTTATTTAACAATGCTTTTCGATTTAGTGAAATTAGTTGTTGTTGTTGCTAATGCCACCTGTCTGACGATGTCAGATCGAGGCCCACAAAATTCATGTGGCAAAGGGCTAGACATACGCATGTTGTTAATCGTAGCTTTGAGCACAATACAGGTGACAGTACAATTTGGCTTGGTTACCCCCCCCCCTAATTTTGAGCAAGAACACCCTGGAAGTGGACAGGGGTCACCTCTCTTTCCCTTCCACCAACCTTACGAGAGGGACTTGTGGCTTGACGGCTATTTAGAGCACCCCCCATGCTGCAAAGGCATTTATAAACATCCATGACTTCTCAAGGGATTCAAACCCAGACCTTACGGCACAGCAGTCAGCGTCACTAACCACTAAACCAGATGAGCAGCAGCGAAGTTAGTTGACCGTATAATACATAAGCACCCAATTTTGCAAGACAGAATATTTTTACAAAGCAGTCTACAATTGGCAAAACATAAATTATATAGAACCAATCATACTTGCAATATACTGTAATGACACAATCATACACCATATAACAGGGATGGTGAACCATTAGCACGCATGCCATTGATGGATAACTGCACAATATTTTGGGCACAGCACCGATCAAAAAGATTAACCGGGATTGATTCTTTAATTAAGGAATTTTCAGTGAGATTTTCTCAGTTCAAAGAATTTTCAGAAACACTCATGTTTATTATGTACACTGATATAACATTTGATAAATTGAACTTGCCCCAATTCGATTGGTTGAAAATATAAGAATTTGAAATGCAACATATTGATTTCTAGTCTAGTTCAATATAGATTCAAAAATTTAGCGAAGCAAAGAAAAAGTTAGAATTGATTAAAACAGAAAGATTAACAAGTAATATAAGTAAAAATGCCGGTAATGAAATTTTGGAAACATTAAATTTAATTCCAGATACCTTTAACTGTTTGAAGAAGCATGCTCATGCTATTTTAACCATATTTTCATCAACCTATGCCTACAAGTCATTATTTTCAGAGATGAATAACATTAAAGACTCGCTTATGAACCATTTGGCAAATGACTCCAATTCAGCATGCATTCTGCTGAAAGTAACATCTTACCCAATGCAAATATAATTTGTCATATAATATTCAACAGCAGAAATCACATAATGTTACTTTATATAATATGAATTACACGTTTAACTAAAACATTTACTACTATAAAATATAAAATACATTTTTTCGGTAGCAAATAAAGAATTTTGTGTTGTTAATATTTAGTATTATTATTTTTCCCAATAATCACACACTAAAATTATTTGATGGTACATCTATACCTCATTAAGCATTTCTTTAGAAAAAATGGCATGTTGATCCATATAATATGAAAAATCAAAATTCAGGTTAGACTTCCACAGAACTGTTAATCATAAGTTTGGTTCAAGTGTAGTATAGGGGGGCCACCTGGCACAGTCCATTTTTTTGGCGACTAAAAGTGTTCGCCAAGGTACTTTTTCGGAATTATTTATTATTTATTTTATAATGAATTCGATATCTCACCATAACATGAAGATAAAAATCGCCAAATCCAAAGAAAAATAGCCAAATCCGAAGTGGCCCCCCTATACTACACTTGAACCCATAAGGGTTCAAGTTTCATTATTTTTAAGACTCATTTGAGCATTTGAAAAATAAATCCAAAGAGAGAGAACATAGAAAAATATTTTTATTTAGAATATTTCACTTTGTTTAAACATGTTAATGCATCCTACATAATTGCATCAAAAGTTTCACTTTAGTTTAAACAAAACAGGTATGAACAATACATTAAAGAATAAAAATATATTTATAACCTAAGTAAGATTATAAATTTTCTAACATTAAAACTATTTACACGAAGTTACGCTTACAATTTTAGAAAAATATTTAAATTAAGCAATTATGAATTCTATAACATTAAAGTATTATAAACAAATTTGTAACATACTAATTTACATGATGAACATATTCTTTAATTAGTTATACACGAATGATTTAAAATTTCCAATCGTCATCAAACAAATAATGTCATACTCAAAAGTTGGGTTTTTAACTTGTTTTTGTAGTCATGAACACTATTTATAAATTTCAGGATATGTTTTTTACAGTATATATAACTAACAAAAGCATTAAGAACAAATGAAATATAGTGTTGAAAATACATACTAAAATGTTTTCATACTCATAAAAAACTGATGATAATTTTACAGTTATGTCATACGAATATTTATACTTTATGCGATTATCAGGTGGGAAACACTAATACGCTTGTTTTCATTTCATCTATCAAAATCAATACTTGTTACCCGATTCACAAGATTGCCAAAGCAAAACTATCAACATTTCAAATTGCAAGCAAATTGGCAACACTAGCGAGAACTGTCATGTGATTAATTAGTCTACTTAAGCTAGAGTACAGCCTAATAGCTATAAAGCATTTCTTTTTTAAAGAAATATAAATATATTTCCAAATAAATAACCAAATAAGTATAGGAGTCATCATTAGTGCCTGAAAACAAATTTTTCCACCTTCTTGATTGTTGAGTGAGGGTTTATTAACGTTGCGTACGCTAATGCCACGGAAGAACTTTCACTCTCGACATATTTAACATGCATCAGCCCCTCGACATGGCGGGTCTTAAGTGGCGTGGTGGAAAGAGAGAATATTAACGTCTCACTCTGTTCAGCTACTCGAGGACTTTTGGCATAAATTTCGTAATTTTGAACCATGCTCAAGTGACGAAGATAACTCCTGAGCTGGCACCACTTCTCCTAACTACGACATCACACCAATGAGAGGAGGGTCTTCAGCGGCACTAAGACTAAAACTCCTGGCACGCTGGCTACGAGCTCGTGACCATAACTACTAGGCAACTATGGCCATCACCTTCATGATGCAATAAATAAATTTATGCTTTTGGGAAAATGAGTTCTAAAAACAACCGTTTTCAAAAAAATCCTCCAAAGTCTTTTCTGTTTTTTTAGAGACAAAATGGCAAGCTTTATTTCACTAAAATCTTCGAAGGTAAAAGACACAAGAATAATTCTTATAAATGTTGCCCTTGCCTGCTTCAAATATAATATGAATGCATGTTACTTTCTTGTAAAAGTGATCATACCTGCCGTAATTTTAATCAGTCGAGTGAAATTTTTCGAATCAGATTTATAATAAATACAGGTAGAAGGATGATGAGTTTCCATACAATTGTTTATTTGCGTAAATATTAAAGAGAAATGATAGTTATTATCAGGAGCGTAGCTACCGCCGTATCAGCCGTATCCATGATACGGGGCCCCCAATCTAAGGGGACCCCAACGCGTGTAAGCAAAATTCGTAAAATATTATCATTAGTCTAATAAACATAGTTCTTTTTTACTCTTAAAAAATCGCCTATCACTGGTTTCTACCGGTTACAATTTTTTCATGAACTTTACATCTTTGTTCCCACAATAAGAAATCCTTAAAAGCAGATGTCGTTTCACTCAAAATAATCAGAAAACAAGGAGCGGTATAGAATTGGAAAGGCTACTGAAAAATTCCTATTTAAAGTCCTCGTCAAAAAGATCGGTTGAAGTAAAATGCAGGTAACGTTTAGAGTGGAAAAGAATGTTGGTTGCTTGTAAATGACAATATCCCTTCGTCTGTTGATTGATTTACTGTAGATGCAAAAGCTACACGAAGGCTTAGCACTTATTCGGAAGTTTGTCTAGAGTGCAATGAAAGTGAATAATAGATTTTGTTTATCTCGGCTCTTTTTTAATTGTATAACGTCCAAAAAACCGAATGTGCTTTCATGGTCAGCAAAGGTTCGAAAGCGGTCTTTCCTTCTGAGAAAAGGTAGGGTTAGGGGATTTGTCACTCTCCTAGTTGCCATTTAATTGTCTCATACAATAGCTAGCCCATGGTGCGGAATTCTTTGACCAAAATACAATGCTTTCTAAAACGAGTCATTCTAACAGCCTGGCGATATATGAGAGGTTTAAATCCTGCTTTTCATTTCACTCTGTAATTCTATTTCTTTTGGTGTGATTATTTACGTGGTGAACTGTTCAAACTATGAACGAAAATAGAGTATACCCTAGTGCAGTGTTTCTCAAATTGTGGGGCGCGCCCCCTGGGGGGCGCGATAACCCTTCAAGGGGGGCGCGAGCATATCGAAAATAAAAGGTTAAAAAAATTAATTTACTTGGAATATGAAAAAAAACAAAATACTTTCTGATATAATAAAAAAATACAGATTTACATTGATATGATTTATATATATCATCTGGTGAAAAAAGGTCATCAAAAATAAAAGATTCTACTTTGAACGCTCATTAGCTATCTTTGATCCTATAACTAAATAAAAAAAATATTTTGTTTGCTTACTGTAATCCTACGATGAGAGATTTTTTTATTACGTTTCTTTTAATCTAAAATATTACTTTTGCTGGCTTTCAAACTTACTGGTATGGTTACCTGCATCCCTTTTTTTTAGGGAAGTTGTAAATTATATAATTCTGTTTGCGTTTTTTTTCACAATGTGAAAGAGTTTTATGATACATGGATAAGCATATTGAGCACTTTGAAGGATTAATTGACCAAGATTTATTTTTTGTGAGTATACTGAAACATATAATACAAAAATCGTTAATTCTGTGTAGGAAAACTGTTTATTTGTTACCAATGACCTTGACAGATAATCCTCTAATATGACAGTCTTAATGGGAGCTAAAATGAATTGATAACATATCTCCTTTTTTGGGAGTGGCAAACGTTTTTTTAGAAT
>BMAV01017239.1:170843-190795 GCA_019973955.1 Trichonephila inaurata madagascariensis | reverse complement strand
TTTTAAATGCAACGGAAAAATATGGAATTGATTTGTCTAAATGTAGGGGACAGGGTTATGATGGGGCAAATGTTATGTTGGGAGTATATGGAGGGTTACAAACCCTTATAAAAGAGCATGCACCAAATGACAATTATGTTCATTGTGCAGCACATTCATTAAATTTAATTTTAAATGATGCTACAAAACACATTCCCAAAGTGTCACAATTTTTCGATTACTTAGAAAAAATATATACTTTTTTTTTTTGGCAATATCACAAAACGCTGGGCAATGTTAATTAATGATTCTTCCGAAAAATATAAAAATAACCCATAGAAAAGAATGCCCTACTAGATGGTCATCAAAAAATGACGCCTTATTCGGTATTCGAAAAAATTACTGTCTAATAATGAAAACTTTAAGTAAACTAAGTTTAATTTAAACTAAAAGAGACGAAGTAACGAATGTAAGAATATTATTACTGAATTAGAGATCTATGATTTTACAGTGTTTGTAACCTTTTTTTTTTCTTGGTTATTAAAATCATAGGACCCATTTCTAAAACCCTACAGCATGAAAAAATGACCTAGAAAAAGCTAGTATTCTACTGAATAATCTTCTGAACGAACTGGTAGCAATTTGAAACCAAAATTCATTCAGTTCTTTGTTAAACGAGTCTGAAGATCTAGCTAAGGGATGGGGTGTAACACCTTTTTTTTAAAAATGAAAGACGAAAGCCAAAAAGGCGCTTTTTTGACGAGTTAGCAGATCAAAGAGTTTCAGACCCGGAATCGTCTTTCAAAGTTAATGTATATTATTGATGTCTAGATGTGTTGATATCCCAAAGTACCTATTAAACACAAAAGTACCTAATTCTATTAATTATTAAAGTTTTTTTTTACGTATATCTATGTGTAATTATCTCAACACTTTCAAAAAAATTTTGTTTATGTGTGTGTGTGTGTGATAATTTTTATTTATTTCTAAAAAAGGGGCCTCCAAAGTAATTTTGATACTGGGCCCGTTCAGGCCTAGTTACGTCAATGGTTATTATGTAGATCATTTTCAATTTAAAAGAAGTAATAAATTAAGAGAACAAATGCCATGTAAAGAGAATGGAAAGTCTTTGTCGGGAAATGGAAATGTCTTTTTCAGCATTATTGAGATGACAGAAACAGCGATCAGAAATTAATTTTCCCAAGTGGCGTCCCCGAGTATTAGTATCGTAATTTCCCCCACATTGTGGTATATGCATTACAATCACTCAATAATAAATATGGCTCAGAAAATTGGTCGAGTTTTACAGAAACAGTACAGTGCAAGTTGAAATAAATAGTACAGACTGTAGCGATAGAGTGAATATGTATTTCCATAACACTGTAGCTTGCAAAGTTGTATGAAAATTAACAAAAGAGCCGGGGTAGTAGTCAGAAACAAAATGCAAACTCTTTTAGAAACACCAGTATCAGAGAATCAAAAGCTTTTCGTACAGCACTATAACCGTGTAATTTGGCTGCAAACGGCATAGTCAAAAATGTCTCCTGCAAGGCTATAAAGCTGGTTAATACTAGTATACCATGCTTTTTATATCTATTTTTTTTTTGTTGACAAAACACGAGTGTCCCAAGAGAAATTTAGGTTTATGAGCTTAAATTGGAAAGCTGACCACACACAGCAAACTTGCATTCACTCAGAAAGTCATTGTCCGAAAGTTCGGTATTGTCAATGATTCAATCATTATCAGAAAAATCGATGAATTTTTTTGTTTTGTGGGAAATTGAATTTTTGCAATCTTAAATTTTTTTTTTTCTGTACAACCTTCAACTCCGCAAAATGCTTCGTCAGGAAAGCTTTGTCAAAAGTTCTTTCAACTTTCTTTTTTGTTTTCCTAATTTTGTTTTTCTTTAATATTTTGCCCTTTTCATATTATGCAGGGATTTGAGTGGGAACATAAACTTTAGTTACTTTCACAGCCGATACAAAGATCACTTACTTCTTTTACAAGGCTAGGAAAAGCTATTACGTGGTGAGTCTCAGAAGAGCATTTTCTTGAGTTTTAACCGTGGCAATTTCTTTTTCCTTTGCCCACTTAGATGAAGATCGAGAATATGAAGAAAACCCATAATTTACTTGAAAATATACTTAATTTTCCTATAGTATAGAACAGGAAACACTTTAAGGACCTGTTACTGCACAATGAACACTAGTCAATTGTCCCAGACATGTTTTCTTGGAATGCCCATAAGGTTGACATAGAAGACATCTTAATGGGTTAAATGATATAGGATTGAATGCTGCTATTTAAATATGCGGATTTAACATTATGTGGTTGCACGGGTGTCGAAAAAGTCAGATGAGATGTTTTCAACCATTGTATCGTCCTGTCAAATTATAAACTTCCGAACAAAAAAAATTCCCACATTATTTATTACCAAACTTTCGCTTATATAACAACAAAAATTTGACTTAAATATTTTTATTTCTTTAAAATAGTTATACTGAGGCTCATATTTTAAAAATGGAAAACCATTTCCAGTTTTCCCCTTTTAAACAATTTTTTTTTGTACGATTATCAAGAAGTTCTTCCCAGAAAAATCATTTTTCTTAAAGTTCTCACAGTTATTGAAAATTACTACTAAAAGAGTCTTTCCTTGTTTTTCTTTTAAAAATGTCTGTCATTAGGAGATAAATAAAGAATCATTGTGGATCTAAACAAGTTAAAATTGTGCTTACAGATAGTTAAAACATTATCCTGTTAGAAACATCATTGATAATGTAAGGGAGAAATAACATGTTTTCCTGCTTTAAGATGAAAAGACATGAAAGAACACAATATAAATACCATTGATTATTGACTTTTAACTAGCACGATTTAAAATTTAATTTCTGAATGAAAAAAAAATTTAAAATCATAAAAGTAAACTCCTGAAACGGAAAATCTCTCAATCGTGTTACTGTATTTAAAAAATATTTGTAGGATTCGACTGTCCTCCAAAATTTGGTAACATAGTGGTAATAAACAAATTTGAATGTCAAAAATTTTATATATTAACAATTCAATGATTGCTAATGTAAAATATAAGTCAATTATAACAACGTATTTCTAGAAGCAATTTAAAAATTAGTGAATAGTTTTAAAAATAGTTTTTCCTGCATTTTCACTGTTTAAATTTCTGAAATGAGTCCTTTTTAAAGCATTTTTGACAACTTTTCCTTGTTTTAAGAAATATCTCAAGTTTAATAATAGGGAGATTTATTAATTCTAAAGTATATATATTATTAAATAAAGTTAAAATAAAAAAGTGAGACATGCCTTTTGATATAACATTAATAATACATAAAATTTTTACAAGTTTTTTTAAAAGAAAATACTTGTGTATAAATATTATCTTCAATAAAACAAAAAATTAATCAAAATCCTTGTTCGTACATATTTTAGTGTTAATATATATAAAACATTAAACTACAATATTTATGTTCACCTGTTACAACAAACAATAATAGATTTTAATATTTTATTCCTTAAGGCATATTTGTTACAAGGAAATGAGAAAGTGGTATGAAAATCCATGAATAAAAATACAACAAAAACTGAATACGAATTTCAATTAAAGAATACAGGCTTTTCTGTTAGAACGATGTTCAATATTATTAGATTTGTGAAATCCGCCTGAAAACTGTTTGTTGTTCTTATTTGGAAATTAGAAGAGTAAATTGCCATCTCAGACGTAATCTCCATCGCCTTATTATGCTCAAAATGACAAGTTGCTCATGTGACAAGTTTTTATATAGTTTATTTCAAACCAACCATTTATCAATTTATGTTTCTGGAAAAAAATTCATTCTTTCTTTTTCATTAATGAAAGATACCTTAACAATCCTTCAGTAGGGAGAAGTACTTACTCATTCTCACTGCCTTGGCAAACCAGCTTCTTGAGGAAATTTGTATTATTGGTTGAAAAGAGATATTTTTGACAAGTACAAATAACTTTGCAGGCATATTTATTTATATACAGACAATGTCTCTTAATGAGCGAGTTATATATATCGCTAATACTGAATTAGAATTGGGTTGCTAGTGGCAAAATACAAAAGCAATTTTGTACTTAATTTCACAAGGAAGTTTTACCCAATATGAAGTATGTTTAGTATTTTATAGAGATAGCACATTTTTCTTCAATATGCAGAGGACACATTGGAACGTAGCTGCTTTTAAAGAATATGGTCAATTTAATAGAACACTGTGCTATAATTTCAAACACGTGTTTTTATTAAAAATTTTTGGCAGGAAAATAAAATGTACGAGAATCTGAAGGGGAGGGTAAGCGTCGAGAATTAGTTTAAGTGTAATTTTGGGATGATTACAGATTTTTTGAAGTACCAGGGATCCTTTCTGGACATGGATTTGAAGGTCTTTTTCAATAAATGCTAGATCAAGAACTTATGAGTTGATTAATTTAGATATAGCAAGAAAGTAGTGACGATATTACAGAGGATTTTATTTTGTCAAGGTGTGTGTTTGTAATGTAATAAAAATCTGTCTTAATAACTTTAGCACTTTTAAACAAACGGGTAGGAAAAGAGTTAAAATATCAAACAGCCAACAAAAAAAGTACTTCCTTTCGGATGCCACTTTAGATACGTGGATGCTTTAAATAAGGTACACTTGAATCTCTTAAATCCGGTCATTTATAGTAACGTAATTTCTTAGCTGACCAGCTGCCTACTATCCCTTTTATTTTGTTTCCAGCATCCTGGGGAGAAAAGACACACTAATGGCTTTTTCCTTCAAAGTAGGCAATAAGTAAGTCGCACTTGTTGTCAGCTGCAATGGTCTATTAATTCGTTTCATTTAACGCTTGGGCCTGCTAGATATGTGCGGAAAAGAAATCCCGATATTGCGAAGAGAAAATGCCAGGAGTTATGTATTATGCATCAGAGTGACATGTCAATTTATGGCCCATTCATATGATTTTCGACATAGGGAGGAGGACAAGATGAGCATGACCTTATCTTGAACCTTATCCTGAAAGAACCAGTGATACCTGCAGCAGAGTCCGAGAGTGACGCGTGCCAATCAGGAATGGAAGGGAATTGAAGGGCCGGGAAACAGTTCTGCTCGGAAATTTGTGACGGGCTCACGCGTCTTTTCTGTAACATAACCTCTGGGTTCTTTGACGGCCAAGATTAATGGCAAATCTTTTCCAACCCAAATCCAAGAAGTGAAATGCAATTGTAAATGCAAATAAGATATCCTTTAAAAGAACAGAAGTTTTAGTAAGCGGGATGGCAATTTAGAGAAAGTTATGTTTAGAAGAGATAGAAGTGTGAATTGACGGCCTACCAAAGATTACCAGATTTCTAGCCATTACTACAAGGTGCATACTATTGCACGCGTGCCTAAAAGTCTCTGAAATTGATTGAACCTTAGTTTGATTCAAGGTAGGACTGATTATTTCATATTAGAACTTGTAATATTATCAGAATTGAAGGTAGGCGGATAATATAATTATTTAGATAAGTGATCCAAGTTACGCGATCAGGTTTAACTACAGCTGTGTGTTTGGTTTATTCTCACTTAATATAAGTTTATCTAATTTATTAGAAATTTAAGTTATATTCTTAATAAAGTCATATTAAGAATTTTAAAATGTCGATTCATTTCGAGAATCCCACACCTCTAATTCACGCTGACAATCAAAGATATGGTCGCCATAGAATGACCATATCACAAATTTAAAAAGACAGATTGGACAGTGAAGAGAAGGACCAATGAAATAGAGAGCGAAAAGAGAAAGTGAACTTCTGTTTATTTTGGTGGATCTTGCATGTTGGGTGGTTAATGCTGTTTTCGGATAATGTCAAAGAACAGGACCCAAATTCGGAATATTTTTTCAGGTATAAAAAAGTACTCAAACATTAATATTATATTCTGGCTTCACACTATCCTGTAGAGAATCGCTTATTTCATCATACTACTCATTTTTATCCGAATTGGCACATTTTCTCTTTTGTAAAATGTGTTTCGCATTTTTTCTCCTATACCATAATGCTAAACGAGCTTTCCTTTTACATGTTAAAAGAAAAAAACAAATTACTTATGTAATATTTTGAAATTTTAAAAACACTATATTATAAACAAATGCACGAGTTACGATGTCACTAATTTTTATGAAAATTGAGGCATTTTTTTTTATGTCCGAAAATGTGCTCCGGGTAAAGTTCACGCTGTTGCGTATATGGCGAAAACAGCCTTAAGCCTGAAGACCCTACCCGACGACGATACAACAAAGTACATGATGACTAGATGTGCAAAGCGAAAAGCCCTTAACTTACGATTTAAATTGTAAATTAAATATAATTTTACTAAACCTGTGTGATCCATGTCCACTACCTGTAAATTTTGTCACTACGGTACATTAAAAAAGATACTATTAAGAGACTTCGTACTAGATTTCATGCTAATGATTTATCTGTTAAATATTGAGCCCCTTTTTAAGTCATAATGTTTTACAAAGAGTTCCTTCTAATTTTCATTTTGAAACTTTCGTTTAATTTTCAATAAGAAAAAATTATGAACTAATGCTAGTTTTAAGAAATAATTTTTCAGCCTATTTTAAAGTTTTCAGATACCTCGTGCCGAATTGATCAGTAATTATGATTTAAAGCACGACTTTACATTAAATTTCGGATTTAGGAATTTTAAGTCACTGAAAATCTGAAAACCAGAAGGAGAAAATGGTATATTACAATGATAATGAACTTCCTCTTAATTGTATGTGCAATAATTGAAGGATAGTCTTACGTGTTTTTAAAATTGGAAAAATAGCCATATTGATTAGCCTAAAATGTGCCGAGTAAAAGATTTTACAAAGTGAAATGTTTAATATCAAAAACTCGCCTTCTTAATATTGAGGGGAGCTCATTCTTTAATCTCCTATATAAATCAAACTTGAAGTACTGTTTTAAATATGAATCTATTTTATTTACACAAAAAAGAGCATTTCATACATGATTCTCAAATTTCTCAAGTGCAAACGATGATCAATCAGATTTTTTAAATAGTTCTAAATTAGATAAATTGAAATAAAATCACTTTGTTAACAAATTTGATTTCTCTAGTACTACAGATTTCCCTTTTAAAAAGGAGCAAAGTTTCATCCCTGCTGAAAACTTCTCCAGATAAGACCTGCAAAAGAAATGTCAACACATTAATTATGACAATTATTTAAAAACCTGTACTAAAAGATTTTCCTTAAAACTGTCAATGTTGAAACTAAAGCAATTAATTTTCTCAAGGCATTGAACTTCCAGAATTATTACGTACAGTTTTTTTATTTTTATTTTTATTATTTAGAGTTTTGATGATACACGCAACGATATAAAATTTTCTACTCACAACTGTACAAAAAAGTTTATATAAATCGATAATTAATTAAAAATATAGGTACAAATTTTCATACAATTATTTCCACCAGCTTGTAAAATATTAGAGACCAAGAGTTCGATTTCGGGACTAAAAAAAAAAATTATCCTCTTTAAAGGACTGTGAATTGGAATTGTACTGTTTGAAGCGGATAAAAATATATTATAAAAGAAGTCATAAAATACGAAATTAAATTTAATTAATCCAAAACATAGTGATGACAGATAACACATGAATTCAGTTATATGTAAGCCAAACGAGAGAGATTTCAAAAGGAAATGAGCATTAATTTACTTCTTGAAAGATGATAAATAAGAGGCTTAACCGATAGCGCTGTATCGTCATTTCCTATACATGTATTCTTAGACAAGAATTAACTATTGTTGCATTTAGGCCGAGTTATTCGGAAAAGGAAAATTATAAAAATTTGTTTTGCTCTCGAATTTTCTATACATATTTTTAATACCAAATGGCATATTTTATTACTTAAAACAAGCAAAAACTAAATCTTTTCCATTGTGAATAAAAGTAGTCAAAGGACTCTTTTATTCCAAGGACTCTATTCCTATAATCACTCAAATGATCAGAAAAGATATCCAGATGAATGATATTTCGAAAATATACAAAAGTTAATTACTTATTAAATTCAACCAGTGTCGATTATGCATTAGAATTCTTTTTTCAAGTGGAAAAAACATGTTTAGAATAATACAAAAGGGCTAACTTATAAGCAAAAAAAAATTTAACAGACGATTTATATCAGAAAATATAATCAAGTATTTAAATAAGAGTAACATGAATCATTAATTTAAAGCAGACGATAATAATAATACGGAAAGGAGAGAATTTTCAATTAAATCAATAACTACTGTTAATTTAAACTTTATTAAAATATGGCTCAAGTGTTTTGTAGGCAAATATTTTATACCCATAGTATTTTTCTTGTCCTTAAAGCAGTCTTCGTGAATATGTCTGGAATTAATGCTTGGATTTGAATGAAATTTGTTGTTTCTTATGCCACATGATCTCGACTGTGTCAGATCCAGGCAGACGAAATTAATCATGGCAAGGGGCTAGGAGTACGCCTGTCGTTGGCCGTAGCCTTGAGCATCATACAGATGACAGTACGATTTAGCTCGGTTCCACCTCAATTAAGAGAAAGAACACCTGGAGGGTGGGAATCAGGGGTCTCCTACCTCTCTTCTCCTTCCACCAACCTCACGAGAGGACGAGCGGCTCGACGGCTATTTAGAATACCCCCATGCCGCAAAGGCACTATACGTTAACAAACATCCGTGTCTTCTCCGGGATTCGAATCCAGGTTCTACGGCACAGCAGTCAGTGTCGCTAACCACTATATCGGATGGGCGACTGAAATTTAAAATATACGCATTTACAGAATTTTAAAATTATGCAAAAGCATCTGTGTACACCTATAATGAACATTTTGATTTTAAGTTTTATAGCAACAGTTGATTAAGTTTAAGCAGAAATAAAATTCAGTTTTTTTGAAGTTATACTTCTTTTTACGCATTAGGGAAAAAAGATGAGGGTAAATTTTTACGATGCGCGCGCATGCCATCACAAAGATGTGAAGCACACCATCATGGATGCGCGTGCACACCGTTGTCTCATATTTTAACATGCCACTTTTTTGGTGCTAGGGGGACTGATATTTGGAGGATCGTAATAACTATTATTTTTCACCATATCTGTTGGGACATCCCCCGGTGCATTCCCTCCCCCTCTACAGCTTTTTGGCCAATATCTTGGCACTCGAGCCTGACAGTCCATTCGGACCTGGCTCATTCGATCCATCTCTTTTTGCTCTTCCAGTTATTATAATTTCATGCTCATAGGGCTATTTCTTAAATAGTTTTTAATTGTTTTAAACTATTTAAATTTGTTTAAATGCACAATATCTTGATCCTGTTCGAGTCTCCGACTTGAGATTTGAACCAACTGTTCCACTCGCCGAGATCCATCCAGTCACCTGCTTCATTCCCATTGGGTAGGCATGGGGAGGCCTTAAGCACTATAATATCATGTTCCCATGTTAATCCAATGGGGACTGGAAAAAATTTGACCCCCTAAGGAATTGAGCTTGGAACTTGATTTTTCGAGGTCCACCATATTTTTGTATTAGCGCGAGCTTTACGTGGAATTAGCCCCCTCCCCCTACAGGGCTTCCCCTGTAATAACTCTATTCCTATGCCACCTTGGCCGACCACACCGGCTGGATTCGATTGTTCTCCCTATGAGCCTCCTAGATACATTTTTTCAGGACCATAGCCCCATTTCTTCACCCATATTTAACATGTTTAAATCATTTTAAAGTTTCAATTTTTTTTAAATCCAGCATAGTTCCGAAGATTTTTGAGCTTCGTTAATGAAACTCGAACCATAGGTTTGCCTCGCTGAGCTCTTTCATCTGTTATAATTCGTGTGTAGATAGTGGGCCTGAGGGGGGAGGCGTTACAGTAAAATTAGATTCCCCGTGTTATTCCTATGGGGGTTCGATCTTTTGTTGACGTCACGATATTACAGATGATGAGTTTGGTGTTTTATGGCGCAAGAGCCAGTTTTGGCTATATTGCGCCAAACATTCATAGGTCTGTGATCTGGACGGGAAAAGAAGAAATTGGATGACAAGATGGAGGGTCGAAAATAGAGAAGGATCACTGGGGTACCCCGGGGGCGTGACACCCGTGTTTACCAAAGACAGTAAACCCCTTGGGGAAAAGGAAAAGATCACTAAGGCACCTCGGGATTGTGACACCCGTACTCACCTAAAGAAGGTGAACCCCCTGAGGGGCACGATATTACAGAGATAGAATGATGAAACTTTGGGATCACCTACTACTCTGAGTATCGTTGGTATGTACGTGACCATTTACGTCACAGTTGTACGTCACATTACGTCCCCCCCCGGAGGAGTTTCGTTTTCCTTTCCGAGCTAGCTCCGCCCCATTTTCAACTACAGACTCCAGACCGGTTCGAATGGATTCCTCTTGTGTTTCCTCACAACCAGGCCAAGCTTCGAGTTGCTGGGTGCCCTGTTTCTATATATATATTTTATTTAATTGTTTTAAATGTTTTAATTATTTTAAAATGACCATAACTCGGGGGCTCTTCAGGCGGATGTCTTAATTTTCTCAGGAACGATTCTTCCCGCAGAGGCATTCAATATGAGGTCTCTGGTGTCACATTAGGTTCACCTCATCTCCAGATATAGTCTGCCGAACCTCCCCCCCCCCATGTTATTGGTCCTACTGTCCCTGTGTGTGGGGGGGTTTAAATTTATTTAAATCGTGATTATCTCGGGCTTGGCTGGTCCGATTTATACTTAAGGTTAGTATAGTTCAACTCTGCTCGTGACAGCCTTTCGTCCTTAGTCCAGCTTGCCTTGCTCAAGATTTTTAGAATGATTTTAATCTTGTTACGCCGAAGAAGTATAACTTCTTACGAGCGTACATAAGTACATACACCTTTTGTTTATTTTTAGCTTTTAATAAATATGCCAATTTTATCCATGTACAATAAAAATCTGAAGTTGTTTGGGATGGCTGTACACCTATTTTGCAGTTGACGGTTTTATTTTGTTAGCGTTATTTATTCTATATTTAGCAAAAAATACTGCATTCGATCGAATTCTTCATTTACTTACAGTGTCTCCTCCGAAACGATGTATTTAACTCCAGTCTTCTCAAATCCATTAAATTGTGTTGAACATGCACTCGTATAAGCTCCCATGTTCGGAAACATCAACCAATCGCCTACATCTAGTTCTGGTAGAATACAACTCTCCACAAGTATGTCTAATGGATCACATGTCTGACCAGCAATACAGCAAACTTTCAGAGAATCTGGTGCATACTGTAAAAGAAATGTTGTGAATAGTCAGTGAATAAGAGATCCTAATTCCAGAATGTTGTAAAAAATTTTTTGAAATTTCCCTACAATGAATGATTTTTTTCGAAAATCAGTTGAAATGCAAAATACTTTAAATGAAAATCCATCCAGTGTGTGTGTGTATGTGTATGTGTGTGTGTGTGTGATCATTCTTGATAAAACTGCTGTTAACGTGTTGTCAATTACTTCATTAAAATATTTATTAATTTTACTTAGTAACATGTTATATATAATGAATTTTCTTTAAAAACATGTCGTACTCCCTTTTTCCCTTCAAAATAGAAGCACAGTGCAGTTTCTTCTAAAACTGTATCACGGCTGAGTTGCTTACGCATTTTATTCTTTCAAACAATTCTTTTTTTGACAAAAATAATAGCTTCAAATTGAATAGTCTAAGCCGTTGCTGCCTTTAAATTCCCAAGAAAGGATTGACTGATTAAAAGACTAATGATTGACCGACACTGTGCCAAGAGTTGAGATAACTTTTATTACTAGCTGATGTGTATAACTGCAAAACTTCTTGAACAACATCTACCTGTTTTTTTTCTATAAATAGTTCATGAAAACTACAAACGCGATTGTGAGAAAGGAATTTATCGGGTTTGTAATTACCTAATGAATATGAAAAATTGACTATGGCATGTAATAATGAATTTTTAAGTTCTATCAAAATAAACATTTACACGGCGAATTTGACGGTATAGGGTCATTTGCTACCCAGAGATGCCAAGTTTATTTGTCTCTACAGAAAGTCAAGTATACGAGGGACGATCAGAAAAAAGGTTACAAGCCGCAGCATTTGAAAACTACATATTGTGGAGTCATTTTGTTTCCCCAAAGTGGAGACAGATGGCATTCCTTGTCATACAGCTGGTTTGCGGCTAAGTTGTAAAAGTTCTCGGATAGTTCAGGACGATTGAAATGGCAAGACGCTTAGGAAATTGCTCTCGTTTGGAAGTGCGAGCCGTGATTCCATTTTTATGGGCAAAGAATGAACAGACAACATATAGCGAAATGGTATTACTTTTTTCAATCAGGCAGACAAGATGTCGAAAACGGCCGGCCGCTCCCTGCCATATTGCTAAGTTCTTCAACATGGCATGAATTGGAGAACTGATTCAAAATGATCGACGAGAAACTTTACGAGAAATCTCGTCAGAGCTGGGCTGAGCTATGGTAGTGTGAAGCATATCGTTTCTGATGGGATGCGATATTCTAAGACATTGCTGTGAAAACATCCACCGAGACCTGGCTCAATGGACAGGGACCTGATTTCTACCAAGACGGGTTAAACAAGTTGGTTCTCCGCTCTGATAAATGCCTAAACATACTTGGTGATTATGTTGAAATGTGATTGGCACATATGCTTCTTAATTCCCTTTTGTATTTTCTGTCTATGGTTAATAAATATTTCTTTATTCGACTTGCAACCCTCTTTTTTTTTTATCGCCCCTTGTATAAAAGTAATGGCTGCATTTACGAGATTACTCTTCAACTAGTTAAACTAAATACTCTCATCAATAATCAGATATCAAATCTTAAAATATTGAAAGGATTTTTCCTAATTAAATTTAAAATCGTGTGTGTGTGACAACTGTTTTTGATTGAATTAAGGGCAGAGAGTTACTATGAACTCATCAGCAACATCAGGAAAGGTGTCTGTCATGATAGACATATAAAACTTACAAATGCATATATAATTCTGTCGTAAGAATATAGAAATAGTTTATGTATTTAACACAATGTTAAAGAGAATTTGTTATAAAATTTCGTGTTATAGCCTTAAGTTTCAGTTTTTATTGAGAACCATTTTCTATAAAATTTGAGATTATCTCAATATGGTGCTTTCTCCCAAATCCACTCTTGCTTTAAACATTGAGTGAATCAGTATTTATTAACATCGCAATATAAAACCCGAGAGCTATTAGAGTCAAACCTCTTAATTTTGAGCCTCTATTAAGTGACGAAGACGACACCTGAGCCAGTAACCTTTTTCCGAACTTCCACAATACGCAAACAGATTTAACATTCATCAGCTCCTCTACACGGTGAACCTTTCCCGAGAGGAAACAGTTCCATAAAGGAAGCAGTATACTTCCTTCTGCGTTTCCTGCATAGCTATTGATCAGTCCCCCCCCCTCCTTGTATGTCTCCTCTCTCTCTCATGGTTTAATCTGCATCGCAGTTTGCTGTGTGGCATTCAAAATATTATTGCACTGGGTACCATGTTAAATACATTCATGCTTTAGAGAAGTAGTCTTGAAACTTTTCCAACTCATGGAACCCCTAGAACTGGAAGGTGAGGTGTTTTCGTGGAACCCCTAGAACTTGAAATTACATTCGTGTAACCTTATTCCAGACACACACGTGGAAGAATATATTTTAAAATAATATTTAAAGAGAAGATCAACAATAGATTAATGTAATAGCAATTTTAAAAAAGTATTGTGTTTATTATTTTTAAAAAATTTAATTTGCTTTTAATGTAATTTACTCGTTAATAATATTAATCTGTGATCCAAGTGTCACCCACCCATGCATTATGTTTAGTAACTGGATACGTGCTTGCATTTTTTCACCAAACTGTTGAAGTCCACGTTTATTGGGAATAACTGCAATCGCATTACGTATTCATTTGTTTCTATAATTTGTTTTTGTACCTACTCGCGTTGAGAAATATCCTTCACTCATATACATTGTTCTGAATAGCATTAGAATGCTTATAGCTGTGTGAAAAGAACTGTATTTTGCATAAGAGAGATAATTTGTAACATAAAGTTTAGGATACGGTCTTGCCTAAATTTATATTTTTAACGTCGAATCTGTTGATATATAGTAGGTGTTTTTTCGCAAGTATAAAAAGTTGCATTTTGAATTAGTTAACTACTTAGTTTTGCAAGAACTAGTATAAAATTATTTCGTGGAACTCAGGGTAGTTAACAATAAAATATTCACAATCTAGTAATATATACATATCAAGGTAAAACGCGTGCGCGTATTATTATCCTTTTATTATATTATTATAAAAAAGTTTAAAAAATATTGCAAAATAAAGTTATTATGCATGAATAAAACTTTTAGTTCCTTAACGACAGGGATGAGCTTTAAATTCTTGTGGATACACAAACATTTAAGAGAACGTGAATCCATTTCGCATACACATTTATAAGTTTGTTTTCGATTTTTTTTTATTGTGACTAGTGGAACCCCTGGGAATGTCTTATTGAACCCTAGGGTTCCGTGGAACACAGTGACCACTGATTTAGAGGTTCTCCTCTTCTACGTTTGTTTTTATCTTAGGACGATTTTTATTTGTGATTTTAAGAAGCTATCGCGCGCGCGAGAGAGAGAGAGTGACCTTTCCTTTTTTTAATAAGTTATCGTTCTATTAATTTTCTTACCTCTTTAACGGGAGTAGCCGTGACATGAACGTTGTGAAAGATTTTATGAACGAATAAACCATATATTCCTTCGTTTACAAAATACATAATGTTCGGCTCTGTTCAAATAAAAGAAAAAAACAATATAATTATACATTGCATATAAGAAGCAAAATTATACAACGTTTTTAATCTAAAAGTGAAGCAATAAAAATTGTTATCATTCAGACTTTTTCTAAAAACGGCTTATCAATTATGAGTTAAAGATCTCGAAAACATCATGATCACTTACGGTTAGCTAATTTATAATAATCGTTTATAATTTTTATCTCCTTAATTGGAGTTGAATGCATTTTGGACAATTTTTTATGTATTACCATTTCCATGAATATATTTTTTTTTCTGTCCTGTCTCAATCATTTTGATTCATCTACAAAACATTCTAAATTAAATCAAATTTTTGAATACTTTCATAAAGTAAAATCTGAATGTATCGGATTAGAAGTGCTTTAAAAGTAGCAAACATAAGTCATGCAGATAGATCTCTTAGAATTAAGAACAGCAACTGTCTACAGTAAGGAATTCTTTTAGGAAACAGAAATCAAACCCTTAATTTTTTTATAAAAGTTTAAAGGTACCATTTTATAACAGGTCTTCAAAGTTTTTTTTTTCTTTTTTGCGGGAATCTTCGTGTTGAAAAAATAAATATTTTAACTTTCTTTTTTTCAGTCCTTACTATTAGTTCACAATTTTCCTATATATATCTTGTTCAAATTTCCAATCGTTAATAAAATGCATTTTAAAGCGCTCAATTTAGCTGATATTTTATATACACGATTATTTTGGATGACAATACGATAATTTACTTCTTAATAAAAATTAAGTGACTGAAACTAGTTATATTTAAAGAATTACAGATACAGAGTCACACTGGCTTCATTTTTTTCTCACATTTTAAAGTATTCATTTGAACTGGAATTTTATATACACGATTGTTTTGGATGACAATACGATACTTTAATGATAATTAATAAAAATTGATTGCCACTTAATTTTGTAATTCTGTGATATGTATGGTCGCGAATCCTCGCCTCAAGCTTTCGCAACTTGTTTTCTTTTAATTAACTATTTCTATTGCTTAGTTGCAGCAGTGTGGCAACGCACTTTGTCTCGCGTGAAACCACGAGAAATGTTTTCCCATTTGTCGATAAAGCTTCTACTTGTATTCTACGGTTTTCTCTTGCTCATATTTTGCGTGTGGTTTTTTTCTTCGAACTTTTTTATATGAACTAATTGAATTTTCTATGAAATAGATGAACTAATAGGACTCTCAAAATTGCTCTCGGCCTGATGTGGATTGAGGTAATTTGGCTATTTTATTATTCGAAGTTAAGCTTAAGACATAATTATTCACAAGTATGTACAAATTTATATTAATTAAAATTATTTGATTAAAAGTAATAAAATAAAAAGTTTCTTTGTTTGATCTATGTAGGAATTAACTTTGAAATTTTTTTTTATATTTCTTGTTTTTATTCAACTTATAAATCTTTGAATGGACATTATCTCAAAGTTTGACGACAACGATTTTCAAGTGAAACAGTTGATTCCAATCTCAAATTCCACTCAAGACTCACTGTGCAAAGCAAGTAGAAAGATAGGATTTTGCACTTTAAATGGTGTCAGAGGATCTTAAACTTCTTACAAAATGTGTTTAAATAAGAGGTACCACCTCAGATGTTCTCATTTTTCGATTACAACTCAAATAATGAGCTATGCCCGTGTATTTTGATTTAAAATGACGAGGATAGTTTTATTTTAGGGAAAATGAATTAATCAGAAGATTGTTGAATCCACGTCCTTTGAATATTATTTTATTTATATTTTAAATAAAGTTATGCAACGATGAAATTTTACTATACTTAATTTACCCCTGAAAGTTCTCGTAGATTTCTTAGTTTTTTATCAGTTTAAGAGAACAATTTTAATATTATTCAATTCATTGTGTTCTGTTACTTATATTAGGATTAGAAAGGTTAAAAAAAAAGATTTTGTAAAATTTTTTTAAAAAAATGTCCAAGATATCCGGATAAACTTTATTCAAATAAACTAACCATTATATGTATATGATGCCGTCAGTTAAAGCTATTGATGTTGATTTTATTGGTTTCAGGAAGCTGTTGGTTGAAGTAAACCAAAAGAATCTAGAGAAACTAGTGGATCATAATGTGATTACGTTCTTTCATTTGAAATGTTACAATGCCCAGCACGATAAAATGATGTCTCTTTATTCAAATGATAGTTCACCATGTGACACTGGTTTTGTTTTTCCCTTGTAGGAATTTTCATACTGGCTACATGTTTCTCCCAGATAATCCAAGGTGAAAACCAGCACACATAGACGATGTTACCAGAATGAAGAAAGTAGAGGACTGATCCTATTATATTGAAGAACAACCCATCTAAATGATCCCCTAATGTGACTGATCTTAGTTACCGCAATGCGTGGAAAATTATTCACGATAAACTGATCGTGTCGAATGTGTCAGATCTCTGGGTACCAAGATTATTGACTTCTTAGAAGCAAGCAAGGCACGATCTGTCAAGGAAGATGTTGAATCTTTTAAAGCAAGGTTGAGATTTTTGGTCGTCTGGTAATTATGAATGAATCTGGGAATTATCAATATGATATGGGTTGAGTTGAGTTGAGTTTCGTGTTTTATGGCGCAAGAGCCAGTTTTGGTTATACTGCGCCAAACATTCATAGGTCTGTGGTCTGAACGGGAAAAGATGGAGGGTCGAAAATAGAGAAGGATCACAGGGGTACCCCGGGATCGTGACACCCGTGTTTACCAAAGATAGTAAACCCCTTGGGAAAAGGAAAAGATCATTAGGGTACCTCGGGATTGTGACACCCGTACCCATCTAAAGAAGGTGAGCCCCTTGAGGGGAATATGATATGGGGACCAAAGAGATGAGAAAGAAGAAAGAAAAGTGGGATTCACCTCTTCTCAAAGAAGATTAAAGTGCAGAAATCTGCAGGGAATGCCATACTATCTTTTTTTTCTAACTCTTGTGGAATCATCTAAGTAGACTAATGAAGAAGAGGTCAGACATCACTAAGGCCTATTTCTGTTCACTGCTGAAGCAGTGAGGTACCGAGTGAAGTTCCGGTTTAAAAACGGCTCGGACATTGTCATGAAAGACGTCCATCTCTTTCTCACCAATGCATTTTTTGAGGTGTGGTTGCGAAATTAAGGCAATGAAGCTATGAAATTTTGCCACATTTTACCCTTAATCTCTTGATTTCTCTCCAAACGGTTTTCTTATTTAGAGAACTTTAAGTTCTTTGGGTGAATTCGAGATTTATGTAGTCAAATGCTGCCATTGAAAAAGTGGAATAAAATTTTTCAACCCAATCTTTTGAGTTCCACAACGACGGTCTTTCAAAGGGCTAGAAATGCTAAGAGAAATGTATAACTATAAATGGCGACTATGTAGGAGGGCATAAGAATAAGAAATAAAGATAAAACGTCTACTTCGATTACCTTTAGTAATAATTAAAACAATACAATACCTCGCTGTATACATATAGGCAATAAAATTCGTACTAATTCAAACCTTCAACAGTATCACAGATACATCGACTATTTTTGCAAAAGTGGTCCTTCTGAATTTTATAAGATATGTGGTTAGAAGAAAATATACTTGCAGTTTTATTGAATAGTAAAATTTTAAGTTAGAGAATTACCCAATGATTGACCTAGTTTCCAAAAAGAACACTAGTATAGAAAACTATAATATTCTCAGCAGGGATCCGGCACCTTATTGCCATAATTTTATTGCATATTATACCAATAAAGATTTAAAAATGTCTGATCCTGGGTAATTTTTTAAATATTTGTGTCAGTATATAATGTGACTTCCACCTATACAAAAACCTCAACTCATTTTGACACAGAAATTCCTTCATATGTTTTTTAAACACTTTCTCTTAAAACTGTTTCAAACTAGAAAAAAAACATATGCTGCTCAATTAACCTTTTTTAAAATTGCGGTTAGCCACCCTCTTGTCAATTGTTAAAAAAAAAGTATTTTACCTTTGACCAAGATTTCTTTCTTCCCGATGATGCTGCCAAAAAAAGTGAAAGCCGATGTGACGAAGTATCTTCCAGGTTCGCTAATAATGTCAACTTCACTTTCAGGTGGAAAGAATTCGTCGATAGCATTATTGATGCATTTAGCAGTCTGTAAAGAGCTTTCAAATCAATACACGTGTTCTTGAATAATTCTGCTTATTTTTTTTACATAAAAAAAACTTAGTTTTAAAAGCTTGAAACTTATCTATGTTGAAACAGCGGCCACCAAGTTTTTTGAAGTCATGGATACCTAAATTCCTAATTTAAATTCTACGAACCATTAATATAAAAAATGATTAATTGACTTCTAATTTATAAATATAGAATATTCTTTTTGAATAAAAAAGTGATCGGAATACTTTATTTATTGACTTACACATAAATGTTTATTCAATCAGAAAATATATTGTCAAAAATTTCGCTACATCGAGAGAGAGAAACCACCTTTAAAATTAGATAACTGAAACTTATTTAGAATAACATTTTTAATATTTATTTGTCCCTGGTTATTCGAAATTTGGGAATTTTGTCTCTGTATACATCTCAATATATATTTGTCCTCTCAATGTTGTGTTTCGGAAATGAATAAAATATTTCTAAAATGTTGCAGCTGGTTTCTGTACTCTTCAAACTGAGCACTATAAATAGTCCATGTACTTTTCCTCTACTTTGCGAAAAATGTGAAGAACCTTGTTACACCTTTTTGATACGTCAAGTTTAATAATCCGGTGAATTTTTTTTTAAATATATGTCATTACTTGATATTCCAATACCTTCAGAAACTCCTGCAATTCTACGCTTTATATTGTTAGTTGACATACCAATCACATTCAGCTTCTAAACGAATGGTTTTCTCAAACCAACTTCACTAGCCCTTAAGCCCCTAATTCTTTAATCGTATACGGCTTTTATTTTTCGCAGTATTAGACTACTATAACATACAGTCAGTCACAAGTCTACATACACCTATCAAAATAGGGTTATCTCTAAAACTAATTAAGTTTCAATTTGAAAAATTATATCAATCTTTCTCAATTTCAGCAAAAAAATATGCTTTTCACAATAAAAAAGTTCAGAAATAATAATTACTAGGAAATTTTGTGAAATGTGTAG
>BMAV01017239.1:156920-167283 GCA_019973955.1 Trichonephila inaurata madagascariensis | reverse complement strand
CCCCAATAATATTCTGAAGGATATTTGAAATAGCTTCAGAGATCAATTTTATAAGAATTTATTTAATTTTAGGAGAGAAAAAAATTAAATATTTATAAGAATGTTAAAATAAAATAAAACACCAATACTGTCGATAATTTAATTTTTTTAAAAAAGATTCCATTTTACTACTACGCAGATCCCAAATTTTGTTATGTTAGATAAAACAAACAAAATGTACCGTAAAAACCGGCATATAATGCGCAGTTTTAACACCAAAAACGAGATCGAAATTTACGGGTGCGCGTTATACGCTGGGTATAAAAATGAGTGCTTTAAAAATAAAAAATAAGGATGTACATAGAAAAAGTTAGACTTCTACATACATCGAAATACTGTTTATTTAAAAGAAATAATATTCCTTACGAAGTTAAATGTTTTTTTATTTCTAGAAGTATATTATTTTTTTTTCTAAGACTAGGAATTTTATCTCGAATAAATTACTGCAAAACATAAGAGCATACTGCAAACAATATAACATGCATTATACATGAACATTTCAGCTTTCTTCAAGAAAAAGGGGGTGTGCGTTATACGGCGAGTATACCTAAAAATTAAAAATTGCAGCTTGAAAGTATAGGTGCGTGTTATACGCCGGATTTTACGGTAATTGGAATAGGGAAATTTTTAATTTATTAATGTATTAAAAAACCGAGTAAAACCATTTTTAAATTTATAATTAAAAAAATAGTTGCTATATGCTACAGTTCATTTGAAATGTCTTTTTAAAACATTAGGTATTTTTTTTGTCAAAATAATTGCATTTTAATATAATTACAATACATATTTATAATTTGTTACTTCTTTTCAGACTATAATTACACTTGATACTAACAGGAAATATATATATATATATAATAAAACCGCTGTTTTATTTTTTGTTTCATGTATTTCAATTTGAAAAAAAATGAATAAGAATACAGTTGTGAAACTAATAGCTTGGTACCCAAACCGTCTTAAAACATTAAAAACAGCATCCATGTTCGACAGCAACTGATGGAAGAAAGGTTGATTCGTATCGACCTATGCCGGCGAATCTTGATCAGTCGGAATCTCCGATTTGGATTGATCGCGACTGACTGATATTCGTTAGGTGTGTAGGGAGCCTAACCGGGCTCAAAGCTTTGTTAGATTTAACCAAGCTTGCGCAGTAAGCACAGTCACGGGGTCTATTTGGACCAATGAGGTTGCAAACTCGCAATTGAGAAACCGGAATTTAAAAAAAAAAGAGGTGAAAGAATTTTTAACCAGCATTTATTTTCACTTGACCTCTGTTACTTAATTCCAAATTTCATAGCCCTATCCAGTTTAGGTGAGTACTACGGTGAAACAGCATCAAGTGCTACTGTGCTTATCTCTTGTTTTCTCATTTATTAACGCTTTTAATTAATTTATTGTAACAAAGGCAAAAATGTCATTCATAATATTAGAGTTTTTTAGAACAATTCTTTTTTATTAATTTAACTATGCTAATATATCCAGAGTTTTCTTATGAATCACTTGGTGGCCACAGCATTAAAAGTTTTAAAGATATCCTTCTTAATGTATTCATAATTTATGTACATCTTGTATTTGTAAATGGATGCAAGAATAAATTATACAAACAACGTTATCAATATATTTTTAACATATTGTAAATATAAACAATTGTTGTGCACAGTAGCGCACACAGGAATTTTTCAAGGGGAAAGGGGGGTCCGGGGTCGAAAGTTCACCATTCTTGTATCGTGCTTCTTTTGATTTTGTCGATTTTCGGGAACAAAATACAGTAAAAACTAATTATTGAATAAAAAAAATCAAGGGCTTTGGGGCGGTCCGGACCCCAGGACCCCCCCCCCCTTGTGTGCACCACTGGTTATGCATATTAGACACTTCAGATTTATAAATTAATATGCAATTGACAGAAATGTCAATGTTACAGCAAAATGCAATACTTACTTCTTTAAATTTTTCAAGCGAATCCGCTTCTCCTGGAAAACCTCCTCCAATATCCAGTATAGTCATTTTATGCCCAAGTTTTTCCCCGGTTAAAAACGTATGCATACTTTTTTCAATACACACTGCAAAATCATTGGGATCTTGTGCAAGACTCCCAATGTGGAAGCTGAGAAAAATGTCAAGGAAAAGGAATTTAGAAATTACCATTTTTGCATATGAAATTGAAAAGCAATTTTTAAAATATGTGAAAAGAAATTTTTCTAAAAAATTAACTATTTTGGTCTGAGTCTGCTTTTATACTTCTTTAAAACGAAGTGTCATCCCATTGCTCATGAAGTGATGCAATGCCCAGAAAGTTCTGGGAAACTCTTTTTATCACCAAAGTCGCCAACCTTGTCACCAAACTTGATTCTAAGCATTGCATTTATATAAAAAAAAAAATCGTAGCAATAAGATCAGTAAATAGTAACATATATAGAAATCAAATTAAATGTATAAAAGTTAAATGTAATTTAAAGCTTCAATACGTTTTCCAAAATCTAAAAATATTTGGATGATAAATCTGCCAAATTAAACCATTTAAGATTAAAATCAATTGATTAAAATATTTAATTTATATATTTTAAAAAATATAGGACAGTTATATATATAGTTAAGATTTGAAATCGAATTAGAGGAATTCGGTACACATTTCAAACCAAACCACACTTTCAGAACAAAAATTGATTGCGTACAAATTCGGTGAGTCCAATTCGAACATATTACGGACTATTTCTCGTACTCTTTTCTTAAAATTTACAAAATAAATGGTTTGAAAATTTCATTTCAGCATTACCTATGTATCTCAGTGAAAAACTGTACATAAAAAGGAAGTACAAGATCATTCACTACCAGACCGACAAACGTACAGGATGTGTAGGGACACGGAATCATATAGGAAAGGAGGGTCGCAAATGCCGTAATTGTGAGCTATGGTGCAAATAAGAACAAACTGCAACACATTAATGGTACAGATAACATTTTATTGAAAGTTTGTACTACAACAGATGTTCGAAATTATGACCAGAAGTCATCTGGCCGTACCTTCGTTGCCCCACTCGATGTGGTACCAGCATAACGGGGCGCCTCCACATTTTGGAATTCACGTCCACCGAGACCTCAACGGAACATTTGGACAGCGGTGAATAGATCATTGGCCTGCAAGACCACCGGATCTACCGTGCATAGAGTCACATGAAACGTTTGGTGTACGAGACACCCGTTCCTTTATAGTTGAATACTTCATCGCTCGAATATCTGTAGCTGCCGGGAAGATACGCTACATGCCAGGAATCTTCCAGAATGTAAGGAATTCCATGCAGCACCTGCCAGACCACTTCTGGTCTTAATTTTGAGCACCTGTTGTAGTATAACCTTTCAATAAAATATATTTTCTGTCTCATTAAGGGGTTATTATTTCTGTTCTTTTTCTGTGCTGCTTTGCACCATAGCTCGTGACTACGGCATTTAAGATTCTGCATTCCTGTGTGATTCTGAGTCGTCTTAGTACCCCCTACACACCCTGCAAGTTTGTCGGTCTGGTAGCGAGTCATCCTGTATATCGGTGAAATATGAATTAATGAAAAATGATATGATGAGAGAACTACTTTTTCTTGAGATGAATAGTGAGACGCTTTGTTTAATTTGTCATGTTTCCGGACTCTTTTCAAAGAATATAATTTGAATAACCATTATGAGCGGAAACAATGTTTTAGACACTGCCATCCAAAAAAGACATCCCTAAATAAAAAAAAAAAAACGTCGCCAAATGTTGTCTTTGTTTCACACATATACGAAAGCAAACTCCCATACATTCTCTTTTCGTACTAACCCGTTGACAAATAAATTGTCCAAGATTCAGAAAAATTGAATATTGAGCTTAAAAAAAACACGTACACTTGAAATAAACGAAATATCTGATTGCCACATTACTCAAGCGGCCGAAAGTCCTAATTGCATTGAAAATTCAACAAACGATGCCACTTAAATTTGAAATTCTGCGATGTTTCTTATTTCACCATTTTGCTTAACCCTATAGCCTTTCGGGTACTTGAGTTGTCGCAACCCGTTGGTCACGGAAGTGCGAGTGGGTTCGAGGGTCTTAGAATCACTACTTATATTCACTTTTCAACACTTATGAAATGCACTTTATTAACTAAACCCGAGGAGTAATAAGAATTATTAATCCGTAGTAAATCAAATATATGGAAGCACTTATCAGGTTTACTCTCTTGTACGATCCTGTTTCCAACTTGCTGACTCATTCAGCCGTGAAGTGGATGTTTTCCACTGTTCCTTTCATCCTTCTTCCAGCTTTAATATTACAATGTGCGGCCACCGGTCACTCACACTATGCTTTCCGCTTACTAGCAACTCTTAGCCATTACCTCGCCTACTCAATGACTGGCATTTAAATAGAAGATTGCATTTGCATAAAACCAAGTCCTCTCTACAGAAAGCGGTTTTCAAGCTAATCACATTCAAAAAGAGTATTTTACCCAAGAGGATTAGTAGAAACCCGAATAGAACCCGTTATAGAGTATTAGACCGTATTTTGGGAAATACTTCAGGGACGTTCACTTTCGTAGAAAGTAGATACCAAGTTTTAATCGTTTTTCACAACAAAATAGAAGGATACAAATTATAAGCAGTTTTACGTTCGAGTATGTGTGAATAAGTATTGTACTTGAATATGAGTGGGGACGGTTTTCAACTGTTGGCTTCATATCACGGCATTTGACGACGTTTAGGGATTTGACGAAAATGTTCGACGGTATAATATGCAAGTACCGAAAAAGTAATTATCAAAATTTAAGAGTAGACTGATATAATTTTTTCAAAATTTCCCTTTCATTATTTAACCTTTTCTGTTTAAAGGTGAAAATAATTACACCAATATGATAAATATCGTGTGTTTGGGGAATTTTGCATACTTACTGTGGAAGTAAATAAGCAAAAACGGGATGGGATCCCTAGCTTTAACCCTTGTTAAGAGAGCTCTTGGTTCCTCCTTGAATGAAAAAAATATCCCACGAGAGGAACAAACCAATAGGCTCAATTCATGAAGTCACATGATAAAAACAAACACGTGTTTTCCATGAATTCAAAACAAACATTAAACTAGTTGTACTTGTTGTTCTATTTGTAAAACTCAGATAAAATTTCAAATTTCATATTTGGGTAATGATGTTTAAATGTTTGGAAAAAAGAAAAATTCTTCAAAAAGATTTTTTTTAAATTAAAAAAAAATCTTATGTTTATACTTTTAAATAAAACACATTTTGTATACAATGTACTTTTTAAGAGAAAGTTTCTGCAAAGAGCAAAACTTGGCAACACCGCAGCGCGTGAACTGATTAACTGGAAACACTAGATAGTTTTTATCGTGTGAATATGGCGTCGCATGAGTTTTTGAATTGAGTGACTAGAATCACGTGGTTTTCACTACCATGTGACTACGACGTCACATGAATTGAGCCCATTAAAACCAAAACTCGGAATCCAATTGTACCATTTCTGATTGCATCAGAACCCGAAATCAGAAATTCTATGTCTTTTGACACAAATATTGTCAGGTCACATGTAGTGTGATTAATGCTGTTAGAGTACCTTTGACCTTAAATACTGTATGGACTTTGAAATCAATTTCTGTTTGTTTTAAAAAAGAAATATCTCCTCATCGTTGCGTCAGATCTGAGGAAATGAGATTTAAATTGTCGACTAATAGAACTGTGTCGGCTCCGAAGCTCGTGATTTTAATCATGAGAACCACCACAACATCTAAAATCTAGGCCATTCACACACAGGATGAATTTTCGAATACTTTTCTTTGAACACATCTACCACTATTCACATCTAATTTGTGGTTTTCCTAAAAACTTGAAGAAATATAAGTTATATTTCTTCCTTACCTCACTCCTACAACAGAGAGATTGTGTCGTGTGGCAGCTTCCAGAAGATGTTCGATGAGCGTAAATTCACAGCCAAACTTAGTACCCATTTGAATCTGGGCACTACTTTTTTCTACCATGATTCGAAGGAGAAGTCTAGAAATAAAAAAGTTATATTTAAAAGACATTGCTTCAATGCACATGCTGGTTTTTTATCAGGGTACTTCTCGTTAGAAGAGCTACACAGTCTCAAACAAGCGCGATTTATTAAATAAAATGCAAGATCTATCGTGTCATTACGATATCTAATATGGTAGAGAATTATCTAAATCAGGGGTACTCAACCTTTTTTTCTGCTGGGCCGCATACATATGTCAGCTATTTCACGCGGGCCGCATACATATGTTAGTTACTTCACGCGGGCCTCAACATGAGGAGAAATGCATTAAGACCAAGATAACTTTGGAATTTAAAAATGTGGACAATTGATCAAAATATTATAACTCCGTTTTTTGCTCTTCTTTTTTAATTATTATTTTTTATATATATATTTTTTATTTTTGTCACCAACACTAAATATTAAAACTTCTTCACTACTTCATAATCCCTGCATCAGTAAACAGTTTCATATGATTATCAATAATGTAACAAGCTTCATAGGATGTGTCTTTGAAACAACAATAAAGTGTTTTATCACTGGTAAATGACAGCGGTTTCAAAGATTATTCAAGAAATTTATATCCTATAGCCTATTTATCATCTCTTGAAAGAGATCTTCCAGGAAAAGTGTCATTCGTATGTTTTTAAATACAGCACTTTCATGACAAATCAAACAATTATTGATTCCTGTTTGTTTTTTTATTACAAATTAGTTATAAACTCCCAATCGTCTTTAAACAATATATTTTCTTCGAATATTTTTCGCTTTCAAAATATGAAAGATATTTAAAGATTAGTTCCACACATAAAATTATCGCTACGCCACACTGTTGTCTATCAACATTAACCGTAACCGTTACAAAGAGAAAAAAGAATATAAATTCGCACCCGTACGACATTGACAGCAAAAAGAAAAATTTTTATATATTTGATTTCTTAACAAAGAATTTTCCATTAAATTTTTAATACATTGTTCTTAAATAAGTGAATTTCTCAGAGCAATTGATCACAACCGGGCCATTTAAAAAGGCTCGGTGAGCCGCAAGTTGAGTATCGCTGATCTAAATAGAGTAGGTTCCAAATGTCTTTTGAATCCAATTGTTAGGTACAATAGCCGAGTGTTTATTAATATCTCACTATAAAACTGCATGAGGGCTGTCTGAGACGAACATCATAATTTTGTAGCACCGTCAAGTAACGAGGATGATACCTGAGCTGGAACTCCCCCTCTAAACTACCGCACCACACAAACAGGAGGACTTCTTGAGCCTCGAATGATTTGGCGTGCATCAGTCCCTCTACTCAGTGGCTCTAGAACTCATGACTCGTCAGCCTCTATTTCGCGACCATGACCGCTAAACTACTGCGGCCACTGTTACTGACACAGATATTACTAAATGCTTGTTAGAGAACCCCATAGAAGACTACTTTGTGCAAATTATTCGTTTTTTTTTTTTTTTTCCTCATTTCCGAACATTTCCAGGTGAATGAATTGATTATTAAGTATTAAAAACTAGTGTACGACTTTTTAATATATTCCTTAAAAGTGAAATTGAAACACCAAGAAATCATGCACGTATCATCAAGTAAACTTCAGGAGCAATAGTAGTGAGATGGATCTGCAAATAATTAAAAAAAAAACAAAACAGGCAAATAAAACCATTGCAAACCAAAATATTCAGTATATAATGTGCCCAGGCCTATACAAGTCTCAATCCTGCAAGGTACTCTATTAATTAGTCCATGGATGGTTGCCTGACGTAACCGTTGCCATGCTTTGCGCAGATCATCCATGGTTTGAGCTAGTGGTCTTCGGTTCCTGTCACGGCCAATGACATCCCTCATTTCAATGCCCCCATTGATTTGATTCAGATCTAGAGAGTTTGCCATCCAGGGAAAGATGGCAAATCCAGTCAGGCTGTTAAAAGTTCGCCGTGCGAAATGCGTACTGGCATTGTCTTGTTGGAATACAATGTTGGGTACACCCTACAACAAGGGCACAACAACAGAATCTATAATTTGTGTGGCGTAGTTATCCACTGTCAAACGATCGTCAATATGTATCAGAGGCGTCCTGTGATCAAGCATTTTGCCACCCCAAACCATAATGCTCGGTATAGCCGGTTTGCTCTCGGCGAAATGGGTTGGTTCTTAGCATTCTCCAGGTCGCTAACATACCCTTCGAGGTCCATCATTCCTCCTCAGACAGAAACGAGGTTCATCCTTGAATAACACCCGAGGCCCTTCTATAGTCCAGGTATGATGATAATGACACCACGCCAGGTGTCTAGCTCTGTGTTGAGTGGTCAGCAGTACCCTTGTTGTTGGTACTTGTGTATGTAACTCTACTTCATGCAATCTGTTGCGTTCCTCCCATTGGTGTGGTGTGGTACTTAGGAGAAGGGGGGCAGCTCAGGTGTCATCCACGTCAATTGACCATGGTTCAAAATGACGTGGTCCGTCACCAAAAGCCCACGTGTAGCTGAACAGTGTGATTGATTGAATATTAACGTCGCACTGTTCAGCTACACGAGGGCTGTTGGCGACGGACCACATTTGAGCCATGGTCAAGTGACGTGGACGACACCTGAGCTGACACCCCCTCTCCTAACTACCACACCACACCAACGGGAGGACGTTTCAGCTCTCGACAGATTTAACGTGCATCGCTGCCCTACACGGCGGGTCTTTAGTGGTACTGAGCTCGAACTCGTGACAAGGCAAGCCACGATCCGATACCTATACCACTCTGCTACCGCGGCCGCTGAACAGTGTGTGACGTTAATATTCAATTACTCAAGCAATCTGTTGCGTACGGTTTGGGTGGACATAGATCTACCCACTCCTGGAGACAACCGGATTCGGATATCACGTCCCAGGGAGAAAGGATCTCAAATATTCACTAGCGAATACGCTAGTCTGTGCTCTCTGATGTGCACCTGTGTGTACCATTTTCTCTTCGGCATGCACGTAGACTATCCTGAATCCATCGTGTAACACAACGTTGAATGGTACTCACGTTGCGTCCAACACAAGTTATTATTGTTATGCACCAACAAACCCAGTTCATAGAGTTGATAATACGGTCTAGTAATCCAGCCGTTAACTGATGATATTGAGCTCTCACAAGTCTCAGAGGCATTTTCTTCGCTCCTTCGAAAGCCGCAAATGCTAAGGAAAACTTCAGATGCTGTTTATGAGAAGGGAAAGCTGCTGGCCTTTATAGCCCGAACATGAAAGTACCACGTGATCAGATGCGTGCGCAAATGTAATCATTTGCATATCCATCTCCCCACTATATGATGCTTCGTGCTTTTCTTGGTTTTGCAATTTCACTTTTGATGAGTGTATACAAGGTGTCACAAGTGTGTAGTAGCTTCAAAAAAAAAAGACTGTAATTGGCAACAACTGCTTTGGTGACGTCAGCTCAAGCACATTCTCTATCCATGTGGCCAGTTTCGCCTTAATCGATCTCGTCAGTCTGGAGTACTGCGTCATTGACTGAACGCGCGCAACTGCATTCTTCTGGAAAAATGTCGATTCAAGTATCTTGAGAAACTTAGGAAATCATCAACGAAAACATTTCAAATATTAACCGAGGCATATGGAAATGAAACTTTGTCTCGTGCATATGTGTTTGAATGGTATAAGCGGTTTTCAAAGAGAAGGGTCTGTGTGTCAAATGAACCTGCTGGGCGCCCCAGGTCAACGATTACAGACCAAAGAAATTGCTAAATTTCGTGATATGAGTGAGTTCCTACTCACATCAGTGGGAATGTTAATTAACACAACTACATTTAAGTACTAGAAAGCCTTCGTGTGTGAAAAAATTAGGGAAAAAAAGGCCAGAATTGGCAGTGATGGCTGGCTGTTGCACCAAGACGATGCACCCACTCACACGGCCCTATCTGTCAAGTAGTTTCTGACCAGCCAAAACATTACTGTGATTGGGTATCCTCCTTACTTACCCGATTTAACCCTATACGACTTTTTATTTCCTACAGTTAAATCTTGCTATAAAGGAGACCATTTTTACCTCGGTTGAAGAGATTCACGCAAAAATGGAGAATCTCCTGAAAAGCCTTCCAAAAACCTCGTTCCAGAACTGTTACCAGGAATGGAAGGACCGAAAACAGAAGTGTGTGTATACTGAAGGAAACTACTTTGAAGGTGATACTGTGACGGGGAACCGATTCTATAAGTACAATGATTCATTGGACCTGGTGTATGTGTGCCTATGTGTGCATACGTGTGCCTATGTGTGCATGTGTGCCTATGTGTGCATGTGTGCCTATGTG
>BMAV01017239.1:0-156820 GCA_019973955.1 Trichonephila inaurata madagascariensis | reverse complement strand
CTATGTGCATGTGTGTGCCTATGTGCATGTGTGTGCCTATGTGCATGTGTGTGCCTATGTGCATGTGTGTGCCTATGTGCATGTGTGTGCCTATGTGCATGCCTTTGTGCATATGCGCGCATGTGCGTGTGCTCGCATTTTGTAATATCTGAATATAAGTTATGACTTCGAATATGATTCAGATTTTTTCAAGGAAGTTAAATTTTAAATTTAAGAATTTTATGCCATGTGGAACCCAAATATGCAAGAAATGTGGCATGTTTCAATCCCCTTTGTCCGAAATTATATATTTATAATTCAGATTTTTAAAAATATTTCTTTCATTCATTTTCCACTTTTATAATGATATATTTTCCTTTGAAAATTCTTTGCGTTAGAAAATCAACTAAAATTTATATTTTCAGTTAAAGTGTTGCAAAAATTTTTTCAATTACGATAAGAACTGTGAGATTAATGAAATAAGTTTTCTTGTTTTTAATTTGAGAAAAGTTAAAATTTTTGTAAGACAAACAATTTGGTTTGTTTTGCTTATAATTGCATAGAAAATACTCGCGTGTAGGTTGCTATTCTCGACAGACTCACGTATATTATAGCTGTTGATCTGCTAACGAGAAAATACCCTCAATAAGAAAATATTGCATTGATTACTTTGCAGTGGGAAAATATTGTTTGATCTTTAACAGCTCCGACTCGTTATCGAATGTCATCAATTCTATTCCAAGTTTGGCGGCGCTTTGTAGGTGAGTTGGCCCTTTACAGCAGTTGGCGTAAATAATACGTTCAGCTGGTACGTCAAGATCGACGACAACTTCCATTTCTTCCTGAAACAATCATCGTAATTTAAAAACAAATATCTATTAAAATTTAGTTTTTGATGCATGAAACATTTTCTATGTTTAGTATATGCATCTTTAATTTAATTCTTTTAAAAAAGTAAATTATTTGACTTATCTCGAATTTGACGATATTTTGGCACGATTACGATTTTATTCTGGCATAAAAAAAATTGTAAACTTTATGCTACTGCTTTTGCGGTATATCTCAAGAGTTTGACGACTCTTAATGTAAGTCGGTAAAAAAATTACCGATATCGCCAATTCGCTTCTATTCTCTTTTAATCCGATACTTTAAAATGAAAGTTGTAACAGTACATTTTACTCGTTCAACAAATCTTCAGAATATGAAAGATATTAAAATCTCGGTACTTACCTGTTATACCATCGACCAATATCGCCAAACGGAAAGACAGATAATTAAAAAAATGTCGCCCAATGCTTTTTATACGCTGTGGGGTCACTGGGAAACTGGGTTTTATAAAAACCCTCCATCCCATATCGAATGTGTCAGAGTCCTGGAAAGTTGCGTAAGTAATTAAAAAGTCCATTAAGTTTTAGTAATTCAGAGGTTGACGCAAGCGTCTGAAGTAGCAGACAGTGAAAAGACTCTTCCTGATTGGTCGGTCGGAGCGTGACGTCAGAGTCACTGAAGTTCTAAGGCTGTCACTGGTGATTGATGGAAGTGCAGCGGATCGGATGACTGAGCTGTCGTGACGTGATTTACGGTGCTTGGCCGTGTTTCTGCTGGGAACTGGATGGTCTGAAAGGAAGTGATGGCATTGGTTGTTGCAGTTGAGTGAGACTCCTCTCTATGGGCTGTACAGGGGGTGTGTAGATGCGGAAAAATGAAAACGGGGTACCTGGTGAGGATGCAGCGAAGGGAAATTAAAGTTTGAAAGAATGTGAAAAAGAAATTAAAATTAAAGAAAGAATGTATTTGGCAAGTTTTGGGGGTCATTCACATAGTGAGTGACCAGGAAAAATAATTAAGGTGGGTTGTAAGAGTCTAGGAGAATTCTCCTAGGCCTCTTATGATCTAATGGCGTGTAGTTTTCTAGATTGATAATGTTGGTGTTGTTTATAGTTGGGAGTTTAGCAAAGAGTCTTTTGGCTAGGGTTTGAATGCGAGTTTAGAATGGCTCGATTTTAGTATCTGTAAATATTTACATTTTTGGTGTATCTGCATGCTTTAACTATAGTTCTGATAATGGAATTTCGTGCTCTACTTCGAGTATTTTAACGTTTGTCTTTGCTGCATATCCTCACACAGAACAAGCGTAACTGAGGATGGGATGCAAAACGGCAGTGAAGAGAAGTAACTTGTTATATAAGTAAACATTGGAATTCCGGTTAATTAGGGGGTAGATTGATCTCAATTCAGTCCGGAATTTATCACGCGTGTGTATCATGTGTTGTTACCAAGTGAGTCCCAATGCTTTTATCGTTGTTACTGTGTTTTAAAGTACGTTGGAACGGTTTCTACTATTGGCAGTCTATCCCGGCATTTGGCGATATCACCTGATTTGACGAAATTGGTCGACCAATTAAGTACCAAAGTGTCTACACAAATTGATTAAGTGTTTCATTTTTGCAAGTTTTCATAGCAACATAGTTTCAAAATTCAAAGCGACTGATGTGTGTGAAAATTATGCTTTATAATTCATCTTGCATTTGAGCTTTCAATATGTTATCAGGGCAACTGTCGTGATGGGGTTTTTTCAGTTTTCGCACCATTTATAAACCACACCTCCAAGTTAAAAATTAATATGAAAGCTCAAATGAAGTCGGGTATAGTTTTTGGGCAGTCACAAAAATTTGTGATGTGAACAAGTTTTTTTAAAATGTATTTCAATCTTGTTCTCAAGAAATCTTTCTCAGCGACATAAGACATAAAATCGAAAGGCTTTATAAATCAAAAGCAAGCAGCTTTATGTAATTTTCGTTATGTTTTTCAGAAATAATTACATTTAGGGCATGTTGAAACGGATCGCAATAAAGTGTTTGATAAAATATACATTATATTAAGGCTTAGTGAATGCAGAAGAACTCCAATTTTAAATATTATAAGAACAATTAAATTAAAATTATGAAGAGTTTAACCCTTAACTTCGTACTGTTGTATTTCTGCAACATATGATTTATTTTAATTTAACAGGCTCAATATTTTTAATTACATACAAATCACTTATCTGAGAAAAAAGATTACTGCAACGAAATATACGCTAATTTTGTCACTAGGTGTGGAAGTACATTTTTTCCAGAAATCACAACAATTATAAAAATCTCCGATGCCTCAAGAACTGTGTTTTTGCTATAAAAAGAATCCATTATATTTTATGCTTTATCTTGTTTATTGACGAAATAAATTACCAGGTAAGAAATTTAAACATTTTATGATGAATAATAAAATCCTCATATAAAAAAAGTTTTGTAATTTGCATTACTACTGCTCAATGTTGCACTTGCAACAAACAAAAAAATGACTGAAATTCAATTTAAAACTGCTTAATTTTTTTTTTCATATTTTTCCGTTTATTATTACTTGAGAACTAGCTGATATAATTTTTTCATAGAAATTAAAAAATTGCGAAGTTAAGGGTTAAAGCGGTTTTCTAGCCCTGTCTATAAAATTCTACAATTTAGTTTAATCTCAAGGAAATTTGGTAATAAGCAATGGGGGCTAAATTTTTGATGGCCTCATCGTAAATATAATCACGTGTTCTTCATTGAAGTCAAAATGAGCATTGTACTTTTTGTTTTTATACTAGAAAATTTTAGATAAAATTTCAAGTTTGGTTATTGGTTAAAAAGTTGTTCAAATTCCGAAATTCTGCCAAATTAAAAAATAAAGTTTATATTATATACGTGTACTTTTGAAATCAAATGCATTTTATTTGCCTTTATGTGAATTACTACTGTTAACAAATATATAATTTTTAACGGAATCTGTAAAAAGCAAAAGTTGCCAACAGTGATACACATGAACTGATTGACTGGAAACACGTGATTGCACTTATCATGTGACTGTGACGTCACTTGAATTTAGCCCATTTTGTATATCGTGAAGATGTTGACAGCTCTCACCAGCCAATATTATTCTGTCCAAGCTTCCGCTCACCACGGAGTAACTTAAAGACCCGGAATTACACATTGCAATAATATATAAAATGCTTTTACTCATTCCATACAATGTTAGAAAATAAACTAGCAACTATTTTAATGATAATTTATTCGTATTACTCTCGGTTGACTATTGTTGCCAAATAACAATCTTGACAGGTCATCATTGTATAGAACAGAACATCAGAAACAACTTAAATGCACAATATACTTGTAAATAAACCATATGGATTTGTATAAGAGATCTAAAGTAAGTATCAATAATTAGCAATGAAATATCGACAACCAACCTTTGGTCAACCAAATTTTAATATTTATTATGGACTGCTGCATTTCTTCGAAAACCAAATAGTGTCATTGAACTTTAAAAACCTAGTATTTCGTTATTAGCAAAGTTTTTATGCACCAAATAGTTTCCTTGGCTTATTCTTAATGCACCATAATTAATTCATTAAGTCAATAATTAAATGGAATTTCATGTGTAAATAACAGCCGATTTCAGGAAGAATAACCTTGAAATATTCGAAAAGTTACTTAATACCATCCTGGAGCACTTTCATTAGAAATATCCATCATTAAAAACACTTCAGAAGAAAAAATATCATTATATATTCCAGAAGATTGAATAAAATCAAACATAATGCTCCGTTTCCAAGACGTAAAGAAAAAAACAGGAAGTACTATAATTACCAAACTTGGCGACTGTAATAAATTCCAGTTTAAGCGCTTTCCCTCTAAATGTTTTATTTGTTCAATAATTCTTATTATTGTCATCTTAAAATCAATCTCCAGAAATTATAACCACTTAAGAAAAATACAATCAATACTTCTATCATGTTGCCCGTGATAATGGCAGATAGTGGTTAGTAAAACAAGAATGCAATTTACTTTCCAATGAATCCTCAAAAGGCGTTCTATAAAAATCCTTACTGTAACAAATCAGTCAAAAAAATTATGTACGAAATATACTTAAATTAATCTGCAATATCAAATGAATTATTCTTAATATCTAGTTTTCAAAGTTTTAAGGGGCAAATACTTCTGCAATTTTGAGATAACACACAATTTCTAACTGGAAGTAATTTCAAGTCTTATTTGAAAAAAAAAAATTTGGATAGCCACTGTCTTATTCGACTTCTAGAACAAGTAGAACTTGAGACGCTCTACATCTGCAACTTCATTGTTCTAAATTGTTTCTGAGAAAAAAAAACTAATTGTTAAATTCATCCTATACTATTTCATACATCCACAAAAAAATATACTTTCTTGGCTTTTCGTAATTTAATTTTTCGCTTTGGGAGTGTCACCTTATAATAGCGAAGAAAGAGAGAAAATTATATACATTTGTTCCTGTAGTTTCTCATGCCACCTGTCTGACGTAGTCAGATCGAGGCCCACGAAATTCATCGTGGCATGATGTATACCTGTCGTTTGGCCTCAGCCTTGAGCACCATACAGGTGACAGTACGAATTAGCTCGGAGAAATTCCCGAAGGGACGATAGATCTTTACGATAGATGACGCCACCACGTATCTCCACCTCCACAATTTAGGCATGGAACTGAAGGAGAGGGAAGTTTTCTGCAGTCCCCTGCACTCGTGATTCAGCCCACAAGACTTTCGGACCCACTGATTTAACGAGCACGTACTCGTGTGTACTCGGAGGGTATTTAGTGGCCTCGGGCATCGAACCCAGGTCTTCCGGTCTGGAGTTCGATTCTCTAACCACTAGGCTACCCACGACCGTAACATTTGTTCCTTGCTTTCCTTATTGGTTTTATCTTATACGCGTGCGAGCTAACATATATAATCTTTGTGAATGAACTCGACTTACTTTACGATTTTCGTTATACGTTTATTGATAATTTACGAACTTTAGTCTTCGAAGCAATTCTAGAGTTATTGGTGATGGACCTCGCGTAATTTTGATCCATGATCAAATGACGAAGACGATTCTGAGCTGGCATCCCTTTCTTCAACCATCTACATCAAGCCAACATGAATATTGAGTTTCCACAGATTTAACGTGCATTATCTCTTTTGCACAGTGGATTTTTGATGGTACTAGGATTCGAATACACCTCTCCTGAAATAATGCCACTATTATGCAGCTTTGACCTACGTTATGCAATGAAATCTTTATTTCTCAAAAACTGGTAAATGAGCCTACTTAGAAATCCATAAAAAAAATTTCCTCTTGGCTTGTTATAAAATAATGACATATCGCCGGCCGAATTATCTGACTGCGAAACTCCATCGATGTAACTGATTTGATATAGGAGTGCAACGCTCCAAGAGCTTTTGTGGCGCGATTCCTTAATCGCGCCAATTGATTGATTGAATATTAACGTCGCACTGTTCAGCTACACGATTGCTTTTGGCGACGGACCACGTAATTTTGAACCATGGTCAAATGACGTGGACGACACCTGAGCTGGCACCCCCTCTCCTAACTACCACACCACACCCCACCAACGGGAGGACGTTTCAGCTCTCGGCAGATTGCGGGTCTTTAGTGGTACTGGGCTCGAACTCGTGACAAGGCAAGCCACGATCCGATATTAATCGTGCTAAGCAGCGGTTGTTGTCGGGTTACATGAAATCCAAGATGACTGCCTAGCGTTTCCCTTTTGTTTTGTCTACATCATATTCCAGTACGCACTCCTCTTTAATTTATTCCTTCGATCAGAGTAATCGCTGTTTTTTTTATTATTATTTCATAATAAAACTAAATTTCGAAGGGAGAGGTGGGGGCAAGATTTTAACATAAAATAAATACAACAGAAAGTAATATTAATGTATTACACTTTTCCAGATATAAATTATTTACACTATTTTAAGCGCTCATTACACAAAATTTGTAACAATACCGCAAGATAAAAATATCAAAGTAAACCATATTGTAATATTATCGCCTATCTTGGCGAACATAAACAACAACTTGACGCGCCTAGCCCTACTGTATCAAATTAGCATCCCAGATGGAGTTACGCAGTCTGATAATTAGACCGACGATATTTGTCTGTAACATAGGTTCCCAACCTTTTTTGAACTGGTACCCCCTTTTCTAGTGAATATTTCGATACCGCTCCCTCCCCTTCCAGAGAAATAAGAGCGTTCATAATACATGGCGAAAACAAGAATTAAATTTTAAAAAATATTCTAACTATATAATAGAATATATTTTTAATTTTATTTTTTTCTAAAGCCCTCAAGAATATATTTAAATGTGTAATATTATGTATTTTAGTCGCAGATAGGATATTGTTGGAATTGAAATGCTACTGAATTTCTTTTTTATTTAAAAGAGAGGAATAAAAGTTTTAGCTTACCTGTTATAAGGACTGGCACACAGGGGTTGATGATACCAAGTAATCTATAATAAACTATTGCTTTCTAAATAAATTGACAGTTTCAGTCTTTAAAGAATCGCACGTTAATTACTAGTTAACATTTTGAATTATATTTTTTGAATAATATATGAAATGAAATGCAGTGGACGAAACATTTTTCCTACTGCTCAGAGACTCTGCTTGCAAAATACTTTTGTTAACATTTAAAGACATCAAAATTTTAACTTAACTAATGAGAAGATTGAATTTGATGCATTTTAAGGAGTTTGTTAATATCAGGCTCGATTTTACTTAAAAACAATCGCAAGTTGCCGAGCTCAGTAGCATGGCGCCGATTTATCTTTTTGGTTACTAATGTTGCTGCAGCACTACATCCATATTTTGCTAAATATGAATATGGGAATGCTACCAGAAATGTTGAACAATCAACCATAATCCTGGGTACAGTTGCAAAATCAACTTCTGCAGCCAAAACTCTTGGTAGCCATCCTTGAATTTCATTTTTAATTCCTCATTTGTCGTCAGTTCTATTAATTCTTCTAACCGGGATGAACCTATCTTATGTTACTCGTATGTATTTAAATTTTAAATACATACAATCAACATAAGGTAACCAGTATTAAAGTTTACTTTTGTTAGTACATAATCAGCGTGTTTTTTTTAGTCTTTTTTAGACTATATTTGTTTAATTTGCCCATACCCCTCCATACCATCTCAACAACCCCTAATTTACTCTGGGTCTTTTACTGTCCCCCTGAAAGCCTCAAACGCCCACAAGGGGGCGTTATCGTCCACGTTCAGAACCTATGGTCTGTAAGGTATATGATATGTATATACACCACGTGTATGTAAAAAATAAACAAATAATAAGAAGGACCAGTTCGTCTTAGAATAGGGTGATGGCTTTACCTTGATATTAATGGAATTCTTTGTAACAAAAACACAATTAATAACCATGTTCCAAATAGTTGGAATAAAATTAAGATAAAGAGATATGTGTATTATTGAATGAGAATCATGCCATACCTTACTAGCACAATCAAAACCTATGTTTAGAGACGCTAGAATTTGTAACAGTACGGGATCAGAGTTGCATTTCACGGCTGAAACAGATTTATAGAAAAATTTATAAATAAAAACAAGTTCACTTAATCAAGTATATATAGTCTACGTTTCTTACAATAAAAAGTTATGTTGGAATTAATTTATTTTCAAATTATTTCAATCATTCTTTAGGAACACGAATAATTGAAATTATATTTCCGATTTTGCATAACTTATTACATCACATAAGTCAAAAGGTTTAATGACATTCAAGTTTAATTCCAGTATAATGATATATTTATGATTTACAAGTTCTAAATTCCCCCAATACCAAAACGACTCTACCTCGATTGATTATTTTATTAATGTGCTTTGAAGAAAAGCGAGGGATATTTTTGGCGAATCTCGTATTTTGAATTACGGTTGAGTGCAGAGGATGGTAGAGAGCTTTGGAACTCCACTCTCAAAGTTTCCTCACAATACTAACATGAGTACTCAATGCCTCGAGAGATTTAACGTACATGACGGGTCTCGAGTTCGTAGCAAGACTCGCTGGAAAAAGTGCCAACTATCAAATGTCTCAGAATTTATCATATAAACTATTTTTAAAAGTATTAGGTATTCTTTGAGGTATACTTTTTTTTATTGAGGAACTTGCGAACTTTAATCGCTATTTATCTTGACTAATAAAAAGATTTTATGATGCATCTAGGTCAAATGCGTCAGCTGTTTCATACAAAAGAAAGTCGATTGAAATTCTACAAAAAATGTTTAAAAATGTAACAAAATAAGTTTTATACAGAGATTCCTTACCATAATAAGGAGTGACTCGTGGCATTGCCAGTTTCCATTGTTTTATTTTTTCTATGACATCGTCAACATTGAGGAGCAAGAAAGGTGTATCGTCTCCCTAGAGAAATATATTAAGAAAATAAAAAATAAGCCGAATATTAATAAAGATTTCATCACAAATCATTGATTTGTTTTATTAACGTTGAGCTAGAACAACGTAAGACGGCAGAAAATTCTACAGCGGTATTGCGGTCGATCATTTAGGCTGCCAGAAAACGAGCATCGCAAAGTGTACAGAGAGGAATTTCACTTAGAGCAAGTTATAATTGGATACGCTTGTGAGAAGACCCGAGTCACGGTCCCAACAAGCTTTTGTTTTATAAATGCATAAAGCTATTACCCATACAGAGTTCTATCTCTTACGACAGAATGTAGTCTCACTCTAAGTATAGCTTTAACAGCTCAACGATGTGCTGGGAACATCGTTCGCGCTGGTACATTACCTTTCGTGAAGCCCTTTCCAAAAATATAATCCCACGCCTCATACGGATCACATATCTTTGGACTGCTTTCACACAGCTGATATTCTTCTTTGATCAGCGGAGCAATCAGACCTTTTTCCAATCAAACATGTATACGATATATCAGACAGCCAAATTTGGGCACACCAAAGTGTTATAGATCTAAAGCAACAATTGATGGATGTCCGGAAAAATACCCCAAAGATGTAATAGTGTGACGTCTCTCGCGTCTTTCTGCTAACATAACTCCTATGTTCTTTGACGGCCACGATTAATGGCAAAACTTTTCCAACCCAATACCAAGAAGATAAACGAAGATAATATGTAAATGAGATATACTATAAAAGGATAGAAGCTTTGATGATAAGATATAGCGTGGCAAGCTTAGAGATAATTTAGTGTGGAATCATTCTGATCGATAGCGTGGCAAGCTTAGAGATAATTTAGTGTGGAATCATTCTGATCGATAGCGCGGCAAGCTTAGAGATAGTAGTGTGGAATCATTCTGATCAATAGCACGGCAAAGTTGAAGATAGCTTAGTGTGGAATCTTGCAGATCAAGAGTTAGCAGTCCGATAGCTTTAGAAGGAATAGAAGCCCTATATAAAGAAGTTGGAATCGTCTTATATAAAGTGAATTATAAATATCTCTCTATAGAAGAAGGAAGGAGATCTGCAAAAGGTAATATTTGATATAAGTAATTAGATGAATCGAATTATTAATTATAATTGAGATAAAGGATCTAGTTGCGTGATCTGACTTAAATACACGGTTTAATTGGGTGTTGACTCTCCCTTTAATTAAAATTGTCAAATTAGAAATTAAGTAATATAAGTTATTCTTAATAAAAGTTGTATTAAGAACTACTATGTCTCATCATTTTGATAATCCCACACCTCTAGCTTACGCGGAACCGGAACGACAGGGTCATCACAGGATGGCTATGTCACAATGGCGCCCGAACGTATATAATTCTGGGTTAGGTAATGTAGGTGGAAAATATGTTCTACCTGAAATGTACTTTTCAGGTCAGAGAACATTGCAGAGTTTATAGAGTGTATTGAGAACAACATACAGTTACTTGAAATCCCAAGTAATCTGTCATGTGCTTACTTAAAAGTCATCTCAGGGGAAGGGCTCAAGATTGGTATTCGATATTTGGTCGTTGTTAGTGCAAAATACAGCCACGGATTTTGCGCAGCTCAAAGCTGAATTAGCGAAGGCTTTTCCCGCGGTCAAAAATAAGAAAGAACTACAGTCGCAATTCTACGCATCCCAGCAGGGAAGAAATCAGGATCCCACTGATTTCGTTTATAGATTACTAAAAATAGAGAGAAGTTTAGAATTAGAATGTCCCAAGCAGAGTTAGTGGATCATATTTTAGTTCGACTCGAACCACAGATCCAAGACTATGTGGAGGTGCGCAATCCACAAAACACGATACAACTTTTAGAAGTCTTGGCTAAATTCGAAGAGAGATATTCTTGCAAATTACAAAGGGGTTATCAGAACGATAATATAGAAAGACGAGGTCAAAAAGCGCATAGATGCCTAATTTGAAGCTAATGGTAAAACTGGAGGAATTCTGAAATAGGACGTAGACCAAATAACAGTAGAAATGAGTTTTACGAGAATAGCCGTCAAAGTAATAGAGGGTTCGAGAGGAATAGGTTTCAGAACAATGATCAGAGATTAAAAAGTTCCCATTTCGAAATGAGCGAAATGATAATTTTAATATAGGGGACCGTAAAAAAAAGGTTCGAGTAAAAAACAATCGAGGGGTAGGACGCAAAGGGGACGAAAAATTTAAAAGGGTTTTAAATAAACCCCTGGGGTGTCGACAAGAGAGAAAACGACTTTTCCGATATGTATTCCCCGTGAACCCCCCCCAGTTCCTATTTTTTTAAAATTTTTTAAAAAAAGCGCTATGGGACACCGGAGCAGATAAATCATTTATATGAAAAGTATATAGAAAATATTTTTCTAAAACAAATTAAAAAATCGCGAGCCCAGGTAATAACAGCACAGGGTGGAAATGCCAAAACGGGGGATTGTAGAATTGAATATTGGATCAGACAATGAAAGGAATTGGTCATTTCATGTGTTGAAAGATTTAGAATACCCATGTACGGTATGTTTTATAAGGGGTAAAAACGTATTAGATTTTGATCAAAAAATCGTTGAAAATTCCAGATTCTCAAATAAATAAGGTTTGAACCAATTAAAGAGGAAAAGGTTGAAATAGATTTATCTAAGACAAAATTGGGGATAGAAAAAAAAAAACTCAAAATTTGTTTGTAGTTTTAAAAAGGGTTATTTTGACAAACCAGGTCTTACTTTTTTTAACCAAAAATTAAAGGGAGATAACCCACCAGTAGCCAAGGCCTTATAGGTATGATCGCATAAAAGCAAAAATGATTTTCACATAAAAAAAATGTTCGAGGAAACGATTGTTCAATTCAACCCCCATACGCGTCACCTTTTGTTATGCAAGAAAAAAGGTTACCACCGGATAATCCGAAGCATAGATTTGAGTAGACTATAAAAAATTAAATTGATCAAAAAATATCCCGGATATTTTTACCGTTAATAATGATTTAAACGAACATACCATATACAACAAAATTTATCTCTGATTAAGAAGTGGGTACTTTCAAAGGGCAGAAAACCCCAGTGATAGAAGACCGATTTGTAGTAAAAAGTGGCACTTATTTTTCGGGGTGATTCGGTTTATCAAGGAGCAGCCCCAATTTTCAAAAGGCAATTGACATAATCCTAAAACGGTGATGGGGAAAATTTTGTGAATGTGTATATGGATGAGGGATAATCCATTCCATCATTCCCCCACCATGTTGAACATTTAAGGGGTTTTTCGTTTTTAAAAGGGCAGGATTGACATTAAAAAGGAAAAAGAAAATTTTTGGGGATGAATTGAAATATTTAGGATTAATTATTAGTAAAAAAGGGAAATTTAAAAACGGATGAGACAAAGGTTAGAGCTATACAAGAGATAAAACCGCCCCGTAACCTAAAAAAAAGAGGTGTCCAAGTTTTTAGGTATGTCCCAGTGGTACGCGAAATTTATTAAAAATTATGGGGATTTTTTGGAGCCTTTTATAATCTTAAACGAAAATTTAAAAAATTTGTTTCCAATGAAGACAAAAGGCATTCAAAGGGGTCAAGGAGGGGTGCGCCGTTTTAAAATTAAAACTTTCGGGGCCATTCGAGTTTTTCATTGCCAGTTCGATTGGTTTAGAGCAGTACTTAACCAAAAAAAACAGCCCATGGTTTTGGTCACGTACACGAACAACGCAGAGAGGAATTTACAGAAAACCGAAAGAGAATGTTAGCAGTAGTATGGGCGTTGAAAAATTTTAAACATATTTGGGAATTTTCCCTTGGGTTATAAATCACGCCGCCTTAACACGCCTAACACATGGCAAAAATTTGTCGAGTAGGATGATTGATGGGCCCCAAAGTTAGCAGAATTCAATATAGAATGGGGAACATAACCAACTAAAAAATGCAGTGGCTGACATTTTTTCGGAACCCGTTGTATAATTGGTGAAAAAATTAATTGTGCCATAATCGGGGTTTTATACTTATTTCGGGAAAAAAAAACTGAACAGAAAAATGACCCAGAATTGGGGTCATATCTAAATATTTAGAAAACCCGGAAGAAAACCGGTTAATGCAACGATATGTGAGAATTGGTCCCACGATTTCCGTTTAATTGAAGGATTGTTTTTTTGGGCCCACGAACGCTTATGAAATGCGTGTATAATTTCCCAAAAAATTTTTAGAATGAAATAATGAGAAATTTCAACGAAACGCGGGACACTTAGGCAGATTTAAAACGTACTACCGGGACGTTTTTTTTTTTCCCCGACATGAGAAAATTCATTAATAAATTTTTCCTACATATATCCCTTTAAAAACTAAAAAAACGCGTTACCGCTGGTCGGTTAAATCCAATTATATCAAATTATCCGAATGAGATAGTGACGTTAGATTTTTAGGCCCGTATCCATATCGAGAATAAAACGTAACCGCTATTTTTGAAATAACCGATCATTTCAGCAAATGGGCTGAAATTTCCCCTTTTAAAAGGCCCTCACCGTATAATAGGGATTTTTTTTTGATAATTTTAAGGGTTATGGAGCCCAATAAAATTAAATGATAATGGTCCCCAATTTATATCCGAGTTTTTTTTGAGCACTTAAGTGAAAGATTGGGCATAAGGTGTGAAGACGTTGCATATCGACCACAAGAAATCGGACGAAAGATTTAAACGAGATATAGTGCAAATGATTGCAAAATTTAAGATCAACACGATACTTGGGATCATTACGTGAGTTTTTTTACGCTATTCGAATGGCGGTAAAAACAAGGGGAAAACACCGCTGAATTTTTTTAGGTCGAAAATTGTTTACACCATTTCAAAACTAGTTATGATATGGAAAGTTCAAAATTAAAAATTCAAAATATAGAGAAAATCTTTAAAGAAGCTAGACTGAGAAAATTAAAAGGGGGGGGGAAAATATTATAATAGACGAGAAAAGACAAAAAAAATAAAGGTAAATGTTTGGGGTCTTATTAGAAACACACCCCTGTAAGTTCAGGTAACAAAGTTTTGGCAAATTTAAACAAAAATTTGAGGGACCTTATAGAGTCTTAGAAGTTAAGAATTATAATAATATTGTTTTGGAAATCAGGAAAAAAATTAACAGTTAACGAACAAATAAGAATATATCGTCATAGGAAATGTGACGAGGCGAATTAGAACAGGGATCCCAAAATATAAGACAAGTCAGGAAACTCGTATTGGAAAACACCAAAAAAAATGAGTCACAAATGGGAAAGAAAAAAACTGGGTGAAAGTAAGTTGAGGCAAAAGGGATTGGTAACCAATCAAACAATATAAAAATACAGAGAGGACCCATAAAACAAATCACTGGTCAGATCACTACCAGTTCATTTGGGAATGAAAATAAAACAAAAGGTTTAAAGGGAAAAATAGGGGGATTAAAAAAATGGGGGTTCGGGTGGACCACAAAAAAAGTGGCAAAGAAAGGGGACCAAAAAATAAAAAGACAAAAAGTCTCCAGACTATTTCTAGAAGCAGGAAAAAAAAACAAAAAAGAATGCACAGAAGTTCCAGATGAATCAAGATACAACTTGGCCACGAGAGAACAGAAGAACCCGACCAGCCAAGGAGACAATAGGGAAGTCAAAAAAGGGCGAAAAATTAAAACCCTACAACAAGAAATTCCAGTACAAACCCGAGGAAAAAAGAGGGGAGCACCCCATGTTGGGCGTGATGGGTTGGGGAAAACATATAAAAATAGGTTGTATTGCATTTTTTTATCTTCCAACAAGTGGTCGGAAGAATTATTGCAAAGAAGGAAATCTCCGGGGGCTTAAAAATTTAACCGTCAAACACCACAATGAGTGTTTATTTAATTTGGGGAAATTTTTACTTGTTAAAAATTTTTTCTGAAGAAAAAATTTGTAATCACACATTTGTTTGCTTCGATGTATGACTTCGTGAGATGCGAAAATTTTTTTTATTTTTTATAATAGTTTATTGAAAAAAGTTTTTAATTGTATAATATGTGTTTTATATATGTTGTTGTATTGTTAGTAATATGAGGCATCTGGTTCAGGGAAACCCGGGGAGTCAAGGCACTAACAATAAATAAACGATGGGGGTCATTGGGAGTTTTTTGTTGAAACCAGATGTGGGGATGGGGATGAAAATTTTTTGTGATATACAAATAATTGTGAAATGATTGATATTATGGAAATAGAGACTGTTTTTATTTTTAGGGGGACTCCCTGAAAACCTGAAAAGTATGAAATTTATAGTTTACAAAAAAAAGGGAGCGGCCCCGTTTGGGGGTTAGTTCAAAGATTGGGTCTGGACCCCGAATATTTTTTTTTGAAAATTTAAGGTATAAATATTTTGGAATTGAATGTTAAAAGGAGAGGGATAAATTAAACAGTAAATTTTTAATGTTCCCAGTTTTTGGGGGTAAAAAATTTCACGAGTTTAAATTTAAAAATATTAAAATTTAATTTTATAATGAAAATTAAAGTCAAAAAAAATTGGGAAAATTTTAAAAGTTAAAAAGAGGGTTTAAGATTAAAATTGTAATGAAAATTAAGTCAAAAAAAATTGAAATTTAAAAGTTAAAATGAGGATTTAAGATTAAAATTTAAATAAAACTCAGAAAGCGAAGAAATTTAGAAAAAGAGATTTAGACACGTAATTTAAAAGGGGATTGAGAACCTTGTAACACTTTTTTTCCCTTTGGGGGGGTTGTGAGTTCTCGCGCTTTTCCCCAAAAAATAATTATGTTCTTGACGGGCCAGAAATGGCAAAAACCCCCCCCAATACCCAAAAAGATAAACGAAGATAATATGTAAATGGAAACATAAAAGGATAGAAGCTTTGATGATAAGATATAGCGTGGCAAGCTTAAATTTTAGGGGGAATCATTCTGACGATAGCGGGGAAGCTTAAAAAATTTTGTGTGGAATCATTTTCGATAGCGCGCTTGGAAAAGTAGGGGGAATCATTCTGATCAATAGCACGGCAAAGTTGAAAATAGTTAGGGGGAATCTTGCAGACAAGAGTTAGCAGTCCGATATTTTGAAGGAATAGAAGCCCTATAAAAAAGTTAACGTCTTTTATAAAGTGAATTATAAATATCTCTATAAAGGGAAGGAGATTCAAAAGGTAATATTTGATATAAGTAATTAGATGAATCGAATTTTTAATTATAATTGAGATAAAGGATCTAGTTGCGTGATCGACTTAAATACACGGTTTAATTGGTTGACTTCCCTTAATTAAAATTGTCAAATTAGAAATTAAGTAATATAAGTTATTCAAAAAAAGTTGTATTAAGAACTACTATGTCTCATCATTTTGATAATCCCACACCTCTAGCTTACGCGGAACCGGAACGACAGGGTCATCACAGGATGGCTATGTCACAATAGGGGAGATTAAAAGTCTTATTCACTGCATACATTGACGTATACAAGCTACCAATTATTTATTTTAACATTTAACGCGTAACTGCTAACCATTGGCATTGTTTCTACTACTTTTACTCCTTTGACCGTTTATTCACTTTATTATCTGTGTGCAGGAGCTTTATATACTTAATTTAAATGAAAACATTCACTTTATTGTTCTTCGATTCATTGTGCTTTTTTCTTCTTTTTGTTAAGGAATATTGTATTATTCTTAGTATAACACTTTTCTTTTAACTTCGAAATGACCAGTGAGTCTGTAACTAAATTAAATATAAAATTGTGACGTCTCTCGCGTCTTTCTGTTAACATAACTCCTATGTTCTTTGACGGCCACGATTAATGGCAAAACTTTTCCAACCCAATACCAAGAAGATAAACAAAGATAATATGTAAATTAGATATACTATAAAAGGATAGAAGCTTTGATGATAGATATAGCGTGGCAAGCTTAGATATAGCGTGGCAAGCTTAGATATAGCGCGGCAGGCTCAGAGATAGTATTGTGGAAGCATTCTGATCGATAGCGTGACAAAGCTTAGTGTGAATCTTACAGATCAAGAGTTAGCAGTCCGATAGTTTTGGGAAAGAATAGAAGCCTAAGATAAAGAAGTTGGAATCATCGTTTATAAAGTTTATAGATACCATTTTCTAAGTAAAGGAAGGAGAACTAAAAAAGGTAATATTAGATATAAGTAATTAGATGCATAGGATTATTAATGATAATTGAGATAAAGGATCTAGTTGCGTGATCTGACTTGAATACGTGATTTAATTTGGGCTTGACTCTCACTTTAATTAAAATTGTCAAATTAGAATTTAAGTAATATAAGTTATTCTTAATAAAAGTTGTATTAAGAATTATTATGTCTCATCATTTTGATAATCCCACACCTCTAGCTTACGCGGAACCGGCACGACATGGTCATCACAGGATGGCTATGTCGCAATGGCGCCCGAACGTATTTAATTCTGGGTTAGGTAATGTAGGTGGAAGTACGGTTCTACCTGAAATGTACTTTTCAGGGTCGGAGAACATTGCAGAGTTTATAGAGTGTATAGATAACAACATACAGTTACTTGAAATCCCAAGTAATCTGTCATGTGCTTACTTAAAAGTCATCTCAGGGAAGGGCTCAAGATTGGTATTCGATATTTGGGTTTGTTGTTAGTGCAAAATACAGCCACGGATTTTGCGCAGCTCAAAGCTGAATTAGCGAAGGCTTTTCCCGCGGTCAAAAATAAGAAAGAACTACAGTCGGAGTTTTATGCATCCCAGCAGGGAAGAAATCAGGATGCTACTGATTTTGTGTATAGATTACTAAAAATAGAGAGAAGTTTAGAATTAGGAATGTCCCAAGCAGACTTAGTGGATCATATTTTAGTTCGACTCGAACCACAGGTACAAGACTATGTGGAGGTGCGCAATCCACAAAACACGATACAACTTTTAGAAGTCTTGGCTAAATTCGAAGAGAGATATTCTTGTAAATTACAAAGGGGTTATCAGAACGATAATATAGAAAGACGAGGTCAAAATGCGCATAGGATGCCTAATTTTGAAGCTAATGGTAGAAACTGGAGGAATTCTGAAATAAGGCGTAGACCAAATAACAGTAGAAATGAGTTCTACGAGAATAGCCGTCAAAGTAATAGAGGGTTCGAGAGGAATAGGTTTCATAATAATGATCAGAGATTCAGCAATAGGGTTACTCATTTCGAAATGAGCGAAATGATAATTTTAATAGAGGGGACCGTAGAAATAAGGGTTCGAGTGAAAATTTCAATCGAGGCGATAGGACGCAAAGGGGACGATTAAATATTGTAAAGGTTAATGATCAACCTCAAGAGGTGTCGACAAGAGAGACAATTAGACTTTCTCCGATATGTATATCACCCGTAGAACTTCCACACGTTCCTATATTATTAAATAACACATTTTTGAAAGCGCTATGGGACACCGGAGCAGATAAATCATTATATCGGAAGAAGTATATAGAAAATATTTTTTCTATAAGCAAATTAAAAAATCGCGAGCCCAGGTGATAACAGCACAGGGTGCGAAATGCCAAAACATGGGGATTGTAGAATTAAAAATTCACATCAGACAATTCGAAAGAAATTGGTCATTTCATGTGTTGAAAGATTTAGAATACCCATGTATTCTAGGTATAGATTTAAGGCGTTCAAGAATCGTATTAGATTTTAATCAAAAATCGTTGAAAATTCCAGATTCTCAAATAAATAAGGTGGTTGAACCAATTAAAGAGGAAAAGTTGAGATAGATTTATTAAAACAAAATTGGGGAAGTAGAAAACAAAAACTACAAAATTTGTTTAGTAGTTTTAAAGGGTTATTTTCAGACAAACCAGGTCTTCCCTCATGTTTTATACCATGAAATTGACACGGAGATAACCCACCAGTAGCTTCAAGGCCTTATAGGTATGATCGCACTAAGCAAACAAAATAGATTTTCACATACAAAAAGTTACAAGAGGAAACGATTGTTCCAATTCAGTCCCCATACGCGTCACCTGTTGTATTATGCAAGAAAAAAAGTTTACCACCGGATAATCCGAAATAGATTTGCAGTAGACTATAAAAAATTTAAAATTTCCCGATCACAAAGTATCCGGATACCCTTTACCGTTAATAGATGATTTATTAACGAACATACCATATACAACAATAATGTCATCTCTTGATCTAAGAAGGGGTACTTTCAAATGGCAGTGAACCCCAGCGATATAGTTAAGACCGCATTTGTAGAAAAAAGTGGCACTTATGCTTTCAAGCGGATGCCATCGGTTTATCAGGAGCAGCCCCAATTTTCAAAAAGCAATTGACATAATCCTAAACCGGTGATAGGGAGGTTTTTGAGTGTTTACATGGACGACGTTTAATTCATGTCTCCATCATTCACTCACCATGTTGAACATTTAAGGGAAGTTTTTCGTTGTTATGGGATGCAGGATTGACATTAAATAAAGAAAAATGTAAATTTGGGTGCGATGAATTGAAATATTTAGGATTAATTATTAGTAAGAAAGGAATTAAAACGGATGAGACAAAGTTAGAGCTTCAAGAGATGAAAAACCCCCCCATAACCCCAAAAAGAGGTGTCCAAGTTTTAGGTATGTCCCAGTGGTACGCGAAATTTATTAAAAATTATGGGATATTTGTGAGCCACTTTATAATCTTAAACGAAAATTTAAAAAATTTGTTTTGGTCCAATGAAGCACAAAAGGCATTCGAAGAGGTCAAGGAGGCGGTAAAAAAGCGCCAGTTTTAAAATTACCAAACTTTCAGGAGCCATTCGAGTTATTTACAGATGCCAGTTTGATTGGTTTAGAGCAGTACTTAACCAACAAAACAGACCAGTGGTATTTGCGTCACGTACACTGAACAACGCAGAGAGGAAAACACAGTAACCGAAAGAGAATGCCAGCAGTAGTATGGGCGTTGAACAAATTTAGAACATATTTAGGAATATTACCAATTGGTAATTTAAAAGATCACGCCGCATTAACACGCCTAACACATGGCAAAAAATTTGTCGAGTAGGATGATTAGATGGGCACTCAAAGTTAGCAGAATTCAAATAGAATGGGAACATAGACCGGGAACTCAAAATGCAGTGGCTGACATTCTTTCAAGGAATCCAATTAATAGTATAATTTGACAAAATTAATTGTGCCATAATCAAAGATTTGGTACTTACTCGGGAACAATTAATAAATGAACAAAAAAAAGACCCCGAATTATCATATATATAGATATTTTGAAAAAACCGGGAAAATCTTTGGGTTTAAAGCAACGATATGTGGAATTTGGGCCCCTTTTTTTTAAATTTAAGGATTGTTTTTTTATGCGAAACACGCAACGTCATTAGGTGAAATGCGGGATACTTTCCAAAATCTTTAAGGAATGAAATAATGAGAGAATTTCACGACAAGCCAATCCCCACACTTAGGAGATTTAAAACGTATAAAAAAAAAGGGGACGTTTGTTATTTCCCGTACATGAGAAAATTTATTGATCAATATGCCTACGCCTTTGGCCAATTTAAAAACTATAAAAAGGGTTACCAGCTGGTCGATTAAATCCAATTATATCGAATTATCCGAATGAAAAGGATTAGAATTTTTAGGCCCGTTTTATATCGAGAATAAGACGTAACCGCATATTTTAGTAAAAACCCGATCATTTCAGCAAATGGGCTGAAATTATCCCCTTTTAAAAAAGGGCCCCCACTCGAAAAGCGGATTTTTTTTGATAACTTTATATCGCGTTATGGAGCTCCAAAAAAATTAAAAGTAAAAGGTCCCCATTATATCCGAGATTTTGAGCACTTGGAAAGATTAGGCAAAAGGCATGTGAAGACTGTTGCATATCGACCACAAGAAATCGGACTGAAAGAGTTAATCGAGATATAGTGAAATGATTAAATTATGTTTGACAACAGATACTTGGGATCATTACGTGAGTTTTTTTTACGCTTTTCCGACGGGGGTGAATGAAACAACGGGAAAACACCGGCTGAATTTTTTTTAGGTCAAAAATTGTTTACACCATTTAAAAAACTATTATAAGGGAAAGTTCAAAATTCAAAATTCAAGATATACAGAAAAAGTTTTTTTAAAGAAGCTAGACTAAGTAGAAAATTAAACAGGAAAGGGGGGAAAAAAATTATAATAGACGTAGAAAAGACATAAAAAAAAAGGTTTGATTGGGTCTTTTTGGGAAACACACCCAAGTTCAGCACCCAACAAAGTATGCGCAAATTTAAACAAAAATTTGAGGGACCAAGAGTCTTAGAATTAAGAATGGTAATAATATTGTAATATGGAAATCAAAAAAAGATTAACAGTTAACGTAGATCAAATAAGAATATATCGTCATGGGGAAATGTGACGAGGTCGAATTAGGAACAGGTATCCCAAATAGTATAAGATCAAGTCGGGAAAACCGTATTTGAAAAGAAATCAAGGATTAAATGAGTCACAATATGGGAAAAAAAAAATCTGCGTAAAACGTGGTTGAGGCAAAAGGATTGGAAAACAATAAAATCAATATAAAAATACAGAGAGGACCCAAAAAAAACAAATCACTGGTCAGATCACCCATTTCATTAGGGAATAAAAATAAAACAAAAGGTTTAAATAAATAGGGTATTAAAAGATCAGGTGTGTGGGGGCAAGTGGACCACAAAAAAAGTGGCAAAAAAAAGGGGAATAAAATAATAAAAAAGAAAATGTCATCCAGATATTTCTAAAAGCAGGAAAAGGAACAAAAGAGAGTGCACGGGATGAAGCAAGATACAGTTTAAGACCAAGAGAAAAAACAGAAGAACCCAGACCAGCCAAGGACACAGTTGGGAAGCGGAAAGGACGACAAGGAGATTACAAGCCTTACAACAAGAAATTCCAGTACAACGAGGAAAGAAGAGTGATGACCCCCCACGTTGAATGTGAATGGGAGAAAACATATAAAAATCAGGGTTTGTTTTTTTTTATTTTTCCCGTGGTCGGAAGTTATTGCAAAGAAGGAACGGGGGCGGTGTTTAAAAAAGTTAAAAGCGTCAAACACTACAATGAGTGTTCATTTTTTGGGAATTTTTTGACTTGTTAAAAATTTTTTTCTGAAGAAAACATTTGTAATCACACATTTTTTGTTGATGGACTTCGTGAGATGCGAAAATTCCTTTTGGTTATTTGTTAAATATTTATTGAAAAATGTTTGTAATTGTATAATATGTGTATTTATATATGTTTGATTGTTTCGTATATGAGGCAATTGGGGCCGGCGTAGTCAGGGGACCAACAAAAAAAACGATGCGCGGCTCATTGGGAGTTTTTTTTGGGAAAACCCGATGTGGGATGGAGATGAAAATTTATTGTGATATATAAAAATATATAATTGTGAAATTGATTAATATTATGGAAATAGAGATCAAATTTTATTTTAGGGACCCCTGAAAATCTTGAAAAATATACGAATTATACTTAACAAGAAGGGAGGGTTACCCCTATGTGTTAGATTCCCACCCAGAAATTTTTTTTTTTGAATATTTAATGTTAAAAAAATAATGAATGTAAAAATGAGAGTGGGCATAAATTAAACAGTAATTATTAATGTTGGCCTAGTTTTGGAGTTTATTTTAGAGTTTAAAATTAAATTGAATATTAAAATTTAATTCTAAGATGAGTAATGAAAATTAAAGTCAAGATAAATTTTGGGAAAATTTTAAAAATTAAAATTTAAGATTAAAATTGCAATGAAAATTAAAGTCAAGATAAATATTGGAAATTTAAAAAAAATTAAAAAGAGGATTTAAGATTAAAATTTAAATAAAACTCAGAAAGGAAGAAAAATTTTGAAATAAAATTTAGAACGTATTATTGGGCATTGAGAACCCTTAAGTAAATCACGTTTTTTCCAGGGGGGCGTTCTCGCGTCTTTCTGTTAACATAAACCCTTGTTTTTTACGGACAAGGCAAAAATTTTCCAACCCAATACCCAAAAAGATAAAAAAAAGATAATATTAAATTAGATATACATAAAAGGATAGAAGTTTAGATAGATATAGGGCAAGCGAATGGGGGGCAAGTTTTATATGGGGGGCAGGTGAGATAGTATTGTGGAAGATTCTGATCGATAGCGTGACAAAGCTTAGTGTGAATCTTTTTCAGATCAAGAGTTAGCAGTCCGATAGTTTTGGGAAAGAATAAAACCTAAGATAAAGAAGTTGGGAAACATCGTTTATAAAATTTATGATACCATTTTCTAAGTAAAGGAAGGGGGAAAATGAAAAAAAGGGAATATTAGATATAAGTAATTAACAAGGGGTTTTAATGATAATTGAAAAAGGATCGGCGGATCTGACTTGAATACGTGATTTAATTTGGGGTTGACTCTCATTTTAATTAAAATTGTCAAATTAGAAAATAAAATTTTATTCTTTAAAAAAAGTTGTATTAAGAATTAATGTCTCATCATTTTAAATCCCACACCCTAGCTTTTGGGGAACCGGCCACGGTCATCACAGGGTGGCTATGTCGCAAAATGCAGAGCAAATATTATTACAACCTATGTAACTAACCATTATTTACATAGTACAATTATTAAATATAAAAAAGTTTAAGCGTAACTTGTGCCTGTATTTGCCTTTATAAACAAAGCGTCGGTTGTAAAAAAATTTTCTATAAAATAATAATTTTAGTTAAAAAAAATTTACAAGCAATTTTTATACATGTATAATTAAAATTAAAATTTTTCACAATTAACAATGCAGGGGAAAATTGTATATAACCACTTTCTAATAAAAGTAACAAGATTTTGCAGCGAGATATATTTTTTTAAAAATTATCCTTTTTTTCTCCAACTTCACACTCAAATCTAATATTATTCTATATATAAATGTTCCATAAATTTGAATCAATAAACGTGTATGCGAATGATTCTCTCACAGTGTTTTAAATTCAATGACAGTTTTTCTAGCTTCGATCTACACCTCCTAAGCATGTAAAAGTATATTGTACTGTTTTAGCCTCTCTCTCTAAGAATAACTAGATAATATCAACATTTTAGTGGGGGGAAAATTTTGAAATGACTGAAATTAATTTAAGTTATTCTCTTATTCGAAAAAAGTGCATTTATGTTTACTAGACATTGAAAGAAATAGAGAGAGCTTATTATTAATTGTATTAAATGGAAAGAACAGATATGTCATACCTTCATTATCGCGTCTTCGCAAAGCCTGTTGATTTCCAATAGTAATCTAAGATCTATGGAGGGTTCTTCTGCAGAACTTGAACTTGAGAACTGATCCGAGGCCATTACTGGAGACTAAAAGAAGAATCCACATATGAAAAAAAAAAAATTTGATGTCTTATATATAAATTTGAATGGCTGTATATTTGTTTGTAGTTAATACACATTCATATCGTTGATTGTATAGATTTCTATCGTTCCAAAATTTCGCATGGAGCTTCGTTGATGTTTTAAATGAACCGTAAGCATATTTTTACCAAAAATCAAATTTATTTCCAGTGAATTTTTTTCTAAAACCCTTTTATTTTAGGAAGAGTGTATGTATGTTCGAAGTCGCCAAATGCTGTCAAATGTAGCCAATAATAGGAAACCATTCCCACTCTTGTTTAGAAAAAGATCACTTCGTATAGTGGCATCTTTTGTTTGGCAGCGTTTAAGAGCATTTTTGAGGAAATCGACTACAAAGGGAGGTCTGCAGGGATGTTATTGCAAGGCCAGTTTGTCCATTGGGGGCTTGAGGTGGGCGCCCAGAGGTACGGAAGGGCCTGGATAAGGTGGGTTTAACCAGATTTTCTGATTATAAATTTCGATCTACCAGTGCCAAAGGGTACTGCAGATCTGTGCCCAGGGCCCGAAATGAACTTAAATAGGCACTGTGTTATTGATAAAAAATTTCTGTTTTTGAACTATTAGATCTGCAGACTTGAAATTTGGCAAGCGTGTTTCTTTTGTTGAGTTGAAATCTGCTCTGAATGAGTTTTGTGGAAATAGACTCCCAAGAGGTGAGGTTACGAGGGAATAAAAGATAAATATATTCCATTTTGGAAATTCATACCCTTTCTCTTTAATTCTTTTAACTCAAGAGGTAAGGGCAGCAAAAACGTTTTTGAATACAATTAACGTAAGACTTAGATATCAATAACTTTTAAAAAATATACGAGTATATATATAGTCTTAAATTGTTATGAAGTGAAGCGGGTGAGTCACTTCTAGAAATTGATAAAAATAAACGAATATATGTCAAATTTACGTCTTTATTATAATATAGGAGCAGCAACTAAAGCTACGCAATGTCTATAGACATCAAAGCTTGTGAATCAAGTTATAAAGACAAAACTTGACACCTAATACCTTCCTTTCCTAATTTTAATGCCATACCAAATAAAGACCGAGTTTCCGTTCTATTACATAACTACGTGTGTGCAGAGGCTTTTTATTTAAGTTTATGAGTTGATTGGTTACTTAGCCATGAGAGAAGAAAGGATTAATTGTACTTAGCTAACTTATTCATAAATGTCACATACAAATCAAATCATAGAGTAATATTTTTATTATACTAGAAGACAGCAAGACAGTTGAAAAATGTCCAAAATTATAACTTTTCTATGCAAAGTAAACTTACAGAACAAAAAAAGTAATTTTTAACTATAATCATACAAATCAAATGAAAGATAGTCCAATTGTATATTTAATAACCATTATTTTAAGTAATTATGCATTCTACACGACCCTTGAAATGGCAAATTAGGAATGGGCCTTCAAAGTTAAGGGATATAAAGTTCAAATTAAATAAAACTGTGGCATATTATAACTCTAAAATCTAAAACTAAATCAAGTGAGTCTTAAGTAACTCTAGCTTAAAAAACTGACATAAAAAGGAGATAAATCAACCGAATTAAATATTTTTATTTGTATTTATCATTTATCTAAATGCATATATATGGCATCAAAATTATAAAATTTTATAATGCGGCGAAAATTCAGCTTTTTTAATGTTGATAATTTGTTTTGAAAACGTTAAATTGTGTATCAGTGTGCCAAAAGTTTTTTTATTGTATTGTATAATTCTCAACTGAAATGCAATATATGTATATACTCATGACCAAAATTTATGCCTAGAATTTTTACTTTAACCAGCTTTTCTTTTCGTCTGTTGCTAATAAACACAGAATCCTATATGATGTTATATTTATAGAGTAACTTTTGACTTTTAAAATAGGCCTTTCTAACATATTGCCGCTCAAATCGATAAAAAAAAAAATCAAAAGAATCCGTACATAATATTGAATGTATAACGTCACATTTGTTACGGGAAATTATACTCAGTGAATAAAGCTATTTCTCTTCAATAGCACAGCCACAACCAACACGTTAAGAAAAATAAATTCCACATTTTAAAGGAACTTCATTTACATAGTTACTACTGTTAAATAACAAGCTAAAAACCCCATCACGCATCTTCATACATGCTAAATCGGAAGCTATTGCAGAAAATATCTTCCTCTGTTAACTTATACAGTTTCATATATATAATCCAAATATATATATTTAGTTAGGTAGCCTAACATTTATAGGAACAAGACAAAATGTTTCGTAACTTACAGTTGTAGAAAAGAGAAACTTTCAAGTGTAATAGATCTCATATGGGAAGGAATTTATTGACATTTTGAGCTGACAACTAAAAACACAATTGCAGTTTAACTATGTATATGTTTGAATTATAAAAAAAAATTTGGTGGCTGCGTCATAGTGTTGCTTATGAAATGGCAGCAATAAATGTTTTAGCATTGTTTAAGTAGTGAAGTCAGGAAAATCATATTTGGATATAATCATGATGTAATTTTATGTTTATTATACACGTGATAATGTGTATAATAAACATAAAAAAATTACGTACGAAAAAAAATTAGTTGAATCATATTTTAGCCCACATGTCTTTTATTTATTGCCAAACTGGCGAATTATTTTCCTCACATTGGGTAGTTCAAAACAGAAAAAGAAACTGCTGGCACATTTTGTGTAATTTTTCTTGTTTGCCAATGTTTTGGGTAACAATACGATTTTACAGTAAAATTTAATCTCCTTTTAATTCTTGCACATATAAAACGATTATTAATATTATACCTCTAATATGTAACGGACTTACAACGGGTTGATGAAAAATTTGACTCCACGTAACTTATTACGAAGTATGTAACCATGTGTCCACCATGTGTCTGCTTTTAATTGGAGTATTGAACATAAGGAAAGTGGGATGATATGTCAGATGTTAATTTCATCATCCTAACTGTGAAGCTGTTTAAGTATCCTGAAAGAGAGTGGTGGGCTAAAGACTACAGCCCGAGTTACGTGTGTAGAAGGTGATATTTACAATCATGAACGTCTTAAGACTTAATAAGGCCCTGGGGCCCTTACACAAATATAGGCCCCACATGACCCTTAAAAACAGATATAATACATAATATGCGATGTCAAATACTCGTACAAACAATAACCCGAAGCAAATACATGTGCATGACTTACAATCTCACAAACTGACTCGACCGATTGCCGCCTTTTGACTGAAGGAGAAAGGTTGGTGTATGGTGATAGGCCTAGGTCGATGGATGGACGACGGTCATCACATGTAGCCAGTAGACATATCGTCCGAAATTCCTAGTTTTTCGGAGAATACAACAGGAAAAAACACCCGACCTTTGAAATTATTCGAATCATTATTTTATTAAGGCTGAGTCGAGAAGGAGACCAAGCCCTGGGCCCGGACCCAGTTAGTCCATGCCTTAAGACGTCCCTGGTTACAATGATCTTGTAGCTAAATATACTGTTGATTAAAAACTAGTAGATGTTGGATTAATACTTTAAGGAAAGCCATAAGGCCTAATAATTAATATATTAGTTATATTTTGTCATGTTAATAAATTTGACAACAAGGACTTTCTGACTAAACACAAACCACTTGCAACATACCATTGCCAAACGATGATACTTAAGCTATCCCCTTTCCTTTCATCGCGCCTTGTCACGAGTTCGAGCTCAGTGCCACTAAAGACCCGCCGTGTAGGGCAGCGATGCACGTTAAATCTGTCGAGAGCTGAAATGTCCTCCCGTTGGTGTGGTGTGGTAGTTAGGAGGGGGTTGCCAGCTCAGGTGTCATCCACGTCACTTGACCATGGTTCAAAATTACGTGGTTCGTCACCAAAAGCCCTCGTGTAGCTGAACAATGCGACGTTAATATTTAAATCAATCAATTGGCAAAAAATTAACTTAGAATAACCTTTTTTCAAAATGTTCTCCTTTCATAAAAAATGCTTCTAAAATAACAATATTTTGTGTGTGTGTTCTTATGTAAAGTAGACTTCTTCAGAGAGTCTGAACTATTTTTACGACGTTAAGATTCAATCAATCAATTCCTTTCATCGCCATTCTCGCCTTACCTTCTGAAAATTTCAAGTGAAATTAATTTTGAAGAAAGACAGTTGTTTCAACGCGTATTGAAATTTGGGAACTTTGCTATGCTGGTAAGCACAGAAATGCTAGAATTTGTATAGTTGTCTCCAGAAGACTGAAAAGCTATTATACTCTTTTCTACTTTACCTTAAAAAGAACATTTTTATTTCAGTTTGAAGTGGTAAATTGAAGCAAAAATTTAACATTTTAAAGAGTTAACAAATGAAAAAAAAAACATCGCTTCACTAGATACAATACAATTTCGGTTTAATTTGCCATCTGTCGAAAATTTCTGCAGAAGATACTCGAAAATGATGACAAAACTAAGTCTTCAAAGTTTAAATTCGAGTGAGGAACAAAATCTTTTACAGTTTTAAAAATATCTTAGAATGTTATTAGAGAGCTTTAAATTAGTACTATACAAGGCAATTCCAAGGGTTCAGCTAAGTATCAGTGAATAGTCCGTTATATAGAGGTATATGAATTTTGATTTACAAAATAGATCTGGTATGAGTTTCTTTCACTAACTTTTAAAAAAAATTAACTATTCTAAATTAATTAAATTATGAATTTTCTGTTTCTAGAAAATAACTGAAAAAACAATCTGCATATCAAAACATTTAAACAATTATATATTCAAATTAAATTTTTATCTCTATACTACTATACGTATTTAATTATTATTAGCCGCCCCATTGTAATTGTGATACGTAGAACTTTTACGTGCCGGCATTATGTTGATGACATTCTTCGATTCAACGCGGGACCATTTCCAGGGGCATTTTTCAGAAAGATAATGTTCATTGGCATATACAGCTCGAGTACCTCAAGACTTTCTATGACTCTTCAGATTCTTCTATTGCTGGGCCGCTTCCCAGATATATACCCTATAGGGCAGTGCTCCGCAACCTTTTTATAGCTGCGGACCGGTCAACGTTTGATAATTTTACCGCGGCCCGCTGAGGGTGGGACACGTTGATTGTTTATATTTTAGACTGTTTTGATTTAACAATTGTAATTTAGTTACATATAAATATGCCTTCAGAATAAAATATAGTTACACCAAAAATGATTTAACGTGGAATATAAAGTGATTACCATGGAAAGTTGCGCAAATCCGAGAGAAATGCACCAATTTAAATAAAATGGCAATAGTTTAATGTTTTTTAGGTGGCCCGGCACCATTTGATCCATGGCCCGGTACTGGTCCGCAGACCGGGGGTTGCGGATCACTGCTATAGGGCACATTTTGAAACAGCTAAAATGCCAGATCCACAGTGCGACTCTGTACATTATTTGGAGGTGCGTGCGTGCGTGCGTGTGCGTGCGTGCGCTATAATAAGCAACTATTAGAAAAACATTTAACTCATTTTACAGTTGACAAAGAATTATGCTGCAGGGGTTAAAGCCTCACCAGAGTAATTATGTTCACTAGGCCTTTTAAGGATTGTGTGCTACGAGGGGCACAATATTAAAAAACGAAAACAAAAGATTCGAGTATTGATTTATAATAGTGATAATAGCGTAATAATTGCATGAGTTATCAATTTATACTCTCTGTGACCCTTAAAAGTTCATTCCTTTTAAGGTGATCGTAATAACTACTGCAAAGACTTCTCTCGTTTAGTGAGTGTACATTAACGTCGTACCATATAAAGCTACACGAGGGTTATTGACAACGGACCACGTACTTTGAAGTGACGAGGACGACACATGAACTGGGCATCCCTCCCTATCTTCCACACCATATCACGGGAGGAAGTTTGATCCTCGATGTATTTAATGTGTATCGGACTCCCTCTCTCTCTACTCGGCGGGTCTTCAGCGGAGGGAGAAGGCTCAAACTCATAACATGCTCTACACTTGTCCGAGATCTTAACCACTCGGCTACTGCAGCCTTCTCTCGTTTAAGTCGTAACAATAGGGAAAAAATCCCTGTGCATAAAAAAGATTTTCTTCTCCTTGTGTATAGCTCTTTACAGGTTACACTACTTCAGCGCATAGTTCTTGCAATGGTAGTCCTTTGCATGTCTTATCGAAGTATGGTGTAATTTTATGCTTGTATGAATGCTTTTCTTTTCTGTGTTGTAGCATTTTAAGTGTCTAACACAGTGTTTCTCAAACTTTCAATATCTGCGATCCGCATTTATCCAATCACAATTTTCATCGCGTCCCCCTTCCTACAGCAACAATGTATTAAATCCAATAATACTATACTTTGACACTCAAAGCTACAATACGACTTTAACCTATTATACACCGGCATATATAAACGTCACCCAAGGCGTTAATTGCCCCGGACGTATATATACATCTTTTCGTACAACCTTTCTGTGCATTGCTATCCATGCTAAAATTATTCCGAAGGCTTTGGATTGCAATAAAGGACTTTGACAATATTTGCGAAGGATTTTACTTATTTCTGGAGGATTTGTTTATTTTTATTCTTCTTTTTCTCCCCCAATGCATTACATACGTACCCGCTGATAAAATGGTGGGGATTGGGGAGCGAATCGCGCAACTTTTTAATCGCAGTTAAGGGATTAATTTTCAAGATAATTTAATGTTAATTTTGTATATAGTTTTAAAATGACAAGACCATGATTTGCTGGTGTGTTAAACTTGTTCTAACTTAGTTTGTTAAATTAATAATAAAATACGTTGTGCAGTACGGATACATTTATAGATTAATAATGTACTAGCTGGATAGCCTGGCGTTGCACGGGATTCTTCAAGTGTACAGCTTTATGCCTTAGAAAATTCCCTTTCCCTTTCAGTGCGTCAGCACTTCCTGGTGTGTGTGTGTGATTTCTATATTAATGTCATTAAAATACTTTTCGAAGTTTTCTTCCACTTTGTCCTGTCGGGCGGGTCTATTTTCTCGCCACTTAGCTCGGCGTTGTAAGGGGCTTTTTCCCTGAGGGTACACCCTTATCCCCATAGAAATTCTCCTTTCTCCCGGACACCAGTACTTCTGTGTGTGTGTTACTGGAGCGATGTGATTTCATATTTATGTCATTTAAATCCCCTTTTCAGAAATTCTTCTACTTTTCTTTGTCAGACAGGTTTCTTTACCCTCCGTCAGCCTTCCAGAATTAAAGGCTTTTCAAGTATAAACCTTTTTTTTTTTCACCGAGGATAAGATATATTTTTCAAATTTCTATTTTCGATTAAAAATTTACAAAGCTAATCCAGTTTTGTTTTCAAGAAAATAGACAATGTAGGAATTTATTATTAAATAAATAATTAAGGAATAAATAATAAAACGCAATATTACTTAATTCTTAAAAAATATATTAATTTATATCAATTTTCGTTAAATAATGAATCAAAAAATGTGTACCGTTAGCTATGAAACGACTGATTTTATCTGGATGTTGGATTTTTCTATTAAATATATGTAGCTGTGAAAAAGGTAAAGCCTAAAAATTTGTTTAAATTCCTTTGTAGAAAAAGATTTAAAAAGGAAATAGTACTATTTGATAAAAACAGGACAGCATTTTCCTGTATTTTACGGTTTCGTAAATTATTTCTCTTAAAGAAAACTATCAGTTGCGATGTATTATTAAAAATTGAGATCATATATATTAATTATTTTATACATAAAACTATGAATACTTTCTAAATTCAAACTAATAAATTGACTTGAAAAAATTACTGGAAAATTCATTATTTACACTCATTATAAAAGAAAAACATTAAAAAGAAAACATCTTTTTTCTGACAGAAAATCTTTTTATCTGCTTACGTGCTCTGTAAAGTGTTTTTCCGCATAAAAGTATCTATAGGCGCTCAAACTCGTGAGTTCTGAGGTAGGCTTTTCCCATAATTAACTATTACTGGCATTTGGCGATTTTCTAATTTTTTTCGTTGTATTTTACGGCTCCCAAGGAGGAAAATAAATCTTCTTTAAAAATATTTTTGTATAAAGAAAGCAGAATTTTTTTAATTACAAAATTCCAAATTTTTTTGAATTTTACAATAATTTGTTTCAAATTAACTTGTCAAATGTTGGTAAGGTTAAAAAATGTACCACCTGCTTGAAAAAATAGTTTTATTTCTTTTTTAGGAATTTAAATTAGAAAAATTTAAAACATTGTAGAAATTGAGATTTTAATAATATATCAGTTAATCACATGTTAAAAGATTTATTTTTAAACAAAAGCTACTTAATACAGTCATTAGAGCAACGTCATGAAATTCCATTTGGCCTGAAAACTGGGATTTTGACGTTGAGTTCATTCGCATTGTTGTAACAAGAACAGTGTTACAACAATGCAGACAAATCCAAAGTTGGCACTAAAACTGGTAATTAAAACTGGTTTTTAATTAATATCTTTTTAGATAATTGCGATATTGGACCGAATTAGAATCTTAAATCCATTCTCGAATCCACTTGAACCTACACAAAAATTTCATCAAAATCGGTCCAGCCAAGCTTAGGAGGAGTTTAGTCACATACACACGCACAGAAGATTTTTACATATAAAGATTTATTTGAAGATATTAATTAAAATGCTAAAAGATGATTCGTCTGCATTTTGTAACAATAAAGACCCGATTTGGCCAGTTTACGAAAAATCACTTTCGACGCCAACTTACGTCTTTATAACAATAACGTTGTTACAACAATGCAGGTGAATGTTGAGTTGTATATTTTGAATGCTTTTAATTAATATCTTTTTAACTAATTGCGATATCGGACCAAATTACAATTCTAAAACCGTTCTCGAATCCACTTTGAACCCACACAAAAATTCCCCACTGCAAAATCGGTCCAGCCGTTTAGAGTGAGTTTAGTCACATACACACGCACAGAAGATTTTACATATAAAGATTATTTGAAAAGATATTAATTAAAATGCTAAAAGAGCGATTCGTCTGCATTTTGCAACAATAAAGACCTGGTTTGGCCAGTTTGGCTGCACCGATTTTCGACGCCAACTTACGTCTTTTATAACAATAACGTTGTTACAACAATGCAGGTGAATGTTGAGTTGTATATTTTGAATGCTTTTTAATTAATATCTTTTAACTAATTGCGATATCGGACCAAATTCACATAATTCTAAACTGTTCTCGAATCCACTTGAACCCACACAAAAAAATTTCATCAAAAATCGGTCCAGCTGTTTAGAGGAGTTTAGTCACATACACGCACAGAAGATTTTATATTATAAAGATTATTTTGGAAAAGATATTAATTAAAAAATGCTAAAAGCATGATTCGTCTGCATTTTGTAACAATAAAGACCTGATTTACCAGTTTGGCTGAAAATCGATTTCGACGCCAACTTTACGTCTTTTTTATAACACACCAGTTAGTTACAAATAATGCAGGTGAATGTTGAGTTGTATATTTTGAATGCTTTAATTAATATCTTTTAACTAATTGCGATATCGGACCGAATTGCGATTCTAAACCATTCTCGACTTACTTGAACCCACACAAAAAAATTTCCCATCAAAATCGGTCCAGCCGTTTAGGAGGAGTTTAGTCACATACACGCGCAGCCAGAAGAATTTTTTATATATAAAATTAGATCAGTGTAAATGGGTATTTTATTTTTATTATATCAAAATGTATATTTCATTTGTATGTATTTACTTTCTCAGTAATTTAATAACTGTTGCTGGTTTTTTGGGCTATTTAATATGCTCGCGCCCCTTTGTAGAGTTATTATCACGCCCGTCTTGGGGACACTCTACAGTTTGAGAAACACTGGTTTCACAGTATATAAAAGAAATTTGAATCCATATGTATCGAGTTTATGTATATGAACTACATAACACATATCTACAATAAATGTTTTTTAAAATTTAGTTTTGAAATTGTTATGGGAGGGCACACACAATACAAAAACATATCAGTATTTAGATTATTCTAAATTTAAAATTGAAGGTGACAGTGTAATTCATGTTATCAAAAGGGTGAAAACACACACAATAGCTTAGAAAATTATATTTTTAAAAATGGAAATATATATATTTTTGAGGAAAAATTATGATGAAATTTGAAGAGGAAACAAAAGATCAACACGCAACTATTAATATGTTTTTTCTTTTGAAGCAAAAGTCACGTAAAAGCTATGAAAATTAGGACTATATGTATTTTATAGCATATTAACTGATTACAAACCTCAGTATTTCAAAAGCTCAGCTGGAGAAAACTCAGAATGTTTTTAATAATCTGTTCTAGCTCGGTATATATATATATGTTCCAGATTTTCATGGGGCTGCGGTAGCCCAGTGGTTAAGGTATCAGACCATGGCAGGCATGTCATGAGTTCGAGCCCAGTACTACTCAAAAGACCCGCCGTGTAGGGCAGCGATGCACGTTAAATCTGTCGAGAGCTCGTTTTTTATTCCAGTAATGTTCTCGATACACTTGTGGAGGATCCCATTCTGGACAATGTACAAATCCTTCAAATTGCACAAACTGTAAAGGAGACCATCCGGCAAACTCCCACGGCCGCTGTAGCCGCGGGGTATAGGTATCGGACCGTGGCTTGCCTTGTCACGAGTTCGAGCCCAGTACCACTAAAGACCCGCCGTGTAGGGCAGGGATGCACGTTAAATCTGCCGAGAACTGAAACGTCCCTCCTGTTGGTGAGGTGTGGTAGCAGGAGAGGAGGTGCCACTAGGTGTCGTCCAGCCGTCACTTCACCATGGTTCAAAATGACGTGGTCCGTCTCCAAAAGCCCTCGTGTAGCTAAACAGTGCGACGTTAATATTCAATCAATCAACCGGCAAACTCCTCCAATTGTCCCATTTTTATAAAAGAAAAAAAAATTCTCGAATTCAAATGTACTAAGCATTTAACTCTGGGAGAGGCTCGACTAAAATTCAAGGAAACTCACTCCGCAAATTACGCTAAAGCAGTAAAAACAGCAGCCTCTGGGCCAAATATACAAGAATTTGAGAAAAAAATTAGGAAACATAGTAGAAAATTTTCAAGCGGCTCTCGAAAAACAAACTACAGCCATAATGAACTCGATGCAAATAATGATGATCGAATCAATGTTTAAACATTTGATAGGAATAATAGAAATTAGTTAACAACCATCATCGCCTATTAGAAATAAAAGATAAGTCTACCGCAACAGAAAATTGAAATATCCATACCAAGTACATCTAACAATATGGATAATACATAAAAATATTAAAATTGGATAATTTTAAAATTTTAAATTGCAGATATTTTTCCGCGAATTCTGAGAGAGTTACGGTTTTCTTTCTTAAAAATATAGATAAATCTATATTTGTGTAAATATATTTCATTTCCTCAAGCGGAAGATTAAAAAAAAAATTATATTTTTTTTCCAGTATATCTTTTTTATGCGTTTTCTACAATGGAATTGTAGAAGTTTAAAAAAAAACTTATTTGGTTAAAAATTCCTCCCTTTTCACAATCAGATGTTTTGATATTTCAAGAGACTTTTTTAAAACCTAACGACAATTTGCAAATCCCAGGTAAAACCATTTTCAGACAAGACAGACCAGGAGAAGGGCTGCTAATAGCAGTACCATCAAATATTTCTGCCAGACAAATATCCTTTAACAATACGCTATCTTCATACTACGAAATTTTAATATTGCAAATTATAATTAATGATACTTCCTTTCATCTGATAAATTTATATGCATCTTGAGGACTTAATATTACAACTTAATTCTTTTCTTGATTCCTTATTGGATCCAGTTTTTGTATTCTGAGATTTTAATTTGCATCACCCAACGTGGGGCTCAAAACATACTTCTCAATACAGTAAAATCTTTGTGGATTGGTTAACAAATTCTAATTTCATTATTCTAAATACTGATGTTCCAACGCATAGAAGCAATGTGGGCTCTAGTGCTCTTCTGGATTTTACTTTATGCTTTTCAAGTCTCATCGGATACAGCAATACTTTTGTTTTAGACAGCTCCTACAATAGTGACCATTGTCCTGTTATCACAGAGTTTTTAATTTTCATAACCCGACTAAACGAACTATAAAAAAAGTGGAGTGGCCCTCAATAATAAAACAAGCAAAATCAACAGTTTTTAAGATAGACGATTACAATCATAATCGACAATATCGCTAAAATAATTTCAAAAAATACTAGAAATATAAAAATCTCCAATAGAATCTTCCCTCCCTGGTGGAATAATGCTTGTCATAATCTATACAAACTTAAGAAATACTTCAGAAAAAGTTATTCGGGAAATCTCCAAAATTGTGGATTCGATATAAGCAATATTCCAGCCGGCTCCGATTTTATATAAAAAAATCCAAAAAGAAATACTGGGATACAGTATATGCAATAATGTTCCTAACTCAAGAATATTCTATAACATCAAGAAAATCGCAATGAAAAATAATCCTGAATCAACACTGAATTTCCTTCAAATACATAACAGAATAATATATCATCCACAGATTCAAGCAACACTCTTTAAGCCCAGACAAAAGTACAATAGCTGAACTTTCGAACAAAAGGATTCACTCATTTCCTAATATATTACTAGCTGGGGGACCCCTCTACCATGGCAATCTTTTATTAAATATTTAGGGGTATATTTTTCGAAACTGAATCAAAATACCAATATCACGCATCAAATGAAAAACAAAGCACTGAAAAAACTTAATGTTCTTAAAGGTATGGCTTATAAGCATTATGGTCCCAGGGCTGAAAATCTTATCCAATTGATTAATAATAGCATCTGTAGCACATTTTTTACACATGTCATATAATGAATAAATGGTCTGACAGTCAGTTGAAACCTTTTAGTGTAATACAAACTAAAGCTCTCAGAATTGCACTAGGTCTCCCACAATGGACACCAAATATTGTATTAATGAAACTGGCTGGACAAGAAATTCTCTCGGACAAATCAGAAGACTGGTAAATAATTTTTTTCTTTCTCAAATCTCCAATCAAACTTTTCCCCCATTATATAGCAGTAACCTTGATGATCTGAATTTAAAAATTATAAAGGAGGATAAAAATAATATCAGCATACTACACTTTTTATATGCTAATAGTAATCAAATCATTACAATCCCCAGAATATCATCCTTTTTATTTCTCCCATGTAAAATATAAACCAATAACTTCAAATTTCAGGAGAAAAAGTTACCAATTCAAGCTATAAGGGGTTTATTTGAAGAAACAGTTGAGCATGATTTTCAGAACTTCCATATAATAGCCACCGATGCATCGAAAAATGATCAAATAACATCTATAGCTGGTATCACAGAAACCTCTCATTTGCTTACAGAATAAATCACAATAACTCTATTTTTACTACTGAAGCTTTGACTATTTGCCAAGCTTTCTTAGATTATCTGACTGTTCCAAACAAAATTTTGCTAATCTTATCCGATAGTCTCTCTGTTCTCCATGCTCTTCAAAATTATTCTATTAAATCACATAGTGCGATTCACAGACTCTAGCTAGTAAAATTTACATACAATCATATACCAATAAACTGATATTACTTAGGACTCTTCTCCAAATAATTTCTAATATACTATGGAATGAGCAGGCGGATTATCTCGCAAGATCTGTCACGGAGTCTGATCGCTTATATGATTGATTGCTTCAGAAGACATCAGTAAAAAATGTATCCAGAAAGATTTTAAAAAAGCAAACAATTTTTATCCAAGCAAATATTTTGAAAATTTGGGCAATATTATAAACATCAGCATCATCTCTAAAATGGACAAATAATAGAAGAGAAGAAATTCTATGCACTCTCGAATCTTCAGCAAAATGATCATTACAGACCCCTTCGTACCCCACTTCAACGGATAACCACGTAAGTTCTTGTAATCGTTTAAATGACTTGGAGCATATTTGTTTAAGAGCAAGCATAGATGGTGGTTTCACTCGAAATCACCTTTAAAGTTTTTCTCTCAAGATCGATTCTCGTTGCAATATCACCTTTTAAAGAGTTACTGGAGAAAGCTATATCAAACAGATCAACATTCATTGTTTATTTCAGAAGATGAAATATTTTGACATAAACTAACTGTATTGATACTTAATAGTTTTGTGTGAGTAATGTAGCCTCTGTTGCTCCATATCCCAAATAAAGATATTAACTGTAACTGTAAGTATCGTTATTTATTTTCAATAAAGTTTTACGGGCTGCAAATTTTAGAATAACTTATTTAGCTGTCACAATATGATGTTATTCCTCTCTCTCTCCTCTTTTTATAATATTTATTCTTATTTAAGAACAACGGCATACCCTAGTCTGTGAGCATCTGCAAAGTAAGTTTGGTTCTTGCAAAACCCCAGTGCTTCAAACTTTAAATACTGGCGCCCCCTTTTCAATCACAATTTTTATCGCGCCCCCCTTATACATTAATAATATACTGAATGCAATAATAATACACTTTGACGCTAAAGCTACAATAAGCGATCTTTAAATATAAAACCATACAAATTAATAACATAAGTATTAAATTTTGTATACGTTACTTTTACAAAAAAATTAAGTAATAGGATAATTATTATGTTATTTTTCTTTTCTAATTTTAAATTGAACATATTGGTAAAAATGCGGTGGCTGCTTAGAAGACAAAATATAGATATCAGCTAAATATAGAAAAAAGAACTCAGAGAGTCAAATTCTAATCATAAGCATTCTTATAAAAATTTAGCTTTGGTAAAACAAGCCCAATTCTTAATTTAGTATTAATTAATTAGTTATAAAATACTCTGTGCAGCACACACACACACTGATACATTAAAAGTATACCGGCTGAAGTGCCCGCTCTTTTGCACGAGTTCATTTATAAGAAAAATAAAACATTATTGATATAATATTGAATTGTAAGGAGAGGAAAGGCAAGTAAGCAAGACAATGTTTACAAAAAATAAAATGATTTTAAAATAATTGCTCAAATTATGTAATTAGTTTTAAGCGAGCTGTAATTTTAAGCCCCACAGAATTAGTGACGTATACTTATCGTTATAATGAATAATAATACAAAAATTCCGGATGAAGAATAATTGTATTATTTTTAATATTTAAAGGAAAAGACTTTTACCCGAGAGCAGGCGCGCACTGATACGGTCGAGCGGGGTTATTGAGTCACCCCAATTTTTTATATATATATATAATTATTTTATTGTACACGATACGAATCATGTGATTCCAGGAATAATTTAATTCAGAGAAAGTAAACTACCTTACTTTCAAGGTCTTTCAATTTCTTGGTAACAAATAAACAGTTTTGCCAGAATTAACTATTTCTGTGATCTGTGTGTCCCATGTGACCACTTCCTGGGTAAAAAGTGTATTTATTATGTATGTTAATAGTTAAAAACGTTTCGTTATGTTTATATATGTTCGAGAATACTCATAAAATAAAAGTCTTGGCCAAGTAATCCTTCAAAGTGCTCCCCGTAGTTTTCCAAATATCATAAAACTCTCTTTTGCATGGAAAAGAGCACAACAGAAATATATTACTTGGCAACTTCCTTGAATGAGAAACAAACACATAAGAGAGGGGTCATAATTAACTTGTACCAATAACTTAGAAGGTCAAACAGATTATCAGCAAAAACAGATTACAGCTATGATGTGCAGTATTTCAAAAATAATCACAGTGATGAATTTTCTATGTTCCTAAATTTTTTCGATTCTGGTCTGTATCAAGGAGCTTTTTCTCTGAAAGAGTAGTATGTTAGATTTAAAGAAAAACTTAATAAAAAAATCTCTCATCATGGGATTACAGCAAATCAAATAAAAGATTTTTATTTAGTTATAGATCAAAGATAAATAATTAGGTATTGAAGAAGTTTTTATTTTTGAGAGAGAGAGAGAGATGACTTAATATCGTTTATAAATTATATCAGAGTAAAGTGCATTTTTTATTATGTCTGAAAGCATTTTTGTTTTAATTCATTCCAGTAAATTAATTATTTTTAAATCTTTATTTCGATATGCTCGCGCCCCTCGTAAGGTTATCAGATTTCAGGGGCGCGCCCCACAGATTGGAGAAACACCGATATACCCTGCTTCTACATATAACTCCAAATAAAAAAACATCGCCAAATTGTTCACACGAACAAAATTATTCTGTTTGTATATACGAGGGAACATTTTTTCATTGTTGGCTGTATATCACGTGTTATTTTGATGACGCCTTTTTATGTAACCAATTGATCGACGATATAATAAGTATAAATACTATAAATTTTAACATACACTGTTTACTTTCCAAAAATGTAACAATTTCATAAAGGACAAAGGATATAAAAAGCTGAAATTTTATTGGACAAATAACATACATTCAAGGAGCTAATTATTGAAAAACAGCTCCATTCAACTTTCGAACTTCGAAGAAATCCGTATTTTTTGTAGTCGCCTTGACAGGGAATTGCTGCTGCAACACGCCTCAGCATTGAAAAAAAGAGAATCTGCGAATGTCAGTCTATGACAGGGATGGCGAATTGCAGTACACGGCAAAAGCTATTGATGGCACGCGACACAATATTTTTGGCACGTCAGTGATCAAAATGATTTGCATTTTATTTTACAAAATTTCAAAGTTCACTATAAAGTATTTCGAACAAATGCGAGTGATCGGGGAGCAAACTCGTTTGTTATTGTCTTGTCTTAGTTACTTGATTGATTGAATATTAACGTCGCACTGTTCAGCCACACGAGGGCTTTTGGCGACGGACCACGTATTTTTGAACCATGGTCAAGGACGTGATGACATGGAGCCCCCTTCCTAACTACCACACCACACCAACGGGAGGACGCGTTTCAGCTCTCGACAGATTTAACGTGCATCGCTGCCCTACACAGCGGGTCTTTAGTGGTAATGGGTTCAAATTGTGACAAGGCAAGCCACGATCCGGATACCTATACTAATTTCGGCTACCAAGTGTCTTAGCTACGTTGTAAACTACAATTAAGCTTATGATGTGAAGCAGGGGCGGCATTTGGATTAAATTTGAAATATCTATGTATATTTGTTACAAAAAATTGATATATTTTTCTGAATATTATTGTGTGTGAATTTGTGGTATTTCATTAAACCGATCTTTTATTTCTTTATTTTGTACTCTATGTTTAACATCAGTTTCTTTATGCTGAAACTTGAAGTTTTCGAGGCGGGGAGTATATGTTAAATCATGAAATTGATATGTTTACATATCTTCTTATCAAGCAACTTTCTCTCTCCAGGTGTGGGATCACAATGGACATTCTTGCACTCCATACGATGTCAGCTATCCACATAAGAGGACAGGGGTAATAAGAGTTTTGGTAGATAAGGAGTTACAGGAGATATTTTAGTCTGAATGTAGTTACTATAAGCTAAAATAAGCGCTTAGATCCTCACCATCAAAACACTATTACGAAAAAAGTGGTTTGCTGAAATGGGCGATTCCTTCTGTTACATTTTACTAGGCTTAAAATAACAAGTAATTGTGTCCTTAACTTCGAATTGTTTTTGTATATTTATTAAGACTTAAAAATACTTATATACATATGCTGCCTGTTTGTTCGAAAGAATTATTCAAGTTTCTTATAGGTGTTAATATATGTGAACAATTGGCCTTTTTTAATTATAATTTTTTGCTTTAGAGAAAGGGGTGATATTTTTTCATTTATGTCCGGAGCGGCAAATCAGCTAGAGCCGGCCCTGTGTAAAGTTTGTCTACACATAGCACAGTCAGTTTCATCGACACAACTTTTAAAGTTTACCTGTGTTATATTTACGATTTTTAATTGTTGTTTAACATGGCTAGTTCAGCAAAAGAAAAGTGCAAGTTAGTAAGTGTAACAGAATTTAAAATTTGCGGGACCGAGCAACACGGCATGAGGCTGACCGCTGTCATGTTTTATGTGTTCTGGTATAATGGTATGCAGAACATCGTCTGTAAACTATTTTAAAACAAATCACAAACTTTGTCAAAAAGGAACCACAGCAAAATAATTAATTGCTACAGGAAACCGCATGGCAGATGACTCAAATTTACTCATGTATTCTACAAAAGTATCTTACAATTTAATGCAAGTCTCATTTGTGTCATCCTATCTGCAACAACAGAAGTCACATTAATGCAGCTTTAAGTTGAACTACACAAATAACTAAAAACATTTACAACTATACAGCGCAATTGGTATTTTTTCGTATTAAATAGAGTTGTGTTATTCGTATTTAGTTTACTATTTTCCCAATAATCACAAGTTAAAATAATTTGATGGCATCGTCTATATTATCGATTAATTTGAAAAAATGGCACGTTGATCCATAAAGGTTCACCACCTATGATTTATACTTTCGTTGCTAAAGTTCATTTGGCATGGTAGTAATTTATGTATACCTAACCCCAGTCGTTTTCTAATCATAAACTTCATGTATTCGATCTACAACAGATCAGTAGAATAGGAGGACCAAGGCAGTTGCGCATTCTAGTGGGCACTAAAGAATAATTGTGTATTGTTCAATTGAAGCTTGGCCACAGGTAAAACTTGAAGGTAAAGTATGATTAAAGGCTTCAAAACTTCAGGAGAAACATTGATTGATTGAATATTAACGTCGCACTGTTCAGCAACACGAGGGCTTTTAAGACGGACCACGTAATTTTGAACTATGTGGTCATGACGTGGACGACACCCGAGCTGGCACCCCGTCTCCTAACTACCACACCAACGGGAGGACGTTTCAGCCTCTAGGACAGATTTAACGTGCACGCTGCCCCACACGGCGGGTCTTTAGTGGTACTGGGCTCGAACTGTGACAAGGCAAGCCACGGTCCGATACCTATACCACTCGGCTAACAAGTGGCCTCGGAGAAGCTAAGTGTATTTTTGAGCGTGTAATAAACGGGCCGTCCCATCTGTTGCGTTTTGGGTTGAAAGGAAGATCAGCCATAATCGGAACAATTATAATTTATTATTCCTAACTTTATTTCAACAAACCATGGTAGGAAATTCACACATTTCTTGAATATAGAGCAACTACACGGTATAAAAAGATAATTTGACAATTCATACAATTCGGTTAACTTACTCTTGGAACTCTTTGGTTATCTACAGTCTGAATTACCGTAGTTCTTTTCTCAGCTATTCGACCTCTGGTCGTTATTATTCAATTATAACTTCTTGACTAAATCGTCAATTAGCAGTCTTTAATTATCAAGCAACTCTCTACTAGTTCTCAACCATCGCTAACCACCAATTCCTAACCACTCTCTTTTAACCTTTAGCTTCATTTACATAAAACTGTACCTCTCCTTCAGAGAAAGTTTTCAACATAACATTTAAAAAGAAATAACTTTCCTCACCAAGAGGATTAGTAAGTTCAGGATAGACCCGCTACAAAATGTACCGGTGATATAGGACAGGGTGCATGAATAGTCCATTAGCAAATCTCTAAACCATAACATTAGATGAAGAACCGGCATGGCTATGCCAATGTGTATTACAATATTTCGCCGCGGTGCCACCAAACCCGGAACACAATCATCGTAGTATTGAAAGAAGATTCATGATGCGTCTGAAAATACATTGTTGTCTACGTTTGGCTGCAGTGTATTATAAATGCATACAGTAATAGAGTACAAAGGTATTCCCAACGGTGGATGCCATCAAAATATTTTTTGCCTAGAGGACGTCGAATGTTACAAGTTGACCGAGATTATTGTGTAATAGGGCCCCAATGCTTGCGAGGCTTTTTGTAGTTAAAAATATGATCCATTATATGCACAATAGATGCTTTCCCTCATGCATGATATATAATAACAAGACAGAGACAATCCTTCCTTGCTTTATGAAAACCTCATAACAGCAAGTTAAGGTACCACGATTTTAAAGTCTTATGATCACTTGAAAGTTTGAAACTCACCAGCTTCAACATTTCATGTCAAACTCGGCAGAGGCTCAACTAATCCTACTTATAATAAAAGATTTGTAAAGTCTCGCCCCTGGGGACGCTTCCTCGTCATCTAATCGACCTAAAACCTGTGGGAGGTAAAGAGGATGACCATGACAAATCCAATTAATTATTACTAAAGATAAAATTCCAGAACAAGTAATCTATAAAGGAAACCTTTTTGGAGTGTATATAAAGAGTGTCAAACTCTACGTGAATAAGCGTACGAAATCCGAATATCTTTGACTTCAATCAATCTTATCCTAATACTCCTAAATTCACTAATTCTATTCTAGTAGTTAAAATCCTCTCCTTTAGTCACGCGGAGTAATTCCGACTTACCGTATCGGCCCTGTTTTCAGCTACCTGCCTCTTCTTCTAATCTACGAATGGCGTTGTAAGCTTCTTGGGGTATCTGGACTGTAAGACAGTCCTCAATCCCATATCATGATAAGTCTATGATGGGGAGCTTGACGAATGTGGGGTTTTCCTTTCGCTTAGTAAGTATGACGGCGATTGGTTGGGCGATGGAATCCGGGAGTCGTGGCTTCAGTACTTCCATTCAAGGAAAGTTGAGTGATACTCTGACTTGGGGTGAGAGCTTTTGTGAGTCTGCTCTCTGATTGGGTGCTAAGTACAGTGATAAGTGACTCCGATTGGCTGCCCTGGGGCTGAGATACAGTTCATGGGGAGGCGCTTGTCCAGTGGGAAGAAGGAGAGAAAATATTGACTAAAAATTATGGAAGTTAAATAATAGTAGACTGAGATGCAATAAAAATTATTGCATTAGAAAAGATATTAAGGAGGGTTGTAAGAGTCAAGAAGTATTCTTCTGGCCTTTTTAGTAATATCATTAGTGTAAGGAATTAAATTTTGCATATTAGAATTATTGGTATCAGGTAGAGCGTTAAAAAAGTTGATTGCAATATTCTGAATATGAGTTCTAAAGCTAGTAATTTTAAGAGCATTGGCAGTGTATGTCGTCATTTCTAATCTACGATTATTAAACTTAACTATATATCTGAAGTTAATTTGCATATCATGTCTTCTTCTTGAAAGGAATGGCTGTAAAATAACGCGATTGCAGTCCCAAAGATTCCCCAAGAGGATTATTAGTTGAAAGTTACGTAAAGCCCCGTCACAGGCTCTCTCTCACACACACTCATAAAACAGAGTTTGGATTTTTTGAAATGAAAATTGCAAGAAAATTTGTTCATATTTTTTTTTCTTTAAATATTTATTAGAGTAACTGCTGTATAGTTTTCCCAACTTTTGGATTTTTCTTTTAAATTAGGAAAATGAGATACTTCAGGAAAACTATTAGGGCATAATTTTAAAAGCCTTTGTGTAAATCCAATTACTGCAACAACAATAAACATAAAAGAAAATGGGGGTTCCAAAAATAAAATAAATAAATCAGAATTTATATTCACACAAATTGATTATTTGTTTATTTGCGACAAACTTATAATAGTGTGTGAGTGAGTGAGTGAGTGTGGTGTTTTATGGCGCAAGAGCCAGTTTTGGCTATACAACAAACATTTGTTTGAACATTCATAAAATTTTAAAACATAAATAACTTAAATGTCATAATAATACTTAAATATTAAAATACAAAATAAAATCAAAATTAAATTCAATTTATAATTTAACACTAAAAACTTTGAAAGTTAAGATAAAAACATTGAAAGCAATAAACATGTAAATCGGAACACGTTATCTACAACAATTCAAATCTTTTGCTTGACTTATTTTTTCCGATTTCTTGTCGGTGTCGTGTATTCTTTTGAAAACCTGATTCAATATTCCAATAATTCAAAGACTCATCCACACATCATAAATAAGCATTTCTGCATCTTCTGACGTGTAATTACTGTTACTTTTTTTTTGGCTTATGTGGTGTCATTTGAATTTCAATGTCTGGTTTTGGTTTTGTTGCGAGCTTTTTTCTTTTTTCTATTTTGTTTTAAATTATTTTCAGCCTTAGATATCGCGGGAAGTTCGAGTATTGATTTATAATAGTGATAATAGCGTAATAATTGCATGAGTTATCAATTTATACTCTCTGTGACCCTTAAAAGTTCATTCCTTTTAAGGTGATCGTAATAACTACTGCAAAGACTTCTCTCGTTTAGTGAGTGTACATTAACGTCGTACCATATAAAGCTACACGAGGGTTATTGACAACGGACCACGTACTTTGAAGTGACGAGGACGACACATGAACTGGGCATCCCTCCCTATCTTCCACACCATATCACGGGAGGAAGTTTGATCCTCGATGTATTTAATGTGTATCGGACTCCCTCTCTCTCTACTCGGCGGGTCTTCAGCGGAGGGAGAAGGCTCAAACTCATAACATGCTCTACACTTGTCCGAGATCTTAACCACTCGGCTACTGCAGCCTTCTCTCGTTTAAGTCGTAACAATAGGGAAAAAATCCCTGTGCATAAAAAAGATTTTCTTCTCCTTGTGTATAGCTCTTTACAGGTTACACTACTTCAGCGCATAGTTCTTGCAATGGTAGTCCTTTGCATGTCTTATCGAAGTATGGTGTAATTTTATGCTTGTATGAATGCTTTTCTTTTCTGTGTTGTAGCATTTTAAGTGTCTAACACAGTGTTTCTCAAACTTTCAATATCTGCGATCCGCATTTATCCAATCACAATTTTCATCGCGCCCCCCTTCTTTACAGTAACAATGTATTAAATCCAATAATACTATACTTTGACACTCAAAGCTACAATACGACTTTAACCTATTATACACCGGCATATATAAACGTCACCCAAGGCGTTAATTGCCCCGGACGTATATATACATCTTTTCGTACAACCTTTCTGTGCATTGCTATCCATGCTAAAATTATTCCGAAGGCTTTGGATTGCAATAAAGGACTTTGACAATATTTGCGAAGGATTTTACTTATTTCTGGAGGATTTGTTTATTTTTATTCTTCTTTTTCTCCCCCAATGCATTACATACGTACCCGCTGATAAAATGGTGGGGATTGGGGAGCGAATCGCGCAACTTTTTAATCGCAGTTAAGGGATTAATTTTCAAGATAATTTAATGTTAATTTTGTATATAGTTTTAAAATGACAAGACCATGATTTGCTGGTGTGTTAAACTTGTTCTAACTTAGTTTGTTAAATTAATAATAAAATACGTTGTGCAGTACGGATACATTTATAGATTAATAATGTACTAGCTGGATAGCCTGGCGTTGCACGGGATTCTTCAAGTGTACAGCTTTATGCCTTAGAAAATTCCCTTTCCCTTTCAGTGCGTCAGCACTTCCTGGTGTGTGTGTGTGATTTCTATATTAATGTCATTAAAATACTTTTCGAAGTTTTCTTCCACTTTGTCCTGTCGGGCGGGTCTATTTTCTCGCCACTTAGCTCGGCGTTGTAAGGGGCTTTTTCCCTGAGGGTACACCCTTATCCCCATAGAAATTCTCCTTTCTCCCGGACACCAGTACTTCTGTGTGTGTGTTACTGGAGCGATGTGATTTCATATTTATGTCATTTAAATCCCCTTTTCAGAAATTCTTCTACTTTTCTTTGTCAGACAGGTTTCTTTACCCTCCGTCAGCCTTCCAGAATTAAAGGCTTTTCAAGTATAAACCTTTTTTTTTTTCACCGAGGATAAGATATATTTTTCAAATTTCTATTTTCGATTAAAAATTTGCAAAGCTAATCCAGTTTGTTCTCAAGAAAATAGACAATGTACGAATTTATTATTAAATAATTAAGTAATAAATAATAAAACGCAATATAACTTTAATTCTTAAAAAATATATTAATTTATATCAATTTTCGTTAAATAATGAATCAAAAAATGTGTACCGTTAGCTATGAAACGACTGATTTTATCTGGATGTTTGATTTTTCTATTAAATATATGTAACTGTGAAAAAGGTAAAGCCTAAAAATTTGTTTAAATTCCTTTGTAGAAAAAGATTTAAAAAGGAAATAGTACTATTTGATAAAAACAGGACAGCATTTTCCTGTATTTTACGGTTTCGTAAATTATTTCTCTTAAAGAAAACTATCAGTTGCGATGTATTATTAAAAATTGAGATCATATATATTAATTATTTTATACATAAAACTATGAATACTTTCTAAATTCAAACTAATAAATTGACTTGAAAAAATTACTGGAAAATTCATTATTTACACTCATTATAAAAGAAAAACATTAAAAAGAAAACATCTTTTTTCTGACAGAAAATCTTTTTATCTGCTTACGTGCTCTGTAAAGTGTTTTTCCGCATAAAAGTATCTATAGGCGCTCAAACTCGTGAGTTCTGAGGTAGGCTTTTCCCATAATTAACTATTACTGGCATTTGGCGATTTTCTAATTTTTTTCGTTGTATTTTACGGCTCCCAAGGAGGAAAATAAATCTTCTTTAAAAATATTTTTGTATAAAGAAAGCAGAATTTTTTTAATTACAAAATTCCAAATTTTTTTGAATTTTACAATAATTTGTTTCAAATTAACTTGTCAAATGTTGGTAAGGTTAAAAAATGTACCACCTGCTTGAAAAAATAGTTTTATTTCTTTTTTAGGAATTTAAATTAGAAAAATTTAAAACATTGTAGAAATTGAGATTTTAATAATATATCAGTTAATCACATGTTAAAAGATTTATTTTTAAACAAAAGCTACTTAATACAGTCATTAGAGCAACGTCATGAAATTCCATTTGGCCTGAAAACTGGGATTTTGACGTTGAGTTCATTCGCATTGTTGTAACAAGAACAGTGTTACAACAATGCAGACAAATCCAAAGTTGGCACTAAAACTGGTAATTAAAACTGGTTTTTAATTAATATCTTTTTAGATAATTGCGATATTGGACCGAATTAGAATCTTAAATCCATTCTCGAATCCACTTGAACCTACACAAAAATTTCATCAAAATCGGTCCAGCCAAGCTTAGGAGGAGTTTAGTCACATACACACGCACAGAAGATTTTTACATATAAAGATTTATTTGAAGATATTAATTAAAATGCTAAAAGATGATTCGTCTGCATTTTGTAACAATAAAGACCCGATTTGGCCAGTTTACGAAAAATCACTTTCGACGCCAACTTACGTCTTTATAACAATAACGTTGTTACAACAATGCAGGTGAATGTTGAGTTGTATATTTTGAATGCTTTTAATTAATATCTTTTTAACTAATTGCGATATCGGACCAAATTACAATTCTAAAACCGTTCTCGAATCCACTTTGAACCCACACAAAAATTCCCCACTGCAAAATCGGTCCAGCCGTTTAGAGTGAGTTTAGTCACATACACACGCACAGAAGATTTTACATATAAAGATTATTTGAAAAGATATTAATTAAAATGCTAAAAGAGCGATTCGTCTGCATTTTGCAACAATAAAGACCTGGTTTGGCCAGTTTGGCTGCACCGATTTTCGACGCCAACTTACGTCTTTTATAACAATAACGTTGTTACAACAATGCAGGTGAATGTTGAGTTGTATATTTTGAATGCTTTTTAATTAATATCTTTTAACTAATTGCGATATCGGACCAAATTCACATAATTCTAAACTGTTCTCGAATCCACTTGAACCCACACAAAAAAATTTCATCAAAAATCGGTCCAGCTGTTTAGAGGAGTTTAGTCACATACACGCACAGAAGATTTTATATTATAAAGATTATTTTGGAAAAGATATTAATTAAAAAATGCTAAAAGCATGATTCGTCTGCATTTTGTAACAATAAAGACCTGATTTACCAGTTTGGCTGAAAATCGATTTCGACGCCAACTTTACGTCTTTTTTATAACACACCAGTTAGTTACAAATAATGCAGGTGAATGTTGAGTTGTATATTTTGAATGCTTTAATTAATATCTTTTAACTAATTGCGATATCGGACCGAATTGCGATTCTAAACCATTCTCGACTTACTTGAACCCACACAAAAAAATTTCCCATCAAAATCGGTCCAGCCGTTTAGGAGGAGTTTAGTCACATACACGCGCAGCCAGAAGAATTTTTTATATATAAAATTAGATCAGTGTAAATGGGTATTTTATTTTTATTATATCAAAATGTATATTTCATTTGTATGTATTTACTTTCTCAGTAATTTAATAACTGTTGCTGGTTTTTTGGGCTATTTAATATGCTCGCGCCCCTTTGTAGAGTTATTATCACGCCCGTCTTGGGGACACTCTACAGTTTGAGAAACACTGGTTTCACAGTATATAAAAGAAATTTGAATCCATATGTATCGAGTTTATGTATATGAACTACATAACACATATCTACAATAAATGTTTTTTAAAATTTAGTTTTGAAATTGTTATGGAGGGCACACACAATACAAAAACATATCAGTATTTAGATTATTCTAAATTTAAAATTGAAGGTGACAGTGTAATTCATGTTATCAAAAGGGTGAAAACACACACAATAGCTTAGAAAAATTATATTTTTAAAAATGGAAATATATATATTTTTGAGGAAAAATTATGATGAAATTTGAAGGAGGAAACAAAAGATCAACACGCAACTATTAATATGTTTTTCTTTGAAGCAAAAGTCACGTAAAAGCTATGAAAATTAGGACTATATGTATTTTATAGCATATTAACTGATTACAAACCTCAGTATTTCAAAAGCTCAGCTGGAGAAAACTCAGAATGTTTTTAATAATCTGTTCTAGCTCGGTATATATATATATGTTCCAGATTTTCATGGGGCTGCGGTAGCCCAGTGGTTAAGGTATCAGACCATGGCAGGCATGTCATGAGTTCGAGCCCAGTACTACTCAAAAGACCCGCCGTGTAGGGCAGCGATGCACGTTAAATCTGTCGAGAGCTCTGTTCTCCATGCTCTTCAAAATTATTCTATTAAATCACATAGTGCGATTCACAGACTCTAGCTAGTAAAATTTACATACAATCATATACCAATAAACTGATATTACTTAGGACTCTCTCCGGGACACTCTAATATACTATGGAATGAGCAGGCGGATTATCTCGCAAGATCTGTCACGGAGTCTGACGTTTATATAGATTGGATTGCTTCAGAAGACATCAGTAAAAAATGTATCCAGAAAGATTTTAAAAAAGCAAACAATTTTTATCCAAGCAAATATTTTGAAAATTTGGGCAATATTATAAACATCAGCATCATCTCTAAATGGACAAATAATAGAAGAGAAGAAATTCTATGCACTCGAATCTTCAGCAAAATGATCATTACCCCAGGACTTCTTCAAAAATTTAATTTAACGGATAATCCAATGTGAAGTTCTTGTAATCGTTTAAATGACTTGGAGCATATTTTATTAAGATGCGCGACAGATATACTCACCCTCGAAATCACCTTAAAGTTTTTCTCAAGATCGATTCTCGTTGCAATATCACCTTTAAAGAGTTACTGGAGAAAGCTATATCAAACAGATCAACATTCATATTGTTTATTTCAGAAGATGAAATATTTTGACATAAACTAACTTATTGATACTTAATAGTTTTGTGTGGGGTAATAGCCTCTGTTGCTCCATATCCCAAATAAAGATATTAACTGTAACTGTAAGTATCGTTATTTATTTTCAATAAAGTTTTACGGGCTGCAAATTTTAGAATAACTTATTTAGCTGTCACAATAAGGATGTTATTCTCTCTCTCTCTCTCTCCCTCTCTTTTATAATATTTATTCTTATTTAAGAACAATTTATATAATTCCTTCGTCTTTGTGAGCATCTGCAAAGTAAGTTTGGTTCTTGCAAAAACCCCAGTGCTTCTCAAACTTTAAATACTGGCGCCCCCTTTTCAATCACAATTTTTATCGCGCCCCCCTTATACATTAATAATATACTGAATGCAATAATAATACACTTTGACGCTAAAGCTACAATAAGCGATCTTTTAAATATAAACCATACAAATTAATAACATAAGTATTAAATTTTGTATACGTTACTTTTAACAAAAAAAAAAAATTAAGTAATAGGATAATTATTATGTTATTTTTCTTTTCTCTAATTTTTAAATTGAACATATTGCAAAATGCGGTGGCTGCTTAGAAGACAAAATATAGATATCAGCTAAATATAGAAAAAGAACTCAGAGAGTCAAATTCTAATCATAAGCATTTCTTATAAAAATTTAGCTTTGCAAAACAAGCCCAATTCTTAATTTAGTATTAATTAATTAGTTATAAAATACTCTGTGCAGCACACACACACACTGATACATTAAAAGTATACCGGCTGAAGTGCCCGCTCTTTGCACGAGTTCATTTATAAGAAAATAAAACATTATTGATATAATAGCTGAATTGTAAGGAGAGGAAAGGCAAGTGCGCGACAATGTTTACAAAAATGTAAAATGATTTTTTAAAAATAATTGCTCAAATTATAATTAGTTTTAAGCGAGTTGTAATTTTAAGCCTCACAGAATTAGCATTTATACTTGACGTTAAGTAATGAACAATAATACAAAATTCCGATGAAGAATAATTGTATTATTTTTAATATTTAAAGCGAAAAGACTTTTACCCGGGAGCAGGCGCGCACTCGATACGGTCGAGCGGGGTTATTGAGTCACCCCAATTCTTTTTTTTATATATATATATAATTATTTTATTGTACACGATACGAATCATGATTCCAGTGAATAATTTAATTAAGAGAAAGTAAACTTACCTTACTTTCAAGGTCTTTCAATTTTCTTTGTAACAAATAAACAGTTTTGCCAGAATTAACTATTTCTGTGATCTGTGTGTCCCGCGTGACCAATTTCCGGGTAAAAGTGTATTTATTATGTATGTTACTGCTAAAAAACGTTTTTCGTTATGCTTTATATGTTCGAGAATACTCATAAAAATAAGTCTTGGCCAAGTAATCCTTCAAAGTGCTCTCCGTAGTTTTCCTAATATCATAAAACTCTTGCATGGAAAAGAGCACAACAGAGAAATATATTACTTACAACTTCCTTGAATGAGAAACAAACACATAAGAGAGGGGTCATAATTAACTGTACCAATAACTTAGAAGGTCAAACAGATTATCAGCAAAAACAGATTACAGCTATGATGTGCAGTATTTCAAAAATAATCACAGTGATGAATTTTCTATGTTCCTAAATTTTTTGATTCTGGGTCTGGATTTGTTTTTTCTGAAAGAGTAGTATGTTAGATTTAAAAAGAAAACTTAATAAAAAAATCTCTCATCATGGGATTACAGCAAATCAAATAAAAGATTTTTTATTTAGTTATAGGATCAAAGATAGCTAATTAGGTATTGAAGAAGTTTTTATTTTTGAGAGAGAGAGAGAGATGACTTAATATCGCCTATAAATTATATCAGAGTAAAAGTGCATTTTTTATTATGTCTGAAAGCATTTTGTTTTAATTCATTCCAGTAAATTAATTATTTTTTAAATCTTTATTTTCGATATGCTCGCGCCCCTCGTGGTTATCGTGTTCCAGGGGCGCGCCCCACAGATTGAGAAACACTGATATACCCCGTTTACATATAACTCCAAATAAAAAAACATCGCCAAATTGTTCACACGAACAAAATTATTCTGTTTGTATATACGAGGGAACATTTTTTCATTGTTGGCTGTATATCACGTTATTTGATGACGTCTTTTTATGTAACCAATTGATCGACGATATAATACATAAATACCATAAATTTTAACATACACTGTTTACTTTCCAAAATGTAACACCATAAAGGACAAAGGATATAAAAGCTGAAATTTTATTGGACAAATAACATACATTCAAGGAGCTAATTATTGAAAAACAGCTCCATTCAACTTTCGAACTTCGAAGAAATCCGTATTTTTTGTAGTCGCCTTGACAGGGAATTGCTGCTGCAACACGCCTCAGCATTGAAAAAAAGAGAATCTGCGAATGTCAGTCTATGACAGGGATGGCGAATCAGTGGCACACGCGTGCCATTGATGGCACGCGACACAATATTTTTGGCACGTCAGTGATCAAAATGATTTGCATTTTATTTTACAAAATTTCAAAGTTCACTATAAAGTATTTCGGGAAAAAATGCGAGTGACGGGGAGCAAACTGTTTGTTATTGTCTGTCTTTAGTTACTTGATTGATTGAATATTAACGTCGCACTGTTCAGCCACACGAGGGCTTTTGGCGACGGACCACGTATTTTTGAACCATGGTCAAGTGACGTGGATGACACCTGAGCCCCCCCCTCTCCTAACTACCACACCACACCAACGGGAGGACGTTTCAGCTCTCGACAGATTTAACGTGCATCGCTGCCCTACACAGCGGGTCTTTAGTGGTAATGGGCTCAAATTCGTGACAAGGCAAGCCACGATCCGATACCTATACCACTCGGCTACCGCGTCTTAGCTACGTTGTAAACTACAATTGCTTATGATGTGAAGCAGGGGCGGCATTTGGATTAAATTTGAAATATCTATGTATATATTTGTTACAAAAAATTTGATATATTTTCTGAATATTATTGTGTGTGAATTTGTGGTATTTCATTAAACCGATCTTATTTCTTTATTTTGTACTCTATGTTTAACATCAGTTTTCTTTTATGCTGAAACTTGAAGTTTTCGAGGCGGGAGTATATGTTAAATCATGAAATTGATATGTTTACATATCTTTCACACAAGCAACTTTCTCCCTCTCCAGGTGTGGGATCACAATGGACATTCTTTGCACCCATACGATGTCAGCTATCCATAAGAGGACAGGGGTAATAAGAGTTTTTGGTAGATAAGGAGCCACAGGAGATATTTTAGTCTTGAATGTAGTTACTATAAGCTAAAATAAGCGCTTGTGATCCTCACCATCAAACACTATTACGAAAAAAGTGGTTTGCTGAAATGGGCGATTCCTTCTGTTACATTTTACTAGGCTTAAATAACAAGTAATTGTGTCCTTAACTTCGAATTGTTTTGTATATTTATTAAGACTTAAAAAATATTTATATACATATGCTGCCTGTTTGTTCGAAAGAATTATTCAAGTTTTATAGGTGTTAATATATGTGAACAATTCGCCTTTTTTTTTTAATTATAATTTTTTGCTTTAGAGAAAGGGGTGATATTTTTCATTTATGTCCGGAGCGGCAAATCAGCTAGAGCCGGCCCTGTGTAAATTTGTCTACACATAGCACAGTCAGTTTCATCGACACAACTTTTAAAGTTTACCTGTGTTATATTTACGATTTTTAATTGTTGTTTAACATGGCTAGTTCAGCAAAAGAAAAGTGCAAGTTAGTAAGTGTAACAGAATTTAAAATTTGGTGGACCGAGCAACACGGCATGAGGCTGACCAAGCGTCATGCGTTTTATGTTCTGGTATAATGGTATGCAGAACATCGTCTGTAAAACTATTTTAAAACAAATCACAAACTCTTGTCAAAAAGTGAACCACAGCAAAAATAATTAATTGCTATGAAACCGCATGGCAGATGACTCAAATTTACTATGTATTCTACAAAAAGTATCTTACAATTCTAATGCAAGTCTCATTTGTGTCATCCTATCTGCAACAACAGAAGTCACATTAATGCAGCTTTAAGTTGAACTACACAAATAACTAAAACATTTACAACTATACAGCGCAATTGTATTTTTTCGTATTAAATAGAGTTGTGTTATTCGTATTTAGTTTTACTATTTTCCCAATAATCACAAGTTAAAATAATTTGATGGCACGTCTATACATTCGACACTTTGAAAAAATGGCACGTTGATCCATAAAGGTTCACCACCCCTGGTCTATGATTTATACTCGTTGCTAAAGTTCATTTGGCATGGTAGTAATTTATGTATACCTAACCCCAGTCGTTTTCTAATCATAAACTTCATGTATTCGATCTACAACAGATCAGTAGAATAGGAGGACCAAGGCAGTTGCGCATTCTAGTGGGCAATAAAGAATAATTGTGTATTGTTCAATTGAAGCTTGGCCACAGGTAAAACTTGAAGGTAAAGTATGATTAAAGGCTTCAAAACTTCAGAGAAACATTGATTGATTGAATATTAACGTCGCACTGTTCAGCAACACGAGGGCTTTTGGCGACGGACCACGTAATTTTGAACTATGGTCAAGTGACGTGGACGACACCCGAGCTGGCACCCCGTCTCCTAACTACCACACCAACGGGAGGACGTTTCAGCTCTCGACAGATTTAACGTGCATCGCTGCCCTACACGGCGGGTCTTTAGTGGTACTGGGCTCGAACTCGTGACAAGGCAAGCCACGGTCCGATACCTATACCACTCGGCTACCGCGGCCTCGGAGAAGCAAGGGTGGCTTTTGAGCGTGTAATAAACGGGCCGTCCCATCTGTTGGTGTTTTGGGGTTGAAAGGAAGATCAGCCATAATCGGAACAATTATAATTTATTATTCCTAACTTTATTTCAACAAACCAGGGTAGGAAATTCACACATTTCTTGAATATAGGAGCAACTACACGGTATAAAGGTACTTGACAATTCATAATAATTCGGTTAACTTACTCTTGGAACTCTTTGGTTATCTACAGTCTGAATTACCGTAGTTCTTTTCTCAGCTATTCGACCTCTGGTCGTTATTATTCAATTATAACTTCTTGACTAAATCGTCAATTAGCAGTCTTTAATTATCAAGCAACTCTCTACTAGTTCTCAACTACTTTCCGCTAACCACTAATTCCTAACCACTCTCTTTTAACCTTTAGCTTCTCATTTACATAAACCGTGTCTTCTCCTTCGGGAGAAAGTTTTCAACATAACATTTAAAAGAAATAACTTTCCCTCCCAAGAGGATTAGTAAGGTCTCGCGGATAGACCCGCTACAAATGTACCGGTGATATATAGGACAGGGTGCATGAATAGTCCATTAGCAACTTAAACCATAACATTAGATGAAGAACCGGTATGGCTATGCCAAATGTGTATTACAATATTTCGCCGCGGTGCCACCAAACCCGAACACAATCATCGTAGTATTGAAAGATTCATGATGCGTCTGAAAATACATTGTTGTCTACGTTTGGCTGCAGTGTATTATTATAGTCGCATACGGTAATAGAGTACAAAGGTATTCCCAACGGTGGATGCCATCGTAAAATATTTTTTTGCTTCAGAGGACGTCGAATGTTACAAGTTGACCGAGATTATTGTGTAATAGGCCCCAATGCTTTCGCGAGGCTTTTTGTAGTTAAAGTATGATCCATTATATGCACAATAGATGCTTTCCTCATGCATGATATAATAACAAGACAGAGACAATCCTTCTTGCTTTGCGAAAACTCATAACAGCAAGTTAAGGTACCACGATTTTAAAGTCTTGCGATCACTTGAAAGTTTGAAATCACTTCAGCTTCAACATTTTCCCTATGTCAAACTCGGAAGAGTGTTCAACTAACTGCAATTTATACTAAAGATTTGTAAAAGTCTCGCCCCTGGGGACGCTTCCTCGTCATCTAATCGACCTAAACCTGTGGGAGGTAAAGAGGATGACCATGACAAATCCAATTAATTATTACTAAAGATAAAATTCCAGAACAAGTAATCTATAAAGGAAACCTTTGGAGTGATATAAAGAGGTCAAACCTTACGTGAATAAGCGTACGAAATCCGAATATCTGACTTCAATCAATCTTATCCTAATACTCCTAAATTCACTAATTTATTCTAGTAGTTAAAATCCTCCCTTTAGTCACGCGGAGTAATTCCGATTCTTACCGTATCGGCCCTGCTTTCAGCTACTCCGCTCCTTCTTCTAATCTACGAATGGGCGTTGTGTTTTGGGCATCTGGACTGTAAGACAGTCCTCAATCCCATATCATGATAAGTCTATGATGGGGAGCTTGACGAAGTGGGGTTTTCCCTTTCGCTTAGTGGCATGACGGCGATTGGTTGGGCGATGGAATCTCGGGAGTCGTGGCTTCAGTACTTCATCGTGAAAGTTGAGTGAAAATTTGACTTGGGTGAGAGCTTAGAGTCTGCTCCTGATTGGGTGCTGTACAGTGATAAGTGACTCCGATTGGCCGCCCTGGGGGCTGAGATACAGTTCATGGGGAGGCGCTTGTCCAGTGGGAAGAAGGAGAGAAAAAAATATTGACTAAAAATTATGGAAGTTAAATAATAGAGACTGAGATGCAAAAAATTATTGCATTAGAAAAGATATTAAGGAGGGTTGTAAGAGTCAAGAAGTATTCTTCTTGGCCTTTTAGTATTATCATTGGGGGTAAGGAATTAAATTTTTCATATTAGGGAAATTTTTGGTATTTAGGTAGAGCGTTAAAAAAGTTGATTGCAATATTCTGAATATGAGTTCTAAAGCTAGTAATTTTAAGAGCATTGCGTATGTCGTCATTTCTAATCTACGATTATTAAACTTTAACTATATATACACTAGCTAATTTGCATATCATGTCTTCTTCTTGAAAGGAATGGCTGTAAAATAACGTGATTGCAGTCCCAAAGATTCCCCAAGAGGATTATTAGTTGAAAGTTACGTAAAGCCCCGTCACAGGCTCTCTCTCACACACACTCATAAAACAGAGTTTGGATTTTTTGAAATGAAAATTGCAAGAAAATTTGTTCATATTTTTTTTTTCTTTAAATATTTATTAGAGTAACTGCTGTATAGTTTTCCAACTTTTGGATTTTTCTTTAAATTAGGAAAAATGAGATACTTCAGGGAAAACTATTAGGGCATAATTTTAAAAGCCTTTGTGTAAATCCAATTACTGCAACAACAATAAACATAAAAGAAAATGGGGTTTTTTTTTCCAAAAAATAAATAAATAAATCAGAATTTATATTCACACAAATTGATTATTTGTTTATTTGCGACAAACTTATAATAGTGTGTGAGTGAGTGAGTGAGTGTGGTGTTTTATGGCGCAAGAGCCAGTTTTGGCTATGCTGCACCAAACATTTGTTTGAACATTCATAAAATTTTTAAAACATAAAATAACTTTAAAATGTCATACACATTTAAATATTAAAATACAAAATAAAAATCGTACTAAATTCAATTTATAATTTAACACTAAAAAAACTTGAAAGTTAAGATAAAAACATTGAAAGCAATGCTAAACATAAAATCGGAACACGTTATCTACAACAATTCAAATCTTTTGCTTGACTTATTTTTTCCGATTTCTTGTCGGTGTCGTGTATTCTTTGAAACCTGATTCAATATTCCAATAATTCAAAGACTCATCCACATCATAAATAAGCATTTCTGCATCTTCTGACGTGTAATTAATGTTACTTTTTTTTTTGGCTTATGTGGTGTCATTTGAATTTCAATGTCTGGTTTTGGTTTTGTTGCGAGCTTTTTCTTTTTTCTATTTTGTTTTAAATTATTTTCAGCCTTAGATACTGCGGAAGTTCGAGTATTGGATCTTATAATAGTGGGAGATAATAGCGTAATAATTGCATGAGTTATCACCCTATACTCAGACTTAAAAAGTTCATTCCTTTTTAAGGTGATCGTAATAACTACTACAAAGACTTCTCTCGTTTAGTGAGTGTACATTAACGTCGCACTATAAAGCTACACGAGGGTTATTGACAACGGACCACGTAATTTTGAAGTGACGAGGACGACACATGAACTGGCATCCCCCTCCTATCTTCCACACCATATCAACGGGAGGAAGTTTGATCCTCGATGTATTTAATGTGTATCGGACTCCTCTCTCTACTCGGCGGGTCTTCAGCGGAGGGAGGAGGCTCAAACTCATAACATGCTTGCCACTTGTCTGAGATCTTAACCACTCGGCTACTGCAGCCTTCTCTCGTTTAAGTCGTAACAATAGGAAAAAAATCCCTTGCATAAAAAGATTTTCTTCTCCTTGTGTATAGCTCTTTTCTAGGTTACACTACTAGCGCATAGTTCTTTGCAATGGTAGTCCTTTGCATGTCTTATCGAAGTATGGTGTAATTTTTTATGCTTGTATGAATGCTTTTCTTTCGTGTTGTAGCATTTTAAGTGTCTAACACAGTGTTTCTCAAACTTTCAATATCTGCGATCCAATATCCAATCACAATTTTCATCGCGCCCCCCTTCTTTACAGTAACAATGTATTAAATCCAATAATACTATACTTTGACACTAAAGCTACAATACGACTTTAACCTATTAAGTGCCACCGGCATATATAAACGTCACCCAAAGGCGTTAATTGCCCCGGACGTATATATACATCTTTTCGTACAACCTTTTCTGTGCATTGCTATCCATAAAATTATTCCGAAGGCTTTGGATTGCAATAAAAGGACTTTGACAATATTTGCGAAGGATTTACTTATTTCGGAGGATTTGCTTATTTTTATTCTTCTTTTCTCCCCAATGCATTACATACGCGCACTTACGAGGAAAACGGTGGGATTGGGGAGCGAATCGCGTAACTTTTAATCGGCAGTTAAGGGATTAATTTTCAAGATAATTTAATGTTAATTTTTGTATATAGTTTTAAAAATGACAAGACCATGATTTGCTGGTAAATGTTAAACTTGTTCTTAACTTAGTTTGTTAAATTAATAATAAAATACGTTGTGCAGTACGGATACATTTATAGATTAATAATGTACTAGCTGGATAGCCTGGCGTTGCACGGGATTCTTCAAGTGTACAGCTTTATGCCTTAGAAAATTCCCTTTCCCTTTCAGTGTCAGCACTTCCTGGTGTGTGTGTGATTTCTATATTAATGTCATTAAAATACTCTTTTTCGAAGTTTCTTCCACTTTGTCCTGTCGGGCGGGTCTATTTTCTCGCCATTAGCTCGGCGTTGAAAGGGGGCTTTTCGGGGGGTACAATTTTATCCCCATAGAAATTTTCCCTTTCTCTCTGGACACCAGTACTTCTGTGTGTGTGTTACTGAGCGATGTGATTTCTATATTTATGTCATTTAAATCCCCTTTTCAGAAATTTCTTCTACTTCTTTTCTTTGTCAGACAGGTTTCTTTACCCTCCGTTCAGCCCAGAATTGTATGGGTTTTCAAGTATAAACCTTTTTTTTTTTCACCGGGGGATAAGATATATTTTTTTTTCAAATTTCTATTTTCGATTAAAAATTTGCAAAGCTAATCCAGTTTTGTTCTCAAGAAAATAGACAATGTACGAATTTATTATTAAATAAATAATTAAGTAATAAATAATAAAACGCAATATAACTTTAATTCTTAAAAAATATATTAATTTATATCAATTTTCGTTAAATAATGAATCAAAAATGTGTACCGTTAGCTATGAAACGACTGATTTTATCTGGATGTTTGTTTTTTTCTATTAAATATATGTAGCTGTGAAAAAGGTAAAGCCTAAAAATTTGTTTAAATTCCTTGTAGAAAAAAAGATTTAAAAGGAAATAGTACTATTTGATAAAAACAGGACAGCATTTTCCTGTATTTTAAGGTTTTTCAGTAAATTATTTCTCTTAAAGAAAACTATCAGTTGCGATGTATTATTAAAAATTGAGATCATATATATTAATTATTTTATACATAAAACTATGAATACTTTCTTAAAATTCAAACTAATAAATTGGATTTGAAAAATTACTGGAAAATTCATTATTTACACTCATTATAAAAGAAAAAAACATTAAAAAAGAAAACATCTTTTTCTGACAGAAAAATCTTTTATCTGCTTACGTGCTCTCTGTAAGTGTTTTTTCCGCATGTGCACTATAGGCGCTCAAACTCGTGAGTTCTGAGGTAGCTTTCCCATAATTAACAAAATTACTGGCATTTGGCGATTTTTCTAATTTTTTTCGTTGTATTTTTACGGCTCCCCAAGGAGGAAAAAATAAATCTTCTTTAAAAATATTTTTGTATAAAGAAAGCAGAATTTTTTTTTTAATTACAAAATTCCAAATTTTTTTTTGAATTTTTACAATAATTTGTTTCAAATTAACTTGTCAGCGTTGGTAAGGGTTAAAAAAATGTACCAATCTGCTTGAAAAATAGTTTTATTTCTTTTTTTAGGAATTTAAATTAGAAAAATTTAAAACATTGTAGAAATTGAGATTTTAATAATATATTTCAAGTTAATCACATGTTAAAGGCATTTATTTTTTAAACAAAGCTAATTAATACAGTCATTAGAGCAACGTCATGAAATTCCATTTGGCCTGAAAACTGATTTTTGACGCCATCTTTTGTCTGCATTGTTGTAACAAGAACAGTGTTACAACAATGCAGACAAATCAAAGTTGGCACCCAAAACTGGTAATTAAAACTGGTTTTAATTAATATCTTTTTAGATAATTGCGATATTGGACCGAATTGTGAATCTTAACCATTCTCGAATCCACTTGAACCCACACAAAAAATTTCATCAAAATCGGTCCAGCCGTTTAGGAGGAGTTTAGTCACATACACACGCACAGAAGATTTTTACATATAAAGATTATTTGAAAAGATATTAATTAAAAATGCTAAAAAGCATGATTCGTCTGCATTTTTGTAACAATAAAGACCCGATTTGGCCAGTTTGGCTGAAAATCGATTTTCGACGCCAACTTACGTCTTTTTTATAACAATAACGTTGTTACAACAATGCAGGTGAATGTTGAGTTGTATATTTTGAATGCTTTTAATTAATATCTTTTTAACTAATTGCGATATCGGACCAAATTACAATTCTAAACCGTTCTCGAATCCACTTGAACCCACACAAAAAATTTCATCAAAATCGGTCCAGCCGTTTAGGAGGAGTTTAGTCACATACACACGCACAGAAGATTTTTACATATAAAGATTATTTGAAAAGATATTAATTAAAAATGCTAAAAAATGATTCGTCTGCATTTTTGTAACAATAAAGACCCGGTTTGGCCAGTTTGGCTGAAAACCCATTTTCGACGCCAACTTACGTCTTTTAAAACAATAACGTTGTTACAACAATGCAGGTGAATGTTGAGTTGTATATTTTGAATGATTTAAATTAATATCTTTTTAACTAATTGCGATATCGGACCAAATTACAATTCTAAAACGTTCTCGAATCCACATGAACCCACACAAAAATTTCATCAAAATCGGTCCAGCCGTTTAGGAGGAGTTTAGTCACATCCAAAACGCACAGAAGATTTTTACTATAAAGATTATTTGGAAAAAGATATTAATTAAAAAAAGCTAAAAACATGATTCGTCTGCATTTTTGTAACAATAAAGACCCGATTTGGCCAGTTTGGCTGAAAATCGATTTTCGACGCCAACTTACGTCTTTTTATAACAATAACGTTGTTACAACAATGCAGGTGAATGTTGAGTTGTATATTTTGAATGCTTTTAATTAATATCTTTTTAACTAATTGCGATATCGGACCGAATTGCGATTCTAAACCATTCTCGAATTTACTTGAACCCACACAAAAAATTTCATCAAAATCGGTCCAGCCGTTTAGGAGGAGTTTAGTCACATACACGCGCACAGAAGAATTTTTTATATATAAAAATTAGATCAGTGTAAATGGGTATTTTATTTTTTATTATATCAAAATGTATATTTCATTTGTATGTATTTACTTTCAGTAATTTAATAATCTGTTGTTGGTTTTTTTTTGGGGGGGCTATTTAATATGCTCGCGCCCCCTTTGTAGAGTTATCACGCCCGTCTTGGGGGGACACTCCCCACAGTTTGAGAAACACTGGTTTCACAGTATATAAAGAAATTTGAATCCATATGTATCGAGTTTTATGTATATGAACTACATAACACATTAATTCACAATAAATGTTTTTTTAAAATTTAGTTTTGAAATTGTTATGGGAGGGCACACACAATACAAAAACATATCAGTATTTAGATTATTCTAAATTTAAAATTGAAGGTGACAGTGTAATTCATGTTATCAAAAGGGTGAAAACACACACAATAGCTTAGAAAAATTATATTTTTAGAAAAAATGGAAATATATATTTTTTTGAGGAAAAATTATGATGAAATTTGAAGGAGGAAACAAAAGATCAACACGCAACTATTAATATGTTTTTCTTTGAAGCAAAAGTCACGTAAAAGCTATGAAAATTAGGACTATATGTATTTTATAGCATATTAACTGATTACAAACCTGGGATTTCAAAAGCTCAGCTGGAGAAAAATCAGAATGTTTTTAATAATCTGTTCTAGCTCGGTTATATATATGTTCCGGATTTTCATGGGGCTGTAGCCAGTGGTTAAGGTATCAGACCATGGCAGGCATGTCATGAGTTCGAGCCAGTACCACTAAAGACCCGCCGTGTAGGGCAGCGATGCACGTTAAATCTTTGAGAGCCTGAAAATTAGGGTGGAACGGGACCCTAAATTATACTGTCATTCCTTTGCATAGTGCCCAAAGCTATCAATGGCAGGAAAAAAAAAAAAAAACCCCCTTGCTGTTTATGAATTTTGGGAACTTTGATTTTGACCCCCTTTGATTTTTTGTACAAACATTAATAAAAATGTTAATTTTTATTCATTATAATTTAAACAGTTTTCAAGGTACAGTCTGTTTTTAAGATAGAAAAGGGGCCCTTTTTTTAAAATGATTAAGTTTTTTAGGGGAGCCAACCAGGGCATGGACCCCCAAGAGGTGGAAAAACCAAAATCCCGTTTGTCTACCGGGTTTTTAAGATTACCTAAAGTATTTAAAAATCCTTTTGGAGAAATCGGGAAAGATCCCCCCATATGATAATACCGGAAAGGATTAAACCCGGAAAAAAATAAATTGTAAGTTTTTTTGAGTTTTTGATTTTATTTTTCCGGGAAAATTACTAATTATTTAAAAATATTTTAAGGTGTGACATTTAAATCTAATCATTAAAGAAAGAAACATAGTTTTAAAAGTCCTAGAACTCTTTCAAAAATTGAAAAATAACTGAGCATTAATTAAAAGTGTGTAGTTTAAAAAAAAATTTATAAAGATTTAGTTTGGATTTAAAAAATTTTTAAAAAGTTTTTATTTATTTTTTTTGAAATTTAATATATGTGTGTTAAGCGGTTTAATGCAAGTAAACATCTAATTTTTAAATTTACATCCCACCCAATTCCTATTTCAAGTTTTCTACTTTTAACTGAATAAAATATTTTGATGACTTTTTCTGTTATGCCTATATCACACATTTTCAGTTTTAACTGGCATTTTTGGCGAATTTCTATCCAACACCTTTGATTTACTTCTCATCATTTCCCCAAATCTTATTATTATAAGTTTTCTAAAAAGAAGTGAAAACGGGCGAATATCAAAAAAGGAAAAAGAAAAATATGAAATTTTTTTGAATGTTTTTGGGATATACCTGAATGTATAAGGGGGTTTTTTTAAGAGTTTCATTACTGTATAAATTTTTTTTGGGGGAATTGAGATGTATTTTGTTTACTTTTTGAATAGATCTCATGGTAATGACCCAGGTGAGGGGGTTTTTATCCAGATTAAAATTTTTGGAAGTACATAAGTAAAGCCAGTCGGGGGAATTTTGACGGGGGGAAAGGGACTGACGAGAATAGATCCTTAAGGTGGAATCAAGAAGTCCGAAAGTATGCCTTTAAAAAGAAATTCTAATTTGTTCTTGGTTGACTTCATTATTTTCTTTCCCCCATTAAAAAATTTTTTAATTCCATTTTAATATTGTTACATTGAAAATTAAACTAATTTCAAGATTTTCTCATTAAATCTATATAATATGCTATAATTGTGTAACTTCAATTTCTTATTGTTATTTTATTGGATGTATTTTTTAAATATTTTGTGGGGCTGTATGTATACATTTCTCTCTTTCTTTGTGATTGTAATTTTTTTTAATTTTTATTTCCTGCATATAAATGATATTAAAAACTGTGTAGAAGTTGTTTTTACATATTTCATAACTTTTTAATTAAATTTACTCTAATATAAGCCATGTCTTCAATGTAAAAGTGCATTCTGCTTTTAACTTGATCTTTTTCATATAGTAACTTATAATTGGGACTTAAATTATACCAACTGATATTTAAAAATGCAAATTTTATTTGTTGTTAGGGAATTGTTCAGCTTCTTTTATTTTATTTTAAGATTGCATTTAAAAACTTTGAATCAAAATTTTAATGTACAGTTAGACCCCTGTTTTAACGAATTTATCTAGACCAAACATTTATTTGTTAGTTCAGGGTTATTCATAATATCGGGGTTCAAACAAAATACAAATTTTTTGCTCTTACCTTTTAAAACCCCCTATAATAAGAAACCCACACAAATAAATACCCTTTGGGTTTGGGAAATTAACACTTTTTATTCAGCAGCTAAAAGTACTATTAGAAAATTATTACACACCAGTCAATCGGAAATTTTAAAAACTGACTAATAGATGATTGGCATTCTTTTTGGTTTCTGGCTCAATGAGTTCTATTTTGACTTTATACTGAGAAAAAATACTGGTCTTTTTACACCCCGTTATTTGTTTTTCCCGGGTTTCAAAAAAAATGAAACCCTTTAGAGAATAAAACCAGTTTTGGGTTAGGATTTCAATCATTTTGGGCTTCCCGTTTAATTTGGGGGTCCCAAATGGGAATTGAAATTTCCGTTCGGGCTAAGCTTTTGGTTCTACCATTATTGCCAATTCCATAAAATACTAACCCACCCCAAAGAGAAACTTTTTTAAATTCTAAAAAAAGAGAAAAATGGAAAAAACCTTTTTGAAATATCCCCCCGCGCTTTGGGTAAAGGGGGAAGAGGAAAGATAGAAATTTTTGTCCTGTTAAAAAACCCCAAGATAAGTTACATTAAGGCCCTCATTTTACTTTTTGCTAATTTTAATAATGGCTGCCCCCCTTTACCTGGGGTTTGGTTTCCTTAAAGGAAAAAGTTTTTTTTTTTTATTCCCGGGAAAAAATGAATCCATTTTTTTCTAATTCAAACTAATAAATTTTTTTTTCGCTGTTGAAATAATTTGTTAATTTGGGGTGTATTATTCATGAAATAAAAGTGTTTTCCTTCATTTTAATCTGGGAAAAATTTTTAAACAGGGTTTTGTAAATAAATACTGTATGTGGAGTTGAAAAGTACCAGATTTAAAAATCTGAGATCTATTCTGTTTTTTGACGTTTCTTTTTAAAAATCTTTTTTAGGAAAAAACCCCATTGTGAAAGGATTGGGAAAAACACCCAGAGCCCCTTTTTAATTTTAAGAGAGATGTTTCCCCTTTGGAAAAAGGGAAATCCAAACCTTGGGGAAAGGTTTTCCGGGAAACCCGGGTTGGGGTTAATTTTATATCATCATTCTTGCAAATTGTTGATCCAAACGATTTATTTGCTGAGTTTAGAGTTCCAGATAGACCATTAACTGAAGATCAGGTAATAGGAGAAGTTCTGTCTGCAGTCATAGGCAATGAAAAAATCCAAGGTTGTGGAGCTTTTTTTATTGGGAAACCAATTTTTTAAATTTCGACTTTTGCATTTCGCAAAGAAAGAAATGCTCAAAATTTTTTTGTTGAAGATTTGGCCAGACATGCCCATAAAAAGAATTACTTGAAGAGTGAGTGGTTCAAGAGTCTAAAAGTTCAGTGGGCCGTAATAAGATAATCTTGAAACTTTTAAAAACAAAGATAAATTGCTAAACCCCTTTTGACTTTATCCTATTTTGGGAGACAGATATCCCCTTTCAATATAAGGCTGCTGAAGTCAAACATGGTTATTGGACAGCACCTTATTTTGATTGTGGAGGTTTTCACAATCAATGGCTGGGTTTTTCCCAGGGGTTTCCCATTTTTTTGATGGGGAAGGGTTAAAAGTTTTATCAGAATTTAAGTAAAAAAACATTTTTAAAACTTTTTTTTTATTTATAAATTTCTCATATAATAAAAAAGTATAAGATCTATGTTTAATTTTGTTTAAAATTATGTTTTAAAAAAAATTTTAACATTGTCTGACCCCTCTGTAATTATGTGGAAGAAAAATACAGTCATTTTATATCAAATTTTTTTTATGTAGGAAATATTGTGTGTATATATATATATATATATATATATGTTTTAGAATTTTTTGGGGGTTTTTTTAAATTTAAAAGGGTTTCTTTTTGGGGTAAAGATTCCAATCTCAAGAAAAACCCTTAAATAAAAAGATTTTTTTTACCATTTTTCCCTTAGCCAAGGGAAAAGGATTTTAATCTTTCAACTACTTGAATGTTTTAAATGAAATTTTTATTTTTAAAAAAAAATCACCTAAATCCTTTTAAAAATCAATGCTTAATCCGGATTTTTTAAATTTTTCCCAAAATTCACATTCCCCTTTTGTGGGGTGTTTTTTAAAGCAGTTTTTGGGTACTATTTTCCCGCAGAAGGGATGGAAAAAATAAGGGCCCCTGATCAGGCTATAAGAGTTATGCCCCCCCTTTTAAAATTCCCCTTTTTTAAAAAAAGGTGCAGAAAAATCTGATTTGACAGAAGGGTAAAAATGATTAAAAAAATGGAAAAAAAAGTTTTTTTCACAAAAGGGTTACCAGAAATAAAACTGTTGTTGGCATCTGATGTTTCATTTTATAGCAATAAAATTGGAAAATATTCCACCATTTGAGAACATTTATGCACTTATAGTGACATGTTTAAAAATTATAGTGAATGTAAATCCCTCCTTCCCAGTTCAAGTTATATACAGGTTTTGAATTTTAGGTCAATTTTTGAAGAAAAAATTCATTTTTGGCTTATACAAGGATCAGCTTATGTTTAGAAATTTTAGTATATTGGGTTTAAAATTTAAAAAAAAGAGATAATATATAGTTTTTCTGGGGTGAAACCCTTTTTTTTAAAAAAATTTTTTAAATTTAGTACATTATTTATATTAATAAATATATCAGTGATAAAAAGCTGAACAAGGTCTTGTCATTTTTTTTTTTTTTTCCATTTTACCATTTGACTGATTTAGTAATTTTTAAACTGGGTTGTATTATTATAAGTGTGAGCCTTGAAGGTTCTGTTTAAATTAATTGCAGATTTGATTTGCATTTAATTTTTGCACTATGTCATTTGTTTTTATTAATATGCTTGCAAATCTTACTTCCTTCATAATTATGTGGGAAACCTTGTTAAGAACATCTAATTATATATTAGAAACCAATTAACAGAGAAATAAATGTATAGTTATTCTTTGAAGTTTAAATTGACTTGTTAAAAGTAGAAGATGCAAAAGCTGTTAAAAAATTTTCTGTATAGCATAAAGGAATGCTTAAGCTTTCCCAGTGGGGCAGCATTTATACACATTTGTATTTTAAAAAAATTGTTAAATCTTGTTTCTATTATTTTTTTTAGTTTTGCACCCATTGATTATAAATAAAACAATTGTATTTGTTCTAGAATTTTTACAAATTTGCTATTCTGGCTTTACTTAGTTTTTTTTTTAGAGGAGCTGTGGCTGTAAACATGAAACTCGAAGAATTAGATATAAATCAATGTGATGACGACTATTACGTTCAAAATGCTTTTAAAGGGTCTCATAAATGTGATCGAAGATCTTCTAGGGTAAGTAATACTTATCCTACATCTATTGCTTTATGAGCAAATATCTTAAAGTTATTTCAAATGAATTGGAATTTTTTAAAGAATTTAACGTAGGATTTCTATTAAAATTCTTCTTTATGAACTGTTATGATACTGAAATTCAAAGGTTCATTTTTAGAATTACAAATTGTTATAGGAAATATAAATATATTCTATAAGAATAATATTTATAACATTTTGTTTTAATTTAAGTGTCTCATAAAATGAATTTAATTTGCAATAGTTGGAAATTTTATTATATTTCTTATTTTAACTATCACTTGTATTTAAATAAGAGATGGAGAATTGTACAAATTTACTATTAATCTACACTATTAAAATTCGTAAGTAAACAAATGTATCTGTCTATCTTTGTTTTTATGTGTGTTTATCTTCTCACGAACCGCATGGTGCAGAAACTTGCCGAAAGTATCAAAAGACCGAGAATGATCCGAGGAATCCATTTTGACCATTTATATTCCGATATTGCAATTAGTTAAAAAGATATTAAATAAAACTTTTATTGAATAATTGAATGCTTACTATTTTCAAATTTTCTAGATATATATTTATAGATATTTTCTAAATATCTATGAATTTCTAGATATTTGTTTTTCAATCTTTTTGTGATGTTCTATCTTCTGCTTCAAATAACTTTAACTTTAGTAAAAAAGAGGAGTAAAGTGAAAAAAACTGTCACAAGTTAAAATTAATTTAATATTGTTTTAGTATAGCCTAATTTTTTTTAAATATCAGATGTTCCATAAAGCTAGATTTTTCAATATATTTTGGATCAAACTCTGTTGTATATTGATGTATATGCATGAAAATACAATGTGTATATATATATCGGACCTCTATATAACAAAGTTGCTAAATGCCAGAAAAAAGTTCATTATATAGAAAAATTTTTATATAGAGGTTCATCTTTTAATATACTTTATAAACCACATAAAACAAATTTTAAATTCATAAACACTAAATATTGAAAAAAAGGAAGTAATTCACACCTTATTTAAAATTAATATATATTTTAACTCAGTGGCGTGACCACCCATGAGGGAATTAATTTGTATCGTTTTAAGCTTAAAATGGGTGTTTTCAAAACTGTTGTTTCAATCAGAATGAAGCAATCATTTTGTACACTATTATTGACAATGCATTTCAATTGTTGTGAAAATATTAAAGAAGTGTACTGCAATTTTATAAAATTCAGCAATTAACGTTTATTTATGCAACACAGACACTCATGCAATGAAACTAAATGATGCCCTATGGTACATTAATAATAACAATTATTCCTGAAGTTTGACAAGTACAAATATGCTTTAATTTCTTGTGCAAATCTGTCAGATCTACCCCCATTGGTTTTGATACCATTGTGGAGAAACAAGAGCCAATTTGCCAGTGCCAAGTACATACTTGTTCTAATGCAAAGTGTGCATAACAATTATTAGGGAAAATGGAAATTTGTTGAAAAAAAATTTATATAATAAATATGAAGCATAAAAACTGTTTAGTACATTGTCTGCATTGTTTAATTTAACGGATTTTTAAGAAAGTTTGAATTGGGTCTTGCTATGTACATTGTAAAATTAAAATTCCATTATGTGATAAATTGATTTTTCAATTCCTACTGTTAGTTGCCTCTCTCTCTCTCTCTATATATATATATACACCTTGTTCAAATTTTCAATTGTTTATAAAGTACTTTTTATTCATCCACTCAAGTTCAAATACATTTTTTAAAGCTTGTAGTGGATGACACTTCATGTTAATACAGTTTTTTCAAATATTCATTAGTTAATTAATAAATAATTAGTAACAAACAAAAATAATAGTTTAACACCATATATAAAAAGGAAAATCGCTCATTATGTCCCTGTAGCGCAATGGATAGCGTGCTGGACTTCTAATCCAAAAGTCATGGGTCAAAATCCCACCTGGGATGGCCTAATTTCTGAGAATGTGATTTCCTTTTACTATACTATTTTATTGCAATAATGAAATTTAATTAATGAATAAATAGTAACAAACAAAAAAAAAAATAGTCCAACACCCTATGTAGAAAGGAAAACGGAATAATTACAAGGAAAATCACTTTCTATTTTGCCACTTAATATTGTGATTCTGTCATATGTATATACATATTTATATTAATTGTAATTATTTAATATAAAGTAACTAAAATAAAAATTTTCTTTTTTGACCTCAGTAGGAATTGACTTCAAAAAAAAAATTTTATATTACTTGTTATAAACTATTTTTAATTCGTATGTATATATGTTATTTATTAGAATGAAATTTTGTCATATTGCTTAAAAGAATGACATAATTAAGACTTCTTAAGTTTTATTTTTCTTGTAAAATTATTTCATTGTATTAATATTTCTCTTGTTTTACAGTGTGTTCCAATTCTTGGTAGAGGATTTGACACGGGTGGCTATAAATGTCAGTGTAATCAAGGCTATGAATATCCTTTTAATGATTATATAACATACATTGATGGTCAAATATGTGAAGCAGAATTTGAGAAGCTGTTGAAGAATTTTCCAAGTAGATATGATACTTTGAAATGCCGCATTGCAGGAGCAGCATCCATCACTGGTCATTTTCTATTTGTTATATTTGCTTTGTTATTGCACAGAATATTTCCTTTTATTTTATAGTAATATATTTGACTGAAGTAATTTTTTAAAACATTCCATTGTTCATGAATTGTTGAAAACATTTTTGCAAAATGTGTACAAAAAATGTTAAGAGTTTACATTTATTTCTAGATTTTTATGAATTATTATTGATTTTTGTGGGATAAGTAATGAATTTTTGTAAATTTTATTTTTACAGTATTTTGTAATTGTGTTATTCCAGATCTGAATATTAGGTTATGGTGTATGAGTACATGTTTTGTAAGGACTTTGCTTTTTTTTTTTGATAGAATTTGTTGCACAATTATTCAGTATTTTGAATAGAATAATTGCTATTTTTATTCCTATCTATGTAGGTTGCTTTTAAATTGTATTGTTTTAATATTTAAATTACTAAATAACTCAAGTGATATTTTTCCCTGATAAAAAATCCCAGTGATAAAATTTGTTCTTTGTATTATTCCTCTGCAATATGTTCCATTCTGGAGAATTATTTTAATGCCTTTTCTTTTTGAATGGAAATAAATTTGTGAATGTTTTTGAAGTGTTTACATAGCAATTTGAATTGATCATAGTTTATTATACTTTGTATGCTGTGTAAAATATTTTTTTAAATTTATATGTATTATAAATGTAGATTTAGAATTATATTGAGTTTTGTGTTACATTAGTAAATAGGGTTTTAAATGTTGTTTTTTTTGTGTGTGTGTATTTATATTTCTAATAATTATGTAGTATTTATTCTTTTTATATCAATTACACGATATTTGAATATGTTACTTTTATTAATCATTCCATTTTAAAAATTCAACATTTTATATTAGTTATGCATTTTCTAGGTAATTTATTAATCAATTTTGTTAATAGTAATGTTAATTCTTTAAATATCTTAATGAGCTATGACAAAATTGAAATAGTGTTGCATATCTGTTGTTTAAAACATTTTTGCATTTATTTATCGAAAACTTACCTTTTTAGCTGTATGAATTCAAAGGTAAATGTAATACATCCATATCTGAGCCATGATTGTGAAGTAGAATATTAAATTGCTATCATTGTTTTTTTTTTAAATTTTACTGGAGAGGGAAAAAAAACTCGTAAACTTGAATGGCATTTTATGAATTACTTTATGCAGTATGATCTGATATTGGATGTTGTTAAACTAGTGTTTTAGGTATGTTTTTGCAAATTGTACTGTGATTGTAAACACTTGCAAATTTTTCTTTTAAAAGCCAGGCGTGGATATATTTCTAAATTTGTACAGCAACATAGTATCTAATTTTGGGATTTGATAAGTCTTTTGTGTTAAATTTGTTTAAAACTTTTTAAATTTATTTTTTATTACTTGTTTATTAGCAAATTATATTGTTTCTGCTATTATATTGAAAAAAAATTTGTGGTTGTAGTTCTATTATGAGTTTATTTTTTAAGTGAAATTTCTTTTATATTTTTGTTTTATGCTCAATATGAAAACTGATGTTGCAGCTATTCTCTCGGGTAAAGATATGTATTTAAAAAAATACTGATTGTGATAGTTGACATTTTTGTTAGCATTGTAAAGCAAGTTTAATTTCTTTATGCATGCTAATTTTTCTGAATGCATTTTGTTTTAAATTAAAAATTAAGTACTGATCATTCATTTTAATTTTTTTCCATTTTTAAATGCTCATTTTCTGTGATTTTCTTTAAAACTTTAAATTTTGTTGGGAAAAAAATTGCTTTTATTGCATTAGTAGCATTTTTAAAATTTTGTTTCCTATTTTTGCATAGATTTAAACGTAAACATGCAATTATATTTATTCTTGGTTTAATAGTTCATTTTCTTTTTTTCCCATCTCCAAAACAAGATTAGTATTTGACTTGCGAGCTTTTATATATCAAGTATACAGTTTTATTTCTCTGAAGGCTCATAGAATCTTATGCGTTTAAAGTAAAAAAATATAACATGTTTGTTAAGAAAATTAATATTTCATCTGTTGATATGATTTAATTCTATAAGGTTTCTCTTGTGAAAGTAAATTACTTTTAACTAGACTTCTTCAAAGATTTGTTTCATGTCAAAATTGTATATTTTATTGTGATTTCTTTTATAACATTTATTCACATTTCCATTTATTTGAAAATTTCATGGGCTGATTTAGATGTGATTATTTACAGTATACATTTATTTAAATTTTTTATTATGAAATTATGTGAATTGTTGAAAATTTTACAAAGTTTTGCTTTGGACAAATGTATATTTTTTAAAGTGATCATGGAACTACATAAAATATCTTAAAGATATTTTTCTTAAATTAATATATGTTTATGAAAGACTCAATTCTCTTCTTCTAAGACTTCTCTTTCTGTTTGAAGCATGCTTTAAATTCAAAATGGAATTTATAATGGAAATTAAAGGTAAATTTATTTTTTAAAAACTCTTTTAATAACTTCAAGAATGTCTTTTCAAAACCTAATCTATTTTTTTAAATGCATTCTTTTGTGCATAAGGGGCAAAAAATATTTTTCTGAATGAGATGGAAGTGAGTAAAAACATGTAGGAAATATTTTATGAAAGTTTTAGTATATAAATAGGGGATTTTTTTTAAAGTTTATTCTTTGAAAATGCTTGTGTAGTATCACAAATGAAAGTTATCTAGTCTCTTTACTATACTTGAAACTAATTGATTATGTTATATAACTATTAACATTTTATTAATGTATTCAAGGCATAAGAATTTTTGCAAGGAATGTAATGCATATTGTTTGATTTTATTTTACTACACATCTTTATTGTTAATTTGGTGAAATGTTATCTTGTTGTGAACCTGAAATAAATTCAGGAAAATGAGCCATTGACGAAGTCTTTTCCCTCCATCAAAGGTGTGACTTAATTAAGATTTTACCATGCAGTTGAAATGTATTTAAACAACTTCAGCTGCAATTTAACAATTTTTGAATGTCTCAGGGTTAACTGAAATTTTTCCCTAGTCTTTAACATTTATAAACTATTCTAAAAATAAGATTTATTTATTATTAGCTGTATTTTTTAATAGGAAATTATAAATTTTTAAATTAAAGCATAATAATAAATTTTCTATAACATTGAAGTATGAAGCAACAGTGAATATCATTTGTATACTCCTTAAGAAATATTAACCTGATTTCATGCTTCTCTGAAGTAAGAATTAAATTTTCATCTGACTGTTTTGATTAAATAAAACAAATTGCTTTAATTCAATTTTTATATTTACTTTCTATGTAAGTGCATGTTATATTAAATAAATTTACACATCAAATAATATGCAAGAGGAAAAACTAAAAATAAGGATAATTTGACAAAACAGAAATTTAAAAATTTCAAGGCTTTTAAACGGTATTAAACTCATGATTTTCATCTCCATAGTTATTTTTCATATTACATGTTTAATTTTTAAAAAAAATTAATGTATATATACTACCTGAAAGGCTTTCATCAATATTTTATGTACATTAAGTACATTTTTATTCAAATTTTCTTTTGAAATGATGTTACTATAATGGTTATCAGAATGTTCTAGCATGAATACATTGTCACTTTTAAGCTCTATATTTTTTATTCATTATATATTTCCATTTTTGTAAGAGAGAGAGTTTCTTGTTTTACACATCATTACTTTCTGATGATACATTTATGGTGACATGTTTAAAAAAAGTAATCCCTACTTTTTAGTTTTTGTTATTTATGTACAGTAATACCTCGAAATTAGGTAATAAGTAGGACCAAGTACATAAGTCAAGTACCTACAGATTTGTAGATGTTTAGATTTAATATGGTAATATTAATTGAGAAAATTTTCCCATATATAAAAAAATTATTTCTTTTCTTGGATCCAACCAAGAATGTAATTATGTAACACTGTTCAATGTCCCTTGTATGTGAAATATATTTTTGATATTTGTTAAATAATAGAGAAAGACAATATTATTATGTTCAAGTCACTGGTTTATGAAAAATATTCCATGAAGAATTAAATTTTAACTGAATATAACACACATTTCCAACTGAAAATTGTGAGAAATTTGGTATCTGCAAATTTGAGTAGTTGAAGGTATTATTGTACTAAATAGTAAATAATAAATGCTTAATATAATACTGGTCTAACTTTGTTTTAATTAGGAGTTTTCCATGAAAGTTCTATTTTTCTATGTTTGTATTTCTAAACTTTTTAATATATATATATATATGTTGATATATTGCAGAGACTTGTGTCACTTGTATTACATCTATCCACCATTTAATATGCATTTGTATATAATCATGTAAAGCAGGAAGCATTTTATGCTTCTGTCATGTAAATTTTTGTTGTTTGATAACCATACAGTGGTATTAACAGAATATTAAAGTGTATGTAAGCAATAACATTTTCTCCTGAACTATAATTCAGGTATTCACAATGCATTTTCAGTATCCAAATAGTGAATTTGAATACCTTAGCTTCTGAATGTCAAATCAAAATTTATTTGTTTATCTTTCATGTTTATATGTGGCATGTGTTTCAAGGAGTTTATAGTGTGCTTTATTACTTTCAAATTTGGGACTAATGAATTTTTATGGTTTTAATTGTATGCAATGTTCATTAGAAATATTGTATCATACAACTGTGTATATAGTACTTTCAATTATATTGATGCCGTCCATTTTTGTTTATATACCTGAATTTTGATAATAAAATATTTTATTAAATCAAATCTGTACACACTTGTATTTTTCTATTGATACAGAGAAATAAAATAATTACTTTAATTTATATTTATTTGGGGTATGAAAAGTAGAGAATAAGATTATTAAATTTAAATTAGTTTTTTGTTGTGAAATGTATTTTTGAAAAAAACTAATGAACTTTTTATTATAATGAGAGTGAAATAAATTGTGTTTCTATTTTGATTCACGTACTGTACAAAATGTTTTTCTTTTTTTAAGCTTTACAAGGAGAGAAATCTAGACCATCTCAAGTTAACCTTATTTAGTATAAATTATCGAAATTATATTGATTATTTATTTGTGTTATTTTTAAACGCATATGTTGTTCATCCCACTTGATCCGACAATACCAGATTGAGGCCTACGAAATTCATTGTGGCAAGAGGCTAGATTACATATGTGATTAGTCGCAGCCTTGAACATGTGCAAGTAACTTTTGGTTTCATTCTGCTCCAACTTTCAAAGGCCCGGGGAGGCCTGGGTTTCTTTTTTCCACTAACCACAGAAGGGTTCACCAATGAATTTGGCTAACCACAGGTCTTATTTATAAAAAACCCCCGCCTTTCATTTGAACCCAGGCCTTAAGCAATTGATAACACTAATCAATATAGTGGACATCACTACCGTTTGGGTGGCTCATTACAGATTATTTTTTAAAAAATTTTTTAAAATTAAAATCAGGCTGCATAAGTAAATGCTAAAAAATTTTAAAAAAACTTTGCCCCATCTATCCCTATTAGAAAATTTTAAAAAAAGTATTGTTTTTTCTCAAAAAAAATGAGAAAACAAGTGGTATATATCCAGAAAGAAGTTTTAAAAAAATTCTTATTCAAGAAGACTATAACTCATAAGAAAGACCATTTAAAGTAAAATGCAGAAAAGAATGTTGTTTGCATGTGTACAATATCCCTTTGTTGGTTGATTGACTGTAGATAAGCAGTTTTTGCAGAGGTGCCTAATGAAAGTGAATAACAGATTTTGAATGTTTTGGTTCTTTTTTTATTTCTATAACATCCAAAAGTTCGAAAGCTGTTTCTCCTCAGAAAAAATTGGATCATTAGCACCAGAAATCCTCTGCCCTCCCCTATTTTTGAATTTTTTTTACCCAAAAAATATGATTTTTTTCATCTAGTACAACAGCTACCCATAGGAGGTTTAAAGGGGCTTTTTCCCTTTAATTCCATTTTTATTTGTAAAATATTGAAAATAGGAGATTAATTTTTTGGATTTTTAAATGAAAAAATATAGAAAAATTAAACAAATAAAAATCTCATTTTTTCCTACAGGTAACTAAGAAGGAAAAAAAATTTTTTTTTCATTATTTCCTTATACTATATAATAGAGTTCCTTGTACACCCGACTTGATGTGTTACATGGAACAACAAGTAAAACCTCGCAAAATACTCCTTTTTTACTTTACAAATGTAATAACTTTTTCTTTCATGTTTTTGGGGTAATTTGTACCCCCAATTTTATTGGTTTATTGTGTGGTAGTACATAAAACAAATCACTTGTTTGAATGCCTGAAATTAATTTAAATCATTCTCTAAACCCCCTCAGAGGTCAGTTACTCAATTTTCCCAACAAATTTCAAACTAATTTTTAATGATGATTAGTAGTTCATTCTTTTTTTTAGGGTAAAGTGACTGTTTTTGTGTATTTTTAAATGTAAATGAAAGTGATTCTTGTAATATTTGATACTAATCAGGTAAGTACATATTTTATGTAACTAAATAAATCAATACTACAATATGTCCCTCAAGTCTTGCTAGTAGAAAATATGAGAGCCCAAAAATGTACCCCCGTTTATGAAGGCCATCTTACATATACATCAAAAAAACAAAATACCCTAATGAGGTTGTTAAATACTGTCACAACTTTTTCCCAAAACTTAAACTAATTAAATAAATGAGGGGACAAAGTGTTTTCAATTTAAATAAAACATTTTTAAGTATTTACAAGGATGCTTTAAAAAAAATTAAATATTATGCGTTCATACCGCCGTTTAAAACCATCTAGAAACCCTTTTCGGGCCCCTTTTTTCCTCCCCCTGTTGCCAAGAAAAAAGGAAAAACCGCTTACCCCCCTTCTAGGTCAGTCCCCCCTTCCCCCTTTGGGGTGACTAAGATTTTTCCTCGCCCTCCTGGGGTCAATCACCCCTTCCCCTTTTCAGTGTTTTAACTTTTTCCCCCTTTTTTTTCCCCTGTTAAAAACTCAAACACAACAAAAAAAGATTAACAATATAGGTGCAAGAATGCTGGTGTTAAAAAAAGCAAAATTTACAGTAAAAAAAACTTGTACAAAAAATTTTAGGCATTTTAAAAAACCCTTAAAGTTCTTTTCTCCCCCGAAGAAGAATCAGTCGATTTTTTGGTAAAAAAATTTCTGGTTTTTTCAGTTCGTTTAAAGTCTTTACTGGTCTGACCAGTTCCCCAGTCTCAGTTTTGACTCGGCACTTAATGTGTCCATCTTTCCAGGAATTGTTGAATTACTTAGCAAGAGACCACAGAGCCCCATTCTTTAAACTATTTTCCACCACAACTACTTCCCCACGAAAGGGTCTTGTTTTCCCCGGGGGCCCCCGGGTTTGCTCCCCAGGGGCCCTTTGGGTACTAAACAAATCTTTCCGCTTTTCCCAAGGGTTTTTAACATGCCTTCCCTTTTTTGACTTTATCTGCAACGTCAGTTCATCTGACGTTGGATTTTTGAAAAAACATGGCTGGTGTTAATGGTGATAAATCATTAACATCCTAAAATGTTAAGGGTCTAAATTGATCACATTTAAATTAAAGTAAGTTTTTAAACTTCAAAATATAACGGTCTACCTAACTTTTTTCTAAAAATTTGTTTTAACATTTGAATCATTTTTTTCCCAAAAATCCCCAACCCATCCCACTGGGGGGGTTAAATTTCCATTTTTTTTTGGATTTTTTTTGACATTACTACATCCCAGTAAAATAGAATTAAGTGCTTATTAGCCCAACAAAATTTGTTCCATTACCCAAAAAAAAGGCACTCCCTTTTTCAAATAAATTTTCCCAAAGATTGAAAATGCGGTAGAAAGAGATGTAATAAGTTAAAAAATGCACTGCGGGGAATAAAAAGTGAATAATACTCCCCACCCCCACGTTTATCTTTTAAAAAAAGTGGGCCTGCAAGATCAACCCCACAACTTGAAATTTTTTTAGAGTTGCTTACCCTATTTTTGGGGAAAAAAATTTTACCATTCCTTTTTTTGAGCAAAAAATTTTTTTGCACCTATATTTTTTTATTTGCCCCTAATTTTCTTTTAAAATCCAAAAAATTTTCTCAAAAATGATTCATTACAATAGATACACCTGCATGCATAATTTCCTCTTTTCTTTTAACATCAAAGAAAAGGGGTGTTCCTTAGGTAAAATGATAGGAAACTTAAAATTATCTTTCTTCCCCAAAACTAAGTTTTGTTCACAGGGGAAAATTTCCCAAAATTGATCTAAAATGTTTAAAAAGGACGAAATTCTCACCCCAACCCCTAAAAATTTTCCATTTGTTTTAAATTTTAAATTAAAATTTTTTTTCCCGATGATCAAATTCAGAAAATGTTTTTCCCGGATTACAAACATCAATTCTTTGGCATTTTAAAGAAACAAATACCCAAGCTATCATCTAACAACTTTTAAGTAAGATGAGAAATATTTACGGCCCAGTTAAACTCCTCAATTCTCTTAGCTAACCCAAAACGATTTCCTTTAAATCTAAAACGCCCTTTTCAAGGACTTGTTTTGATCTCGGCATTGAACCGGTTTGAAACCAGGGGTTCCCCCCCCACCATCTTAAAAAAATGCTTGGCACAACCCAGTAAAAATGTCCAAAAATTTTTTCGGCACGGTTCCCCGCTCTAAATCCAAAAGGGTTTGGTTTTTTTCACCTTAAAACAAATACCCCCTTTTCCCAGTATGTTGATCCATGCTCGCCCCTGGAATCTGTCAAATAATAAAAAACCCAAACTGGCAAGTTTAAGTCGTTTTTTCAGAGCCAAGTGGGTTCCCAAATGTGCATGATAATAACTCCAAAGGGATGAAATATCTTTCAAAAGGGGCTACCCGCTTTTGCCTGTATCAGTTTCACAAAAAAATTTTCCTCATATTCTACCCCCAAAATACAAAGCGTTTTTTACTAGCCTTTAAAACACATGCAATGCTATCTTTTAATTCCATTAGAGCTCAAATTAAACATAAATATTTTTTAAAACCTGCAATTAGGGGGTTGCTCTAACCCCTGTTTAACTTGATTTAAAAAAATTTTCTGGGAGATTTTCATCCCATTTTAATTTTAATTTCAAAGTTCTTAAAATTAATTTTGGTTTTTTAAAATCACAGGAGCCCAAAACCAATCATCAAAAATATGATTAGCTATGGATAACAATGACCTTTTTATTATAGTCTTTCCTTCATTTTTTTGACAGTTAATTTTACATGATAAACAATCATCTTTGAGGTTCCACAAATCAAAAAAACATATCATTTACAAACATGGAAGAAATTATAAAATGATTTTTTTCAAACTTAGTGTCATTTCTATAAGTTTTTCCCATAATGTCCAACCTAATTTGTTTTTTTTTGGGGCCCGATTTTTAAAAAGAACATGGGTTCCCGTCATACTTTCCAGCACATCTGCTCCTATTAATATTTCTATTTTTCCCCAAATTAGACCTCTACGTAAATTAATTTTTTTATTTTTTTAAATCATTTATCCAAGGACCATGTCTGATCTGAACATCATTAATATCATTTCTTGGTCATACACATTTAATTCAAGTATAATTATTATCAACATCAGTTAAACAAATTTTAACTTTTTGTCTATACATTTTTGTTTTGTACCCAAAAAAAAAGAAGAATAAACCTTCTTTCCCTTTTTTAAATGCTAATTTTTCCACAGTGGGTTTTAAAATATACCATTTTTGAGATCCGTGTCAATTAAATTTACTAAACTCTTATGGTTTTTTTGCAACACAACCACAAAAGGGCTGCAAAAAAACTTCAGAAATGCAAGCTTTTTATTAGCCAAACATTAGAGCTGATAACAGCAGTCGTGGGTTTCTAACGCCCCTTTCGTTTTCCAAACCCGATCTCAAAGGTAATTTGAGCATAACACAGCATAATGTCGTTTTATAATGATTTAAATTTATCCCAAAGAATTTCTTTACCCCTTTTTTAACAAATATAACCACCCTCTTAATCACAGCATTCTTCTTAACATCTTTTAGCATAGAATGCTTCACAACAATTTTCAGAGGAGCTTTTTTTTAAAAATATACAATTATCATTACTATTCTTTAAAATTTAAATCTTTTCCCGTTTTTTAAAATTACTATTAAATAAATCTGCAGCAGTTTCAGTGTAAAAAATTTCCTAATTTTTTTCTTATAATTAAATTTCTAGAATCAAAAATATTCCTCAGTTTTATTCTGTCCTATAGAAACCCTTCGAAAAAAATTTAAAGAGAATCGGGCTTTTTTTACCTGATTCATCTGATGAAAGGCCCCTATTTTCCCAGGCGCCAAAAAACCCCCGCGGGGGGATTCCCCATCGGGAAACATGGTGCATACTTTCTTTGGTGACTCCCGGATTCTAAGGCCCCTAGCTGGGCCTCAATCTTTCATCAGCAAAAACAAATTTCTTTCTTGACTTCTGTTTTGTAGAACCAGCTTTAAAGTTCAATCACTTTAATCAAACATCCTTGTCCCCAAAGGATTTTTAGGTTTCGCCTTTTTGTGTTTTGGGATTGCCGAAAACTTTCAACAAACCCCGGCCCGGGTTTTTTAGTTTTTTGCCGGGTGAGGTTGAAACTTCCCCCTCATCAAGTATTTATATTTTTGAAATGGTTGTGAAAAAGGCCAATCCTAACCCCCAGAAAACTGCTGGAACTGAAATTTTTTTGGGAAGAGATGAAAAAAGATGGACCAGGCTGTGGTTGTCCTTCTGTCCCAAAGTTTTGTCTTTATGATATTTTTTACGGACTTGCCAACTCATCTTTTTAGCATAGCCTTCAATGGCTTCAAAACAATATTGCGCCTTTTATAAGTTTATTTTGACATTTAATTTTAAAAATGCATCTTCTACTTCTTTGTTTTTTGCTTTTTCCTTTTAAATTTTTCAAATGCAGTTTCTCGGGATTCTATCTACAGGATCATTTTCATAATTTCCGAAGATGATTTACGTTGAAGGTGTCCTCAACGGGGGTTGCCTCAATTTTTTTAAAACATCCATGCTCTACTTTCTTATATTCAAAAAGCTTTTTAAACTTTGGTTACCCCGGGGGCCCGAAAATGTTCAATAAACTTCAATGTTCAATAAAATTCACAACTCATTTACAAACTGTAAACTAAGTGGAAATAAATGATGTTACGAAAATGTTTTCAATTTAATAAAACATTTATTAAGATTTACAAGGATGCATAAAAAGCTTTATTATCGAGCTCATGGCGCCCGTTCCCAAAAATCGGGGAACTCTTTCCCTCTCTTGAGGCCCCCCCCCTGTTTCCACCAGAGAAAAGAGAAAAAAAGCTAACCCCCCCTAGGGGCAGTCACTTCGCCCTTTGGGGGACTAAGATTTATTAGGGACCGCCCCCCCTCGGGTCAATCACTCTGCCCCTTTTAGTGTTTTTTGAAGAGGTATAGCTCGTGTTCAGGAAAAAAATAAATACAACTAACACACTTATTATATATGTTGACTAAATAAATACAAGGTAAAATAAAATATTTAAAACTAAAATTAGGATTAAACTAAAATTAAGCTTTTCACATTAGATTAGGAAAAACTGAAAATGTTTCAATATATAGGATGAACAACAGTATCAGGTGAAGAAGTGCATTTATTTTCCAACAATTAAATAACTAGCTAAAGCAGCCATTGTGACTAGGAGGAAAAAATCATGTTTCCGTTCTGGAACATGGAGGTACAAAATATGTACCACCTATTTTTTTTTTAATTTTGGACACCCTTTATTTGAAAAGGTGTTTAATATTATTAATATGTACTAGCTTTTGTTCAATAATAATAGTTATGTGAGGTCTATCTAAAATATTTGTAATTATTTCCCTTTATTGTGTTATTTTTGTCAAAAATTCAATGCATGAAAGAGTTAATCCATGTAATATGAAATTTACATGACTTTTATACATTTACCATAAATCTTACTTGGCTAAATACATTTACCATAAATCTTAAATTTATATATATTTCAGTAAATAATTAAAGGAAATGAAGAACTAATACACATTGTTTCAACATAGGACAATAAATTAATATTTTAAATAACATTAAATTATTCACTGCTACTTCAAATATAACGCACACATTTGTCAATACTTAATATCTTAAAACTACTCTTGGAATGTTTTTTTTTACTCTGCTACAAAAAAAATATCATGTTTTAAAATATCTTTAATCAACAATTATTATTATTTTTTCCAATTTCTTAAAATCATATATATTACATTTCACTACAAAACAGTTTCTTAATATTAACAAAGCCCAGATGTTTTACATAAAGCATATATATTTAAAAAAATTTCTAAAATATTCCAACATTTTTGAAAAACATGTATTCTTACTTTAACAAGATTCTAGACATCAGTTTATTGGAGAGATGTTTTAGTTTTTAAAGACCAATGTTATATCTTACAGAAAATAGCACAATTTACTGCACACAACTCCACTTTTCCATTGCTCATTATTATTTATTTTCATATGTTTTATGAGCACACATACCCTTTTTTATTTAACAAATTTATTAAATTTCTAAGGAATTATATCATTGCAAAGATATAGTAGCAGGATTTACAAACACTCTTATTTATGCTACTATTTGGAGGAAAATACATTCTGTTCCATTCACATAGACGGGGGTGAGAGAAAATGCATAAATAAAAATATTTCTCTGAAATAAGTAAATCCTTCATAAGCATTGCGAAGGTCATTTTATTGCACTCCAAAGCCTTCTGAATAGTTTTACTGACAGCAGCGCAAAAAAAAGATTGTATTTCAGAAAGGCATATATTTATGCCAGGGATAGTTAAAGCACAGTTCAGCCACACCTATAAATATACACCAGCGGCAGTTAAGGGGATAATTCTCTAATGCTACTTTTTATTCTTAACTTTCAAATCAAATCCATACATTTTTAAAATTACATGCAGAAATATATCTCTTGCTTTACAATTTTTTTTACAGAGTTAATACAACAGTAATTTATACTCAAACACAGACAATAATAAAACAATGCAATCTTTATGGACATGCATTAAAATAATTTATTATTTTAACTTCCATGATAAAAATTCTTTTTATGAGTGCTTTTATAGAACATATATACAAAAAGAAATTTCAAATGAATCTTATAAAAACATCAAAAACGATATTACGGTATAAATGAATGAATCTTATCTTTGACCTTCTTTATCACTTTTCTCATTCTCTCATAAGTTCCTGTGGAATTGGGCAAATTTTCAAAGTTCATATGGGAAGCAACATTTTTAGAAAATTTATCATAGTTTGGCAACTTACTGAATGAACTATGTCTTGAAAGTGAAGGTGCTCCCAAAGTCATCCGTTTGGATCTACTACCACTTCGGTGAAGGCTACTCGATGATTGTTTAACTTTAGTTGGATTAGAATTCGAACTACAGTCACTGAAACTTGATAGATCATTGTTATTGTCTTTAGAGACATCTCTAGAACCACTAACAGGATTTGAATCTTCAGCGTCAGATGCATTAGGAGGTTTTCCACCTTCAACAATAGGACTAGAATTTCCCGAAACACTGTCTAATTCCAAAACTAACTGCTTTTTTATTTCTTCAAGTTCTTTTAATGATGGATAAGAAGTACTAGGGTCATCATCATCGTCAGCGTCAGTTTGCTTCCCTTTGAATCTCTCCACTATTTTCATGAGAGAATCCGGAATTGGTGTATTAGACCCTGAATCTGAGTCATATAAGCCAACAAATTTATCATCATCATCATCATCATCATCAGGCTGGAGGTGGGGGTGGATAATCATCAGGTGGAGGTGGTGGGGGAGCATCTTGAGGTAATGGGGGTATAAACTCAAAATTAGTTTCCTCTGAAAAAACAGAAAATTTGATATTTATATGATACAAAGTGTAATAAAGTATAAAGACATAATGGTCATTTTTTTCACTAACCCCTTGATTGCTAATTAAAAGTTACGCAATTTGCTTCCCAATGCCATCGTTTTTCATACAGGCATGCATATATAGTGCAATGGGGGAAAAGGAAAGGCATAATAAGCAAATCCTTTTCTGAAATAAGTAAGCCCTTCACAAACACTGTCAAGGTCATATTATTACATTCCAAAGCCATCAAAATAGTTTTACTGATAACAGCACATAGAAAAGATTGTATTTTGGAAATACATGTATATACACCTGCAGCAGTAAACACAGCGGCTGAGTGAGATGTATATATACGCCTGTGGCAGTGTTAAGGGGTAAACAAGTAAAGAAAAATCTGTAATGATTAAGTCTGATATACAACAGAATAATCTGAAACAGATGATTTATAGTTTAAAAAAGTGACGTTTATACAGCAATAGAGTAAAAAATTTTGAAAATGAAACTCAATCTTCAATAATTTAACATCAAAATAAATTCTTTTAACAGATAAAAAAAAATGTTTATATATTTGAAATCATTATAGGAAGTTAGCAAAACAATACTGAAACTTCCATTGATTATTAATTACATATGTACTTTTAAAACCATATCTAAGAATTAAATCCCTTTGCACCATGTAAAGAATAATTTTATGATCTTTAGTAACAACAGCAATTTCCATCCCTGCAAAGATCAAATACTATATGAATATGTTTTAAAGCATTCTTATAAATATATGTAGTTACTTTTTGACCATTTTTTACTAGAAACTTTGAAAAATTATTACAAACTTTTTAAATGTGAAGTAAATAAACAACGAAAACATTTTAAAAAATCAATACTCAAAAATAAATGTTTGTATAAATATTAAAATAAAAATAATAAGAATTGTGAATTACCCAAGTCTTCATCCAAATCCATGTCTTCTTCCAACCGTTGAATCTTTGATGAATTATCACTTGAAAGTTTCCTTTTCCTTTTATACCTTTGATAAGCTTCCTAAAAAATGCATTGCATTACATAACTCTTTTTAACTAATTCTTTTAAGAAAAAAGAAATTTTTATGATATTACAAATATGTTAATACGTATTCAAATTTAAATTATACTGAATACAATTTTTCTCCAGACATAGAAACTGTAATAATAGGAATACAAATCAAAACTCACCACTTTTGGCATATTTTGTTCAACAACAGATCGTAAATGATATTCCTGCATTTGTGGCAAACCAAATTCATAACATTCCTAAAGATATGAAAAGAATAAGAACTATAAAAACACAAAAATTAACAATTTTTTAAAGTATATATTTAGATTGTAAAAAACAAATTCCAACTAATTCTAAATTTATAGAAATTGGAACTTTTAAAACAAAATATGATCTTCTCATTCAACTAAAGAAATTTAGTTTAGTTAAAATGAAAATTTGTAGATTTTTCCCCTATATTAAAAAAAAGACACTAAATATTTGAATTTCTTCTTTTTTAAAAAAAGAATCAATTAAATTTGCACAAATGGAAACTTTTAAAATAAAAATACCATTTTTTTTTTATTCGACAAAAGAAATTTGGTTTATAATTAAAATTAAACTTCATAGCTTTTCTCCTGTATTAAAAATGAAACTAAATACTTAAATTTATAATTTTCTTTTTAGAAAGAAGCATTAATAATTTTATATTTAAGCTTCTACATTTAACCCATTTAGGACCATGATCACATACATGTGATCACTTCATAGAATATGGTATCATATTTGAGATTGCGTTTTGCCCATTCTGAGGCCTGTAATCATATTGGTGTGATCTTAATTCAGAATTTATGGAATTATTATAAACTATAAATTTCAACATATTTTATTATAGTAATGATTTTTTTATGAATTTTTAAATGAATTGTGGCTTGATTGGAAAAATCACATGTTCCTGAACAGGTTAAAAAGAGTTTTAATATAATAATTATGAAACATTTTAATTCTGTCATATATTTTCATAGAATATCCCTAGAAATTATAAATACTTACATCTACAAAATCTGGTGGAAGAGGAACATTGAACCCAGGAAAATCTATCAATTTATCTGGATCATACCGAACTGGAAATAGGACAAGCAATAATTAATATCACACACAGGAGTATGTTTCATCAATGGAAGAATTAGATACCAAATAAAATCTGAAAGTAATGCACAGCATAAATAACAGCTTATCTTATATGAATACCTGAAAACAGTAAATTTCTTGGCAATTTGTTTAGAGAAGTTCCCATTCACTTATATTTTAAAACTATATCAAAGCACATGTTTGCAGCCTTGAAACAATTTCAAATAACACTTTCTTTACAGGAGCCACAAGTGAAGTTTATTAATATATAATATTATACACAAATTAACGGAATTACAAAAGACAATTCACAGCAATTCGATCATAAATTAAAAATTTTATTTTATTACCTTAAATACTCCTTAAACAGATATTTTGCAATTTATATATTTGATAAATAAATAATTTAAAAAAATAATAAAATACATGAACAACATAGTTTATATAAATTTCTTATAGTACATAGAGAGAGAGAGAGAGATGGATCAATGGATCAGCCAATTGTTCTGAGCTTTTTTTTCTAAAACAGTAAGAACACTTGAGTTTATACTCTGTCAAAACCACATTCTTTGCTGTTTCAAACTCTTTCCCCTTGATGTCAACAGCAGAAAACTCGACAAAAGTCTTCAGTTCTCTTCCTGTTCTGAATTGTTTCCCCTAGATCAGTAGTTCCTAAACTTTTTTAACCCATAGACCCCTTTTCATAGACAAAACTTAGCAACTATCCCCCAAGTGAAAAAGCTACAAAAATGAATAGTAAAAAAATTACAAATTAAAAAAACAACAACATTTTGTTTCAGAATTATTTATTTAAATTATAACTTTTGTTTAAAATAAAATTTTAAAAAATTAATGACTTGTATGAACTTGATGAGATGTTATAAGTGTATTTATGTCCATCTCAATGTCTGTGAGTAGCAACCGCAAATCCCCACAAGTACTAGTTTTTAGTTGGTTTCTCTTTTTGTGTGATGAGGTTTTCTATGTCACTGAATCCCCATTCCATCAAATTGGAAGATGGGAAAGTAGTCAACAACTTCTGTACAATAATCCAAAATGCAGGATATAAAATTGGGATCTGTTTTTGTAACCAGAATTTGTGATATCCTTCTTCAAACATTGATTCAAGTCCCTCATTTGTGGATACTTCAATAAGATGTTCCTGTATTAGTGCGGATTCATCTGTGTTTGAGATATGAGTTTGTTTATGCACAAAAGGGTTCAACAACCTGTCAGGAATTATCCAAGTTTATTGTTATTTATTTAAATTTCCATACAAATATAAAAATGGATCAAAAATTTTTATTTTATACTAAACCTTGCGTGTACCCCCTGACATTGTTCAGGGGCCCCAAATTAATTTTAATTTTCCACGGACCCCCTGAACAATATCAGGAACCCTTGGAGTCTACAGGGATTACTGCCCTAGATGCTCAGCTAAGAGCTAAAGGCTCCATATATGGGTTTGCATTTGATTCCCTTTTTGTCCCAACAGTTTCAACTCACAGTGAAAAACAGAAGAATTAGCAGGATCCAAATTATTTATTATTTTAAATGGATTGCTCTCATATTGCATATTTACATATATGCACTAATTCCCTACTCTCTCTTTTTTCCAAATACATTGCTTGTTTGTTTTTTGTTGTTGTTGTTGTTTCTACAGTCTGGAGCCATCCTTTAAAAATTAATAAGTAATTTTCTATTCAGATTATGCAAATAATTAAAAAAAGCAATAATATTTCAAATGAAGAACATAAGCTGAAGTAACTATCACCCTTTTTTAAAACCAACAATGAACACAAATATTTATTACTTTTTTATCCACTAGCTGGAAACTGCGACATTCCAGAATAATAATAATTTTAGAGATAATGAAATTCACATAATCTTTTCAGCCACATATTTTTAAATAAATGCTTTTTTTTATAATTTTGTACCAAGTTTTCAATATATATATATATATAATTCATTCAATTTAAGCAATTTTTTATTGCCTCATTAAAACTAGGAATACATGCTTTCTGTTCTTAAAAATGTTTTTTCAAAGCTTTTAAATTCCTTTCATGAATAACATCCCATCCTTTTAAAAATTTTAAAAGTTCTTTTAATCATAAATTTATATTACAAGCTAGAAAAATCAAAACCTATAATGTTTTAAAGAATTTTTAATTATAATTACTGAAACCTATTTCCTTATATGTAAAATTAAGAAAAAAAATTGCAAAAACATGCTTACCCTTTACATCGTTCATACTTAATACACCATTTTCATCTTTAAGTGCTAGAAAAATATTTATTTTTAAAATAAATTTTTCTACAGATTCTTAGTTTATCATATTCACTTTTAAATCATCAATAAAATACTTTTACTAAATAAATAATTTTCAGATATTCAATATTTGAAAATTAAGGTCGATAAAAATGTTCTATTGGTAAAAAGATACTGATTTTTATAAAACATATTAAGAATTGTTAGTAAGAAAAAATTCTTAGCATGAAAAAAATAAAATATTAGAATATTTCTTCAAACTTTTCAAAATATTGAAATGTACTGTACATACATAATACAGAAAAAGTAGTACAAAGATTTTGTGATGGCTTTATTTTTAATCTCTTTTGCTCTAACAATTGTATTGTATTAGTCAGTGGAAAAGGAAAAAAGAGAGAGAAAGAGAGTACATAAGTGATTTATATGACGGAATACTTTCAAACTTTTAAAAACAGATTCATAATCATTTTCCGAAATTGAGGATAGAGAGACAATACCATAAGAGTTAACATCATTTGGTTTTAAATAATAAAACAAATTTCCATAAAAAGGACTTAAAATGATATTTAAGGTTAAATGTATACTTGAAGAAAAAAAAAGACGTGCAAAAATAGTAGGCAAAGAGCTTGATTTAATTAAGCATAGGTCAAAACTAGAAACCAAAGAAATTTATACATCCCCCCCTAATTAAAATATGTATAAAACTCATTGAATATTATTTTTAGATTCACTGAATAAGTAATATTCATTTAAATTAAAACTAATATTGTACAATTTCAAAAAACAAATTAATTAAGTTGTTTTACTGACGTAATTTAAAAACAGTTAATATAATTTCCAAATTCAAAAGAGTTTCAGAAAGTTTTTATAAAATCTTCAAATAATAATTTCATAAAGTTCTATTTGGAAAAAAACTTACTTAAGAAATTTTATGATACTGAAAATGATCAAGATTTGAAAAATAAATGTATAATACTTCCAAGGGAAAGAATCTTGAGTTATGTTATGTCAAGCATTTTAAAATGCTAAAGATAAGATAAAAATAAATAAAAGTTTCATTTAATGATGAAAGAAGGAAGAAAAAAATAATATGAAACATACCATAACCCTTAGAATCATACACATTGATACCAGAACTTTCCACTTGTGCTTCTTGTAACCAACCAGGCGGATAACTGAGCAATCGCATACGGTATATATACAGAGGAATTTGATTTGGTTTTAAGTCTAAGGCATTTCTTAATTCATCACTATAGAAAGAACAGTTTCAATGGCCATTAAAAAACCAAATAAAAATAATGCACATACATACAAAGGAGATCTTTTAAAATATAGATAACTGTAATGCATCAATTCAAAAGCTATGCTGTTAATACCTGAGACATTGAAAATTAGAATAAAGTTATAAACAGGTTTTATTTAATAAGTTATCAATAATTAAGTACAAATTATTGAAAATGAAATAATTCCTGTAGTGTTACATGAAAATTCACTCTCAAAACACCAAGTTATGACACATATTATTATACAACATTTTATAATACAAATGGCAAGGAATACATGATCATAGGTTATTTTTACTGAATACAAAAAGTCCACACACAAAAAAATAATAAATCAAAAATCTTTTTTCCAAGATTCATTATATATTAAAGACTTTGAACTCTTGTCTCCTTCAGATAAGCTGAAGGCTTAAGCTAATTTTCACCTTGGTATTAAATGTATAGTTCTACGTTATAACTCTACCAAACCCTTTTTTAAATGGGGTTAAGCAATTATGTAATTATTTTTTAAACATTGCCCTGTGCACACCTCAAAAATCTTTTTAAGTAAAATATATATATTCTTTTCAATAGGGCTACATATTAGTATTTTTTACCTTTGCAGACCCAGTACATTTCTCAGTAGCTGGCATCACTTTTTAATGCGGCACCATATAGGCGATACCAATTGCTGCAAGTAATTTTGCCAGAGGGAGGCACCTGAGCTCTGGCAATGCGAAATAGTACTTGGGAATTTTAATTTTGCCAACAGCACCAAAGATAAATGGACACTCGAGGGATTTTTTACATGCTGCATAATCATACAACATAAACGCTGTTGATTTTCTGCATTATGAAAATCCACTGACTTAAACCGGGGTCACAACCTTAGGTGCAGAAAGCCAGCAACAAACCAACCACACCACCCAGTCAGCTTGAGTGAAATAAAGTTCTAATTCTTTACCAACATTTAATTTTTTTAGCCCACATAATACAAATTGAAATAAAAACTTCATTATCTGTAATTTTATCTATAAATATATTTGATATATTATGACATAAATTAATTCTTGTAAATATGTAAGTAAAACTTCAATTTTTTCCGTATTCTTTCTCATGTTGTGTGTTGCTGTATTTGTCTAAGTTTTTTTTTACTACAGTGTTATGAAATCTTGGAGGGAATTATGAACAACCCTGTATATAGATTTTAGGATAATAACTTTATCTCTAAGATTAATTGTTAGAAAAGAAATAAAGTTATTTATACAGGAAATATCGATAATATTTGATAAAAATAAGAGGGTCTTTACATTTCCAGATCTCATAATTTAAATATATTGTTTTTTGTGTTTAATTAATAAGCAGAATATTGGTAATAATTTGTACAGTATTAGTTATAGAAGCTCTGCAGGCCTTTGTGATTTTGATTAATTCTCTGCATGCTATTGAATAAATTTACTTGGACAAAGGTGAATGAGACACCTCAGACTCCTGTATTATAAGTTTTATGGGTTCAATAGTTTTTGAATTTAAGGTTATAATTTTGAAAGCTATTATTTGGAAACATAATTCTGCTAAAATTTTATATTGGTTTATAAATTTTGTTTTTAATAGAAGCAATGTGTGTTGGGAGGGAGAGACCAGGAAAGTTAATTTTCCATGATTAGTCCTAAAAACTTTTAAATATTTGACAATTTGTAACTAATTTTGAAAATAGGATTCTTGTTGATGATTTTACTGCAATGATGACCACAATTACGGACCAAAGAACATCTGAAAACTACAAAAGTTTCAAAGTTAAAAAGTTCACTGCTATTATTAATAATATGGTAAAAAAAGCTAAATTATTATTTATCTCAAGAACTTTTCTTGTCTTATTGATTACAGCAACAGAGAGATGTGGTGTGTTGGGGGAAAGAAAAGGCATCCTTCCCTGAAACAAGAAAATTCTAGACAAACATTGTCAATATCATTATATTGCATTACAAAGCTTTTTCAAGTTTTAAAGATATCAGGACAATGCTAAGGTTCCTACTTCAGAAAGGCACAGATATACGCTAGGGGCAGTTAATGCACTGGCAGAACAAGGTGTATATATACAGTAAATAAGATAAAATATATGATTTATAAAATATAAATGTGTGAGTTCTTTCAAAGTAAACAGAAATATTGCATTTACTAAAAACTTTAAAAAGTATCAACCAATCTATATTATCAAATACAGATTTAATATCAATTAGAGCATGCTGTATGACAAGTATTTCTGATATTTTTAATAGTAGTACTTAAATTTACAGCACCATTACAGTTGATATTTTCCTAAAAATCAAATTGTAAGGGGCATTGTAAGGTATTATTGTTTGATAATCAAAGTTTAAATCAATTGATAAATGTTCATTTGAAAATTTTTCCTAATGAAAATAATCATTAGAAGATAGAAGTTATATTTACCCTTTTGGGTCAAGCAATTGATACAATTAGTAATATCAGATTTAATATCATGATCATTCAGGCAGCAACAAATTGCACACAAGGAAACACAAACAAACACATTCAACTTAATCCTTTTAAAATTCAAGTAGGAATAACCTAGACCTTTAATAAGTCGAAATAAGTCGGGTCTAACACAAATAGCTTGGTTGTTACAGAGGATATTTGGAAGTTAATGTCTCAAACCCCATTAATAAAAATTCTTTTTATGACAACTTTTAAAAGTGAATCCTTATAATAAGTTTTACTAAAGTCAAATAATAAAAACTGAAAGTTTCTTGGATGCAGATGAAATATCAAAGCTACATAGAGCTCAATCTTGCCTATCTCAGTGGCAAGGGTTACTATGTTATTATCACTATACTGCTATTTCTCCATTGTTTATATTCTTTATAGGAGAAATCTTTATTGGCAGCTTAGTAATTTCTCCCAGACCCAACATGTGTGTATGTGATCTAATAAGAAACTTACTTAAAATAGCAACAAAAAAAAAAAAAGAATTTTACTGGTTCAATTAATTTTTCACATAGGAGGAAAAAACATTAAATATTTATTCATTTTAGTTAAGTTAGGATTTTTAAAGGATATGGATCTTTTATTAAAAGAATTTTTTAAAAAATCATGACATTTTAACATCAAAAAGACAAACATATTAGATCTTAAGGAGAATATTTACTTTCTGTTTTTAAATAGTTACATAATCCATCACATAAAGAAATAATTACAATGCCAGAAGTTTTTTGACTGTTGAATAAAAACACTGAACTTTCTCTGTAATGAAAATTATGCATATTTCATTATAAGGTAACTACTTGCATTATCAAACAAAGGGTAACAGTACAAAGTATTAATAAAACATTTTAAATAGAAGCATTGATAAAAATGCAATTGTTTTTAAACACATTGCAAATAAAAAATTTATTCCCATTTGTAGGACTGGATTTGTACATTGCCACACCCTCCTTATTATCAAGTGATATGATCCACACTGACATAACATGCTGGTTCTCATGAAGCAGCCAAAGACTGTAGAGCAGAAAAAGAACAAGAAATAAGATAATAGACGAGACAAACGTTGTTCCAAGTGTCTTTGTTGATGATATTTTAACCTCTTTAACTTTGAGCCTTACTTTGTAAATATTTGCTTCTAATAAATGCATATTTAACATTATCTGGCCATTGTTACTCTCTGCACATTCATAGCACTATTATATGACCAAACATTTCAAATAAGTTATTTACCTTAAAATTCCTGGTTGGAAATCTGATTTCTTTTCATCCTGAATATGATAACGCCTGTAAAGTTTATAACAAAAATCATTTTTACAAAATTACAACAATAACAGAACTTTAACTTTACATATATATATATATATATATATATATATTTTAAAAAATTCAAATGTTAGATACAAAAAAAGCACATAAGTTGGATTACTTTCTCTTTCTGAATTGTTAATATATTTATATAATCATTTTTTTAAAAATATTATTTATAACAAGTCTTTTAAAGGATTAAACAATATTTTTAAACTGTTTAATATATGTCTTTAGTTCTTTAGATATGTAATAGATAATTTAAAAATTGATGTGTGAAGTGAAAAAAACTAGCAATAATAATCATTACATTGGTAATAAATATATTAAATGATATGTGAAAGGTTTTAACCCTTTTCAAACCAAGAACCAAAAAAAAAAAAAAAAGAACATGAACATGAACAGAAAAAACAGAAAATATAATGAAAGCAATATCATTGGATAGTCCACAAAACATTCTATGACAATTATTCTTAGAAAGAGAAGAAATTTAACATGGAAAATATTTTGAATAATAAAATCAGTATTAATACTTACACTTTAGAAGAATGCATAGCTCTTCGTTTTCTTTTAGCTTCAGCAACTCTATAGTAATCTATTTTATATGGACATTTACTCAATACATGATCTTCAGTACAATTATAACAAGTAGTAGTAGTATAAATAGGTTTATTTCTGTGGAAAAAGATAACTATATTAAATATTACAGTAAAACAATTCTTCTGGAAATGATATTTCCAAATTATTAAAAGTCATTGTCTTTCTAACATCATGACTTGCATTACTTTTTATTTTCTCCAAGTTCCTCTTTTCTATTTGCATCTTCCAAAATTTCGGAAAAGTTTGTTTCATACCTATAAATATAAAAGCAACACTGGATTTAAATTTAACATTTACCATACAAATAAATTTTAAGTACTAAAACTTTATGAAGTTAGGAAACACTAAAATAAATATTTCCATATAAAAACAAAACTTCTTAAAAAATAAATCAAGATGAACTCATCTGTTAGCTGTTAATGAACAGCGTCCTCTAGTTGATTGTAAAATAAACTTCAGTGTGTGCAACAATAACCTCGAGAGAGGTTGTGTATGGAGTAAGAAAAGGTCAAAAGTGACAGTTCACTGCTAGTGTTGTTTATTGTGTTGAGTCAAAACATGGTCAGTCTCACCAGAGATAAACGATCTAATGAATATGTGTATTTGTGAAGCCGTTGGATTATCAAAAATCCTGTAAAAAAGTGTAATGGCTAAAGTGTGAATAGCTGCCAACTTCAAAACCGAAACTCTAGCTAACAGGCGGAAACAGCGATCTGAGGAGGTAGGTGCATATGATCCTTCTATTAGTGGCCTTAATTCATAAATATGTCTTTAAATAAATTAAAGAAAGAAGAGAGTTAAAAATCGTAGCAGAAGAGTTAAATTTAACTGTACCAGAAGGCGCAAAAATCGCTGATTTAAAAAGCTTAATTGTAAATAGTGACATTTACAAAAAGAATAAAGAAGTTAGTTCAATCCACAATCGATCATGCTTTGTAGGAAGTTAAAAATAAGAGATTGATAGAGAAACTAAATTAGAATTTGAATAAATTAAATTAGTGCAATTGCATAAACAATTAGAGCTTGCAAATATTCAGAAGAATTTACCTCAAAATTCCGATATTCGAAATCAGAGTGGTCTTGAAACTGCCGCCAATATTAATATTGAGACTTTGTTAAAGTCCGTGAAAACTTTAACAATACCTGTACCTTCAAGAGTGGAGTCATATAATTTATTTTTCCAGTCGCTTGAAAAAGCATTCAAAATAAAAGAGGTTCCCGAACAATTTAAAGGCGAAATTCTTTTAAATATTCTAGGTGAAAGAGTTAATAATTTGCTTGTTCATATTTCCGAAGAAGAATTAAATAATTATAGAAAGCTTAAAAATGTAGTATTAAAAGAATTCCCCCACCACCACTGCAAGAATGCTATAATAGATTTCAGAAAGCGCAAAAAATAAGTTCAGAGACAGTTATGTACAATTTGCATCAAGATTATTCACGACATTTGAGTATTATTGTCAGCTGCGCAATGTGAATGATTTTAAATCATTGTGTGAATTAATTGTATCAGACAAAATAACGAGCATGCTCGATAGAGAATTAATGTCTCATATGAGCATAAAACAGGGAGAGAAATATATTAAACCACATGAGTTAGGGCGTGAGTGCGATATATATTTGTCATTGAAGGGCAAAAATAAAAATGAGACATTTTCTAAGCCCTTATGTGAAAATGTCAAGTGTTTTAGTTATAATAAACAAAACAAATTTAATGCGAAAATACCGCAAGATACATCGAATGTATTTTTATAAGAGTTAAAAAATTATAAATGTGTATTGTGTAAAAATAATGAAGTTCATGCTCTACAATTTTATCCACAATTTAAAATGTTTTTGGGAAATGAAAGAGTAGAATTTGTTAAAAATAATAGACTTTGTTTTAAATGTTTTTCACCTCAATGTAGTGTTAGAAGATGTCGATCAAAAAATTGTTTCTGCTCTAAACTGCATAATAAATTATTATATTATCCCAGAGAAATGAAAAATAATTCTTTCTTCCCCCCTGGAGACAACGCCAGAGGTTAACCGGAATGAGTCACATTTCACCTTGAGTGAAAGTGCTGAATCTTTCGTTCCGAAGGTCAAATCGTGGCAACAGCATGTTTTAAAAACAAATGCTTTTTGAGTACTGCTTCAAATTCTCGTGAAGGATAAATATTCAGAATGGCAGACATTTAGGGCCTTGTTAGACTCGGGAAGTGAAACATGTCTAATTTCAAACGAGTACGTGAATAAATTACAACTTAAGACCGAAAGAATAAATACATTAATCTCGAGTTTAAATGATGCCTCTATGGTTGTCAATGGGTGTGTTAAAGGGGCATTTCAAAAAATAAATCTTCAAAGAGATTTGGGACATGCCAGGAGTTAAAAAAAATTTTACCAAGAAAACTTTGAGATAAATTCTTTTTTCTTTTTTTGGGGAATTTGGGATTCTAATTTTAATTTTCCCCGGCAAAATTGATTTATTGTTAGGGAAAATTTTTTTATGAGTTTTAAAACCCGGGAAAAAATAAAATTTGCAATTACTGTTATAAACAATATTTGGTTATATAAAAGAAATTTAGATTCAATAAATGAAACTAAGGCCGCGTTTGATTCCCAGGACTTAAAAAAATTTTCCCAAAAATTTTTGGAAAGTAGAAAAGAAGAACCAAAGTTAAAAATAAAGAAAGGCTAATTTTGGGGGAAACCCAATAAATACTTTTTTTAAACAAAAGAAGGTAAAAGTGTATCTATGCCCCTTAAAAGGGGAGCCCCTTTTGGGGGGTAATTAAAGACATAGCCCTCAAATGACTAGGACCGTGGAATCGTTTTATGAGATAAAAAAAAAATTACTAAAATTTCTACCGAATTTTAAGAGATCATGAGAAATTTGGGTCAGATAAAGGGGAAGTGACAAAACAAATTTGGAAAAATAATGTATTAACTCCCCATCATGGAATTTATCGTCCAGAAAAGTAAACAACTAAACTGTCTTTAATTGCTCTTCGTTAACTGATAATGGCATATCTTTAAATGGCATTCAATATAATGAAGGGGTGATACAAGAGGGGCTTATATGGAAAAAAGGGGGATTCATGAAATCCAAGTAAAACAAAACCGGTTTTCCATAAACAAAACAAACATTAAACTAACTTTTTTAGATTTTTAAACATATTTGGTTAAAGATGTTTAAATATTAGGGGAAAAAATTTTTTAAAAAAATTTTTTAAATTAAAAAGTTTATTTATGTGCTTATAATTTTAAATAAAATGCATTTTGTATACATATATGTACTTTTAAGAGAAAGTTTTTGCAAAGAGTAAAACTTTGGCAACACCGAGCGCTGCGGAACTGGATTAGTTGGAAACACAAGATGTTTTTTATCGCGGGTGACTATGACGCTACACATGAGTTTTGAATTGATTGGCTAGAATCATGTGGGAGTTTTCACTCATCATGTGACTATGATGTCATGAATCAACCTCATTGCCCATGTTTGAACTTACACTCCATGCATTTACAGCAGACATTAAATGATGTATCAACTATTAATTAACCCTCAAAACAGCGTGAATCTGCAGAGGATCGCTTGGTGTGAAAGTGGACATTGTAACCCAAAATTTACTTAACTTTCGACTGTTACATATGGCACTGTAGTGCTCCTACTTAGCACAGAGAGAGAACTTTAACCTAATTGTCGATGGATGAAAAGGCTGGTTCCCGGCAGCAGCTTCCCGCTTTAATGAAACAACTTATATATGGATGATGTTCTTTGTGGTGCTGCAACATTAGAGGAAACAATTGTCCTCAGACAACAAATAAAAGGAATTTTGAAAAGTGCTGGAATAGAGTTGCATAAACTTTGTACCAATCACGAGAAATTGTCACCAGATCCCGAACAAAATAACAATTTTGCAACTTTAACAGAGACAAAACGTTAGGGAGTGGTAATAAGGAAGCTTCCATCCAGATTGCTTTTGATTAAAAGTGAAAGTCTATTTGGGACAGCTCTAAGTACTAAAAGAGACGCCTTGTCTACTATTGCCAAGATCTTTTTGATCCTGTTGGACTGATGGCACCAGTAATTTCAAAAGCAAAGATTTTCTCCAGCATTTGTGTGGGAGAGAAGCAAATTGAATAGAATGACCTCCCCTGCCAGCCGGAGTATCATCAAGAATGGCATCAATTCTGATATCCTTAGAGAATGTCGCCTGACTATAGAGATACCAAGACGATTCTTGTTGCTTTTCCAGAAGCTATTGAGATCCATGGCTTTGCCGATGCCCCGTGAGTGGTGCTATGGTGCAGCAGTCTACCGTAAAATCTAAAATTTAAAGAGTGAAACATTAGCACCGGTTGATCACAAGCAAATCAAGAGTAAGCCTATTAAAAGCCTGACAATTTGCATCAAATTATGTGCTGCAGTGCTATTGGCAAAACTTGTGAAAAGAGTTGTAATCTGCCTACAACTAGAAACTGCTGGCTGAAATATATCTTTGGTCGATTCATGCTCGCTTTGGCATGTATTTCAAAAGGAAACCAATGGACTTAAAGACCTTGTTCAAAATAAGGTTGCCAAGATACAAGAACTCTATCCTAATCAGCTATGGGAGACACGTACATCTAATCAAATCCCCGCGACTAGTCCTCAGGATTTTATCCTGATAAATTTTTGCAACAAAAATTAGGGTTTTAAAACCCAACATTTTTTCAGGTGATGACTATCCCAATCGAACTATAAACGTAAAAAAACTAGATGAATAAAATTCAGAACTGAAAACTCTGTTAATGAAAAATTGAAAACTTTTAATGGGGTGTTTAATATTCATAAATGTTTTTTTAAACAACTACTTAATCAACAATAATTATATAACTATTTTAGGATTAGTTTTTTTTTTCAGGTTCGTGGAAAATTTAAAAGGTTAAGTAAATGACTGGTCCATCACAAAAAGAATTTTAGAAAGCTGAAACCTTCTTAAAAAAAAGGCAAGAATTTTCCAGTGACATTAACAATTTAAACGAAAGGGAAATGTGAAAACCAAAAAAAGTAATTTAAAAGGATTTGAACCCCCTTTTTTTGGGGAAAATTGGCCAAAGGTGTTTTAAGAGTAGGGGACGATTGTGAAATTCCAGAGTTTAGTTTTAATAAAAGCACCGGATTTTTCCCAAAAAAAAATAATAAATTAATTTTAATAAAAAGAATTTTTTTCAAAAAAATTTTTTTACTTTTTAAAACCCTTTATCTTTATTTTAATCAGATTCAAAAAAATTTTTTGGCCTTTAAAAATGGTCGGTAAATTTTGGGAAAAAAAATAAATGAAAAATGTATTATTTTTTAAAAGGGTTTAAAAAAAATTGGGTAAACCCCTCAAATTAGGGGTACCAAAAAGAGGGGTTTTTTACTGATTACCCTTTTTAATTTTTGGGGATAGTTTTTCTCTGGCCCTTTTCAAAAAAATAAAAAATAAAGGGAATTTTTTTTAAAGTGCATTTAAATTTTTTGTGTGTTTTGGTTTAAAGCGTACATATTGAGGGGGGTATCAGTTTTAAAACATCCCCCCTTTCTTGAGGGTTGAAAAGGTTCATGGTCAAGAGGAAAATGTGAAAAACTGTTTTGGGACAATGGAAAAAAATTTCCCCGGGTTTCGAAATTAAAATTAAAAACCTTTTTTGAAATGGGTCAGAAACCCGACAAAAATTTAAGCTAAAATTAGCAGCAGGGGATAGAGGGAAATTTATTCCCAAAAGGTTTCCCCCAATTTAGGCCTTTGGGAAGTGGCCCCCAAAGTCATGTAAATAAAAATTTCAAAAGAGTTGTGAAGGGAAAATTAATTTAACGTTTAGGAACTATTTTACGGTAAAGGAAAAATTTTAGGGAAATTTTTAAATTTCTAAGCTTTCCCCTTTTTTCAAAAAAATGATGATTTCCAAGTGTTTTTACAAAAAACCATTTTTTTAAAGGGGTGTTTAAATTCCCCGGGAAGACCCTTTAATTTGACAAATTGTAAAGAGAGTAATCCCCAAAGGTGGCAAAAAATAACTAAAAAAGTTCCCAAATTTAAAGTGGAAATTTTGGGGTCGAATTACTTTAAATAAATTACAACAAAATGGGAAAAAGGATGTTTTAAAAAATTTAAAATTAAAATTGGAGACTTGGTTTTAAAAAATTGAAAAAAAATTTACCAACCTATAAATGGACATTGGGGAGAATCGTAGAATTTGTTTTGGGGAAAAAGATAAAAAAAAAATTTTGGGGTTAAAAAATTTAAAAATCAGTATAGTACATATAAACCAAATATCAAAAAATTTTTGTTTTTCCAGTGGAAGATCCCCAAATATAAAACCAATTTTTTTATTTAGTTAAAATTTTTGGAAAAATTTGGGTCATTGTTAGTAAAGTGATTTTTTTATTTTTTTTAAAAAATATTGTTATTTGGGAAAACTTGATTTTGTGAAATTTTTGTAATTTTATTTCCTTTTAAAAAGTCAATGCTGAATGTGTAAAGTGTTCTAGATGTAACAAATATGAATGTTAATTTAGTAATAATGATTGTATGATTAAACCAGTGCAATGTGGGGCAGTATGTTAGCTGTTAACGAACAGCACCCTCTAGTTGATTGTAAAATAAACTTCAGTGTGTGCAACAATAACCTCGAGAGAAGTAGGGTATGGAGTAAGAAAAAGTCAAAAGTGACAGTTCACTGCTAGTGTTGTTTATTGTGTTGAGTCAAAACATCATCAAAATTATCCAATCATGTTTAAATATGTGATGTAAACATAAAATATCGTCAAAATAAATATTCAGTAATGTAAATATAAAAATTGGAAGAATCTGAACCTTCAAAAATGCAACTTAATAAACTTACTTAAATAAACCATTTACTCTATCATATTTATTCATTTAAAACTTTAAAAAATTCACCTATTCTAATAAAATATTTACCAATCAAATAGTACAAACCAGGGGTGTCCAACATGCGGCCCGCCAGTACGTAAGATGCGGCCTGTCGACTCATTTTAAAAAAATTTTAAGTATCAGGTTTTTAAAGTTTTTTCATTTTGAAATTTATTTGAGGGGAAATTTATACATATGTATAAATCTACAATGTATTTGTGTGTTACTTGTTTTTGTTTTAAAATAAATCATTTTTGATAATAGAATCCTTTAAATTAAAATAGATTTATATTTTATCAAATAGTTACACTTGATTTTTCAATAGTAAATTACTTTTTTAATAAATTCCGAATTACATTATTCATATCCTTTACTATGGATGGTATGTGATTCTTTGAGTGTGCAACTTTCATTTCTCCTTCTCCTTTCCTGTTTGGAGTGCCCAAAAAGCAAGAGGCAGTCAGAGATGTTTTATAAAGTTTAAAAAAAATATTCAGGACGGTTAAGGTAAAGAGGATAATGTATACTAATCGTTTGCAAATGATAGCACAATCAAATTTCAACAATAAGTAACGAAAGATCAATTCAAAAGGAACATTGTAATTTTCAAGAAAATGGCAAATGTCATATTTCAAACCTTATTTGATCATTGCATTATTGTATTATAAAAACATTATTACATTATCTATGTCTATATACATGAGAAATAATGAAAACAATAATAATAATTCCTTTTGTTTTAAATTTTCACTCCAATAAATGTTTTTTTGTTTCCAAATCTGATTTAAAGGTACATATTTTTATGTGCAGCCTGCGAGCCTATGTTTTTCCAAAGTGGCCCTCAAGGTCATGTGGGTTGGACACCCCTGGTACAAACTATTTTGTAAATTCAAGAAATGCAAAGAAATATTTATTCACACCCAGACCAAAATATGGTTTTCTAACTAATGTATGGCAAAAAAGAAGTCCAAAAGAAAAAGAGAATTTTTATACATCATTTTTTAAATTATTTTTTGTTTTCTTTCTGTCTGGATTGCACCTTTAGTAAGTAAAAATGGAGATGTCAAAGTATTCTTTTCTTTTTTAAAACATTTAAAAATTACAAGTGAAAATTTAAATTACTTTTAATTGTTAAAAATACAGTAAAAATACTATTTTTTCTGATACAATATTATTCATATTTTAGCCATGAACATAATTAGTTTTCTATTTCCTGACAACTAATTACAAATTAGGCATTACTCATTTGTTCACACACACACACAAAACAGAATTTAAAAAATCAACTAATTTTAAACGTTTTTAATCTAAAAATCTATTTTTATATGTTAAAATTCCAAAACTGAAATACAATTCTTAAAACAATTATATTTTCAAATTAATACACATTTTTCTTTTTATGTATCGTAAAAACTGGTGTGTAATGTGCACTTATACTTTCAAGCTGCATTTTCAATTTTTAGTCTACTGGTCATTAAAACTGCTACACCAAGAAGGCGACATGCTATAGACATGAAATTTAAACGACAAAAAGAAGGTGCTGTGATATGCAAATGATTAGCTTTTCAGCACATTCAGACAAAGTAGGCACCAATAGCAACACCTACAATGTGTTTAAATGAGGAAACTGTTCAGCTGGTTTTTCATACACAAAATGCATTTGAACGTTGTTGTCTGGTGAAAAGTTATGATGCCTCATGTAAAAAAAGCAGAAATGCATACCTGCACACTTAGGACTTTTTTTTAAAAATTTTAATGGCAGATTATGAGCAGTTATTAGCAGAGTTCATCAATCTACCTAGTACATTCACCGAAAGCTGGTATTTCTTTTTAGTGTGGCACCCTATAGGCGGATACCATCGCTGCAGGTAATTTTGATGTCCAGTTTCCTCCCTAGAGGGAGGCACCTGAGCTCTGACAATGCAAACCTGTACTAGGATTTAATTTTGTCTAGAGCACCCCCTAGGGATCTTTTACATGCTGTATAATCATACGACATGGCCGCTGTCAATTTTCTGCATCATGAAAAACCATCGACTTGGGTCGGGGTCGAACCTGCAACCTTGGGTACAGAAGGCCAGCGACAAACCAACCACGTCACCCAGCTGACTAACTTAGGACTTTAATAAAGGTAAAATTGTAGCATACTGAGATTATGGTTTATCGTATCGCAGTATTGCTGCTCGCATCGGTCGAGACCCAATGACAGCCAGCAGAATACGGAATTGATGGTTTCAGGATGGTAATACGGAACGCTGTGTTGGATCTCAACGGCCCCCTATCCCTAGTACCCGAGAAGACAGGCATGTTACAAGCATGGACTTAATAGATTGTGCAGCCATGTCACAAGCATTGAGTTAAGAATTGAGGTCATTTACAAGACAACAAATGTCTGCACAAACAGTTCAATGGCGTTTGCAACAATATGGGCTCTCAGTTCAGAGACCATGGCTGCGGCTACTCTTAATGCTGCATCACAGACAGGAGCATCTTCTACGGTGTAATCAACAACGAACCTGGGCACACGAATGGCAAGACATCATTTTTTTCAGATGAATCCAGGTTCTGTTTACAGTATCAAGATGATTGCTTCAGTGTTTGGCAGCATCGTGATGAATGCACATTGGCAGCGTGCATTAGTCATCATCATCCCGCCCATCACCTGGCATGATGGTATGGGATGCTATTGGATACAAGTCTCGGCCACCTCTTGTTCGCATTGATGGCACTTTGAACAGTGCACATTATATCTCTGGTGTGTTATGACCTGTAGCTCTACACTTTATTCAAGCCCTGCGAAACCCTACATTTTGGCAGAATAATGCACAACCACATGTTACCTGTATTGTACGGACCTTCCTCGATACGAAAAATGTTCAGCTGTTTCCCTTGCCTGCACATTCACCAGATCTCTCAGCAATAGAAAATGTCTGACCCATTGTTGTTGAAGCTGCATGGTCATCTGTACCTGTACATGCCATCCAATCTCTGTTTGACTCAATGCCCGGGCATATATAAGTGCTGTTGTTATCGCTAGAGGTGGTTGTTCTAAGTCCTGATTTCTCAGTATTTATGCCCCCAAATTTCTTGAAAATTTAATCACTTGTTATTTTCAGTATAATATATTTGTCCAACAAATATCATTTTGTTATCTGCATTTCTTCTTGGTGTAGCAATTTTAACGGCCAGTAGTGTATATGCCACAAACTAATTTTTAAACGAAGAAATCTGAAATGTTAGTATACAATGCTTTTATGTATTTAAGTCCTATATTCGAAATATTATCCCAGACTTTTGAAAAAATATAATACTTCTTCCACTCTTGTTAGTTCATAATGCATGTCATTTCTTTTAAATAAACAGTATTTCTATATACGCAGAAGTAAAATTTGTTTTTTATGCTCATCTTGTTATTTTTAAAGTTTCGTTTTTATATCCAGAGTATAACGTACACCCTTAAATTTCGATCTTATTTTTTGTGTTAAAAGTGTGCATCATACACTGAATTTTAGGGTCTTTTATTTTGCTGCTGCTACTAAACACATAAAATTTACAGCCCCAGTAATTTTTACATTTTAGCACTTTAAAAACCATATGTAAATGCTGGAAATAATGTATCAAGTCTTTGAACCATAAATATTTCTTATTTTTGTACATATGCTGCTAATCTTTAGTAGAAGGACTATAAACAAATGCATACAATTAATTTTGTCTGAGGAAAAGTTGAATTGTTTCTCATGCAGCATTTCCCTCAGTCCTTTTTTTCATTCTAAAAAAATCTAAATACTTTTTTCTCATCGTAAAATCATAGAAAATTATTTATTATTTAATGTATTTAAAATTAATATGCTTTTTAGTGAAAGATACCACTCTTGTGCCTTTAGTTACTGTTTAGGGAGGAAAAATAATATACTCAGAATATGTTGAAATATTTTAAGAGATGCTTAAGTTGTCATTTTCAGAATGAGAAATTATGTATGAAATGTGCTTTCGAATTATTAAAAAAAATTCAAATAAATGAAATATTAAAAAAGGAAATATTATTTTACTTTCACCATTCAATTAGCATAAACAAATTAAGGTGAATATTTTAACATGAAAATCTGCACATCACACACTGTGTAAAGATTAAGAAAATTAACTAGTAAATGTTTCAAATTGCTTAGATACAATCCAAACAATTCAGATTTATAAAATAAGTATTAAATCAAAACTTACATTGGAACTCTAGGAAGATCATCAGGTTCAGCTGTTGAATTATCTAAAGCAAATAATGGCTCCTGAAATACAAATTAAAAAAAATATTTAAGATGGGGAAAAGCTGCAAATATATATGTTTGCATGTCAGTGGCAAAAGATACTATTTTAATTCTTCATTATCTAACAAGAGAACTGATCACAGAAACAACCTTTCTATCTTTTGTAATGCCTTTTTTTCCAGTTGCATTAAAGTATAATATTCAAATTCATTTCAGACTGTCAGTACTAAACATCTTGAAACAGGTGCAAAAATTGTCACACATTTTGATAAACAAAACAAAAGTATCCCAATAGGGTAGACTACTACAGGTTCTACTTCATAAATGACTTGTAATTATTATTTTTTTTTTTTTTTGAAAAATAAGGTTTATAAAGTATTTTCCTCTAGGAGAACTAACATCAGAAACTTCCTTCCATGCATTAGAAAGACATAAAATATCTCATTGGTTATCCAAGTCTAGAAAGTCTTCTCTAGAAAAAACGGTGGATAATTTGCCCCTGTGCATCATCTTGTTTATCTATTAAAATGACATGACAAGCATTTTGCAATTATCTACTATGGTTGAAATAAATCACTTCTATTAGTTTTATTTACTAAAAGTTTTGCTTTTAGTTTTCTGGTGAAAAACCTAGTTTGTGAGAAGAAAAGTTCTATAAAAAAAAGTATGAAAGATTTAAAAACTCTAGAAAATACCTCGAAGAAGCTTTAGAGCTGGGATTTCAAACTCGCGGCCCTCAACGAACATTTTTGTGACCCAGCCAATATATCAGATCACAATAATAAACAATAAAACAAGAAAATTTCTACTAATATAGGAAAGATAACAGCAGAGAAGAAATGTCAAGTGTCTTGTTCTTTTATATATATATATGTTTATTATAATATATTATTCAAAATAAACCTACGTTTCTATAAAGATTGATTTTTTTTGCGGCCCACCTTGTTTGTTTGGCCCAAGTTAGCCTTTGAGTTTCACAGCCTTGCTTTAGAGGCAGGGAGATTAAGGCAGATCAAGCTTGATTAAAGCATCTTTTTCAATTTTATACTCCAAAAGCAACATTGTCTACAAAAATTATATGGGAAAACTATTGAAGACAGGCATATGGGCCACTAGAAGTATTCCCAGCTGAAGAAAAATTCTACAAAAGACGAAAAGTGAAAATTGAATTTCTAACATATAAGGTTAAATTTACGGAAGCTGATGTAAATGTAACGAAAGAAAAAGATAGGAAGAATCCAAGTACAAACAATCATCCAGGGGAAGAGTGGAGACATAACACAGCATAATACAGAAACAATTTCAAAAGGCTTGTATTATGGAAATTAATATTAAAATTCTAGAAATATCTTGAAGAGGAAAATCTTTGACATTCTTTTATATAAAAACTGCATACATAATACAGAAAAAAACATATTGCTATCCAAAAACTGGAAAAGTCATGGGTTCTAGGAACTAGGAAATTTTTTAAAAATAGTCCCCAGAAAAGAAAAAAGTACCTCCAATGGTTTTTCATTCCAAAGAATTTTACAGGACATTGATGAATCAGTTTCCTAATTATTTTATAGGAAGAAGTTATTCAGGACAGATGGTTGCACAAACATTTTATGAATATGTTGCAAACTAATTTTTGTGTGTGTGTGGTTAATAGAAAATGGCATAAAATTCACACATTTATTTCTTCTAGGTTGGGATGGCGAACTGATGGCACACCTGTGATCAAAATGGTTTGCATTTTATTTCAAAGTTCACTATTAAGTATTACGAACAAATGCATGCGATAGGGGGCGGAGAGCAGACTACAATTGCTTATGATGTAAAGTTTGTCTACACATAGCATAGTCAATTTCCTTCACACAACTGCATTTTAAAGTTTATCTGTTATATTTACGATTTTTAACTCTTATTTAATATGGCTAGTTCAAGAAAACAACAAAAAGTGCAAGATAGTAAGTGTAACAGAGAATTTGAAATTTGGTGGACCGAGAAACAATGCATTATTAGAAAAGGCGACAAAGCGGTGTGTGTTTAATGTTCTGGAATAGTGGTATGCAGAACATCACCTGTAAAATGGTATTTTGAAACAAATCATAAGCCCTCTTGTCAAAAAAAGTGAATCACAGCAAAAATAAAGAATTGCTTAGAAACCATTAGGCAGATGACACAAATTCAGCATGTATTTTACAAAAAGTAACATCTTACAATCCTAATATAAGTTATTTGTCATCTAATCTGCAACAACAGAAATCATACTAATTTTACTTTAATTTGAATTACACATATAACTAAAATATTTATAACTATGCAGTGCAAAAGATATTTTTCCATAGTAAATATAGTTTTGTGTTGTTAGTATTTAGTTTTATTATTTAACAACAATCACAAGTCAAAATTATATGACAGCACATCTATACTTCATTAAACACTTCTTTAGAAAAAAATAGCATGTTGATCCATAAAGGTTCGCCACCCCTGTTCTAGGTGAACATAAATGCCATATTAACTTTGAATTATGCTCATTTTACCCTAAGAAATTAATCCTTCTCTTCAGCCTTCTATCAAATACAGCTAATATATTTCAGCTATGTGATTTGGGTGTTTTCAGGTAATTAAAAGCTTCATACATACAGATCAGCTGTTAAAATGCTAGAAGTAAAAGTGGTGATATAAAGAAGATTTCCAAGAAGCATTTGATACATTAATTGATGCTGTTAAAATTTCAACCACTTTTAACCCGCGGTCACTCGCGCCTGTTTTTGCTACCATCATTACTCGCAGGGTGTAGAGAACACCCCAAACTTCTAACACGTGTATTTAATTATGAAAATAAAATTAAGTCATTATGATACATATTTATAAAGTACAAGATGTTTTTTGTATTATACAAATAAAATTATTAAATTCATTGCATACAAATGAGACTAACATTAATTTAAACTAAACATACAAAATTTTCATTTTAAAACACATAATTTTATATTTTTTCATAAACCAGTAAAACGTATATACCAGTAATAAATATACTTTACAATTAATGAGATAATGATAGTAGAAAGTATAAAAAAATAATATTTTAATCATTTTCCAAACATTCAGAGCAGACTGTATCCAAATGCTCAACTTCTCGCGGGAGTTCTCAGCCCCCCAGATAAACTTTTGAAGGTCATTACATTCCAATCATTCAAGAAAGAGGGATTGCACTAGGACTGAAGGTTCAATGACCTAAAATGTGCAGCTACAGAAAAAATTGTGGTTCTGCACATTCTTTTTAGAATCCTGGGAGGATTTTCTTGTTGCTGGGGTGTACAGAACACCCTGCGCAAGTGATAGCGGGTTAAAAGTGTAGTATTCCCCATTTAATGCAGAAAATGTAGATTTTTGACAAATGCATGCAGCACAGACACAAAAAACTGACGAGTAAAAAAACGTACAAAAATAGGGCTTGATCTGAGAAAAAAATAAGCAAATTTCCAAAAACATGAATCTGAACATCCTCCAGAAATGTTGGAATCATTTTATGTATCTTTTGACCCGCAATTCAAATATACTTAACCTCCCAAGAGATTTGTTCTTTTTTACAATATGGAAAATATGTTTTAAAAGAAAGTGTATGGTTACATCAAATCTCTCCTGATATTGAAGTTAAAGGAAAGAAAAGAATTGTGATGTTGAAAAATTCCCGGATATTGATTTTGAAATGAATCTATCTTATGTAGTATCCCATCCTATCATTAATATTCAAAGCCAGGAATATACAAATAAAGACTCAACTTCGCTGAAATTTAACGAGGTATGGTCTTTTTTCCAAAGCTAGCCATCTTAGAGTGAAAATATCTAAAGGTGTAATAATAACAGAAAACATTTTAAAAGGTTATTTGCATTGCCTTAAAATTGGATAAAGTAAATAAAAGTCAAACTAAAAGAAAAAAATATCTCCTTTTGCAAAAATTCAAAAAGAATGATGAGTTTTAAAAGAATCATCAGAAGAAAGCAAGAGGAAAAAGGAAAAATATTTAAAAAGAAAAAATAAACAAGAAAGCAATGAAAACAAAAAAGGAGACAACATCCAATAATCAATCCTGCTGCTCAACTTGGGCAGCAGTTTCAGTAATTTAGAAGATATAAGCTCAGACTTGTGACTTTTTTCACCAACATCTGAATTTTACTCAGTTTCTGAGATGAACAGAAGCTAAAATTTAGAAAAATTGAAATAATATTTTTGTATTTAACTTTTTATACTTTTCTTTCACTTACAGATATAAAATGTATAATTTTTTCACCCAATTCTTTATTTTACTTTTAGAGGGGAGAGCTTATCTTTAGGTATTTATATGACATATAATAAATATATATACAAAACAGATAATGTCTCTAAAAAACTTTTTTTTAAAAAAAAACTGAAATCTCACATGTTTACTGATTGAAAAATTTTACATTTGTCTACTGGCACGCATTGTTCAATTACTTGGTTATTTACCAATTTTTATTTTAAACCTAAAAAAAACCCTAAAGAAATACTATTTAATATTTCCTTCTATATTATTTTGCATAATTTATATAATACAAAAATGTGTTTACACTATGAGATATCAAAAACTATTTTTCAAGAAAACTTCTATGAATTTTTTAAAAACAAATTGAGCATAAGCATTTTACTGGTCAAATTATCCTATTAAAATAAATTCATAAAGTTATTACATGGATATCCATTAAATGTACTGCATCCTTAAATTTTAAACAAGTTTATATACATTACATTTATTTACTTTAACAAGTAAAGTTAAAATCAGTATAGCATTATATTATAGATGTATGAAATATATTATATTTCGGGAAAAATGATAAATGGTTTGTGAGCAGCATAATAAAATATGCTACTATCTATAAAACAGAAAAGTCAAATTGTAAAATCAATTTTTTTAAAAATGTTTGTACAAAAAAGTTTTGCCCAGTTTATGTCCTATTCTTTACACTCAAATAGCTTTAACGGTGTTCTTTTCAGACATATTAATGAATAACAATAACAAAGAGATTCTAAAGAATGTAATTCTACAAGAAAACTTTCTTATATTATTGAGAAAAATACAAAACACATAATTCCTTTATAAACTATTATCTTCATTGATTTATTAAAATAAAATGTTAAAATCTATGAAGCAGAATTCATTTGACAATATTAAGATTAGAGCATTATAAATTAAAGATTTTATGCAAACAATTTACTTGAAAAGCAAAACATATACAGCTACTATCATACATTTAAATCATTATCATCACATATTAATATCAACTATTGAACACTGGAAGAGGAAAAAGCACTAACCTCAGGATCATCTTCTAAAGAGTCATGATATTTAGCAAACTTCTTTTTAGAGAGGAAAAATTCTCTAAGTTCTTCAACACTAAAATATCCTCGAATTAAACCATTCGCTAATTCGCCTAAAACAGGCATATATTTTCTGAAATAGAAATGGATTTGAATAAAATCAAATTAGTGCAAATAAAATATTTTTTAATAAAAAAGCAGTAAAAATGTAATAATTTGTTAATTTTTTTTAAAGAAATTAGGACATTTATATATTAGACTGTCAATTGTTTTTGCAAAATTAAAAACCATACCCAAAAGCTGTAATGTTTATTTAGCTAAAAATGAAAAAAAAAACATTCCTCTATGGTTGTTCCAACACAATAAACTCACTTTTAAGTTAGACAAAATGTTTAAGAATTTACTGAAGGATAAGCTAACCTGTAAATAACAAAATAACCTGTTGCACAAAAGAAGAAAAAAAGAATACATTTACTTTATACTATTCTAATATTTTATTCTCTATTAAGGCTGCATTTGAAACACTTACAAGCTAATAGCATTCAGTCTTATAACTACGCATTCCGATCAAAGAATTAAAATAACATTTTAGGTGTGGCATCTCACTTATGAAAATTACACATTTTACTATATAAGAATTAATGTCCAGCTAGATTTAACATGCTCTTTCCTTTAAGAGTATCTCAAAAAATACATCAAGCAATGATGGGATCCAATTGATTCAAAAGAAATGTCTACATTTTTCCATAATTTACGAAACCAATTCTTAAAAAACAATCATCATGATTCTTTTTAAAAAACACTTGGGCATATATCCATGAAAATCGCATATTTACATCAAAAGCAGTAAAAAGATTGCTAAAACATTTGTACCTCACTACTGCCTTCAAGTTATTTGCAACAGTATGTATATATATATATCAGAATTTAAAAATCCTTAAATAAGCAAGCTTATGGGATTGATTAGTAAGATAAAAGGAAACAGGATTGCATTTCTTCCAATACATAATAATTCAAATTCAAAAACAAAACCATTTTTTCATTTTTAAAAATCAAAGATTGCATGGCAATATAAAAATATGGTACACAAACATATATATGCACTTTAATATGATAAAAATGGTACTTGCATATTAGCATCGCCACAGCCATATTGGCACTACACATATAGCACCTTTTTCAACCCAAATTTGACTGTTTGGTTTTATTTTCATATACAACTTGTTAGAATTTTTGTTCTTTTGATATCAAGGCGAAATTTTGGCATCAATTTTGCTGCAGTGACACTAATACGCAAGTACCATAAAAATTAACCCTTCACATTCCATTGTTCTCTCTAAAGGTACATTCTAATTCTAATATATTACATGTCTCCTAATGGACACATCACAGTTTATAAGTAATTATGGTGAACCAATACATTTTAGCACAAACATTTGAGAAATGCTTATATTTCCTGCAATTTTTTATTGAAACCAAATCAAAGTATGTATAAAAATTATCAGTTTGTTTTAAGTGGGGTGAAAATGAGTAAAATCAACTCTTACATAATTACTTGGACTCAAAATCAAACACCAATGATGCATTACAAGTTTGTCAAAATTCAGTTGAGAAATCATTTTCAAGGACCAAGAACATGCCCATCCATATCTTCAGTGGTCAACAGATTGAATAAAAAGCAACATATTTCCAATGTGGAAGAAAGAAAACATGTATTTATATTGTTTGTTCTGGCAGAAAAACACAAGAAAGATGGCAAATGATTTATTAAATTAAGAAACATGCATATCCGTTAGCAATGCCTATTGGGGAATGCTTCAAAATTTATTATATTGCACAAAATTATAAGAAATAAAATAATTTTTTTGTTACAAGTATATGTTTTTTTATGTCTACCAATTCAGATAAATCAAATATCATTTAATACTTTATTTGGTTCAAAGGCTTATTCTATATAATATGAAGGCTTGAAAATGCAAATACATGTTTTTGTGATAAAGTGGCACCAAGTTGCTAATGAGTAACTTCTGGGAGGTCTATGAATGCAAAGGGTTAATGTACATGACAACTGCATAAATTAATCTTTATAAAATTTCTTTCATTATTTATTAAAAAGTCACATAACTACTGTCTAAGATATCCAAAAAAACAAAATATCTTACAACATAAATAAATATACTTACTCCTCTAAATCTTTATTTAGAAAAGTTATATGTACTTCATTGTGATGGTTATACACATTATTTCTCCTATCATTTAAATCACATTTTAATTTTTCATCTAAAAATATTAAGGCATGAATTTACAAAATTATGAAGTATAGCTGGTTTAAATATAACACAGATTTAATATAAATATCTGAGCAGATTATATCACAAAAACAGATTGTTGGAAGAACAAAAACATTTTCAACAATATGAGTCTACTTTTACAATCTTTCCATCTAGTAAGGAGTTTGTAATAATAGTTAAATAAAAATAATTTGAGAGAACAACATATGATCCATATACTCTAGGAAGATATTAAAAATATAAACAAAATTATGTAATCTCATAGCTAATACAGCATTTATAAGTACTGTAACACCTCGAGAGAGAATGCTAATGGTAGCAAAAACCCACAAAAAAATTTTAAATTTAAAGATATTTATTTCATGTGTTTTTGGGGGTTATCTTTTATTTACAACTTTTAAATAGAAAAACTACAGGAATTTGGACAGAAGAGGCAACAAGCATATATCAGCTTTCTTTGATGGATTAGTTGAGTCTCTAAATAAGTGCCTTTTCTTGGAATGTTTGTTTTAGTACATCCTCAAAAATCTACTTGAAAATTGTCTTCAAGGGATAAATAAGTTTGAAGTTAATGTTTTTGGGGCTGTCAGAATAATGATAGAGTGTTTCTGTGATTCTTTTCAAGACCATTTGGTCATTGAAAAAAAAAATAATTCTTTTTCCCAAAGGCTATTTAAACCCCGGGGGGAAAGGGTGGGTCCCCCCAGGCCAAAAATCATTAATTCGAAAACTGTTTATTTTTTACCCAAAGACGGTATCCTCCTATATGGCAGTCTTTATGAGAACTAAAATGTATTTGTCACATATCTCCCTCTTTTTTTGGGAGTGGCAAGCGTTTTTTTTTTACAATCTTAAGGTACTTGTTTTGATCGAGTTCCCAGCCTGACCACTTTTGTTCCAAAATATTTTCTATGAAAGGGCTTATTTTTCCCCTGTGAATGCCTTAGTGGTTTTGAATGCTATGTTGTATGACTTATTATGGTTCATAAATGTAAATGAGCAGAATATAAAAAAAAGAAATGGACTATGATGTCTATTGAAGGAAGTTGAAAATAATAAAGCAAGGGAATAACCTGATGAAATAATCCATAATCATGATCATAAAAGCAAATTTGAGAAAAGCAATGAACATGAAACATCTACGTTGAAAGGAAAATTTTCAAAAGCTATCTAAAGAACTCCATCAAAAAAATATGAAGCCATAAGTGAACCCGGGCCAAACCCCGTCAAAAAAAACACAACAAAAAAAAAGTTTGAGATGTAACAAAAAATAAAATAAACGGACAATAAAACTATGATAACTTGAACAAAATATGACAGTTTTGCCTACAAATAACATTCCTGTAATGTTAGCAAAGAGTGTCTGTGATTTTTATCCATTATTAAAATCAGGCACATTTGAAACTTTTTGGTTTAGTTTGATGATATTTTTTCTCAAATTATCAAAGAAAAATTGAAAAGTCCTTAAAAGTAGGTAAGTATGCTTTCTCTTAATTAAATTATTCACTTGAACTATGATTTTTATCTGTACAATAAAAATAATTATAAAAAAATAGATTGGAGTGACCATTAACGTTAGTATCGAGTGCACACCCGCTCCCAGATTAATGATGCTAAGGGAGAATAAATATTGTTGTATTAAGCATTTTACATGTGACTTTCTTTTATATACTTTCCATTAAATTTAATCTACACTTATCAATTAGTACCTATTTGGTTATATACAAAGTCAAATAATAAAAGAAAATAGAACAATTACACAGAGTTAATTAAAATCTAAACACAAATATTATTAATTACAAATTAACATCTCCCCAAAGTAAAAATTAGATTTCTAAATAAATCTGGCAAATTTCATTGATGTCAATAGCAGGGCTTCAAACCAGAATTGAACTGAAAAAAAAATATATCAGTTTATTTCAGTTTGATATATCTTCAGTCATTTTCTTACTGTAACCAACTTATCAATATTTTACGTCAACCATATAATTATCATCATCACATGTACCGTATTTTCTTGTATATAAGCCACGGATTATGTGTTAAAAAAGTTTAAAATTTTGTTGTGCGTATTATACGCCGCCGCGGATTATCTGAGAAAAAACGTTCTAGATCAGAAAAGCTAACAATAACGTTTTGAAAGGAATGCCGTTTGTGTTTTATAAAATAAATAATAGATGGGGCTTTCATGACTCAGCTGACGTAATTCAGCCATAACTAGTTTTTGTCCAATTACATTCAAAAACGAATTCAGTTCCTCGGAAGGAAAAACAGTTACTAGTAAGCGCAAGCCATTTCCAATTTTCTGACTGGCAGAGCTATTCGTCCTTTGAAAGTTTTCATCATGTTGAAGCGAAAGCGTGTAAATTACACTGCAAACTTCTAGTTAAAAGCTATAGTAGAGAAGGCTACTGAAGTCGGAAATTGGGAAGCTGTGCAAGGTTTTTCAACGTTGACGAATCAGATATTCGTTTGTGGAGAAAAAACAAAACCCAACTTCGAAAATTGTGATCGACGTTAAAGAGCCAATCATCGTGGCAAACCTCACAGGCCAGTATTAGAGAAAAAAATAAATAAATGGATTTTAAAAGAAAGAGACAATGAGAAAGCAGTCTCAATCTTAATTTTTTGTTGTTAACTTGCTAAATTAAAAAAATTTTTCTGCGTGCAAGGTTTTGTTTAACAACTCAAAACATAGATGTTAGTAGCAAAGAATTTTTTTGTTTTATTGAGATTATCGTAAAAAATATTACCATACATATTTAAGAAGACGTTTTATACTAAATTTTGTTTTTTGTACAATTTCATTCTATTTTTAATTATGTAGTGTATTTTTTATCTTACGTGACACGCATTATCAGCAGTTTATTTTTGGATTATTCGCTGTAAAAACTGCCGCGGAATATACAATGTTTTTTTTTACTCGGAAAAAAGGCTTTGCGGATAATACGCCGCTGCGGATTATATACAGGAAAATACGGTACTTTGCTTTTCGATTTCCTGTTTTGATATTCACTAGTACTTCTAGTAGTTTTGCATGAAACTACTAGTAGAAGGTAGATTTAATTCAGTTAAATAAACTAAATGATTTCTTAAGAAAAATATCAGTCTGAGATATATTTTTCGTACTCAGCTTGCGATCATCCATGGATGTTTGTATAGACTGTTTAGATGGACAAACCAGAATTAAGAACTTAGTCATCAAATGCGAGTTTGATTAATGAATAACAGTGCCAATGCTCGCTGTTTTCTGCGCACTGCTCATATCACACATACTGGTTAATTGTATCAATTCACATGGTGTACCAATTAAAAAAAGAATAAAATCTTCTAAACTTTGATAGAATGACCTTTTTTTTTATTATAATCAAAAATATTTTTAGTACAAATAAGAATATACATAAAATAAAGTTCTTTATTTGGAACTGAACTGAAAACCGCTATTTTTGGCCGAACAAAAACCGGAACTGAAGTGATATTTTTTTTTTAAGTTGAACAAGAACGAAAACAAGAACAAAAAAAATTACAGTTTAAAGCCCTAGTCAATAGTTTTAATTTTCTTTCCTACTTTTTGCATTGTTGATTATACAGATAGTTGAAATAATCGTTAAAAATTGTTTTGATGTAATATTGCCATTTATCTCTCATGGAGAGGATTTTTGATTTATTCTTAATATTTAAAAATAAATTGTAGACAAAAAAAAAACAAAAAACAATACTTTAAAACTTTTTTTGGAGGGAAAAATGATTTGATTACTTAGTTCTATAGAAACACAATATTTGCAAATTGCATATGTAATGGAGCATCAGTGGGGTTTGGACCGATTCAACAATTTTAATTATAAAAAAGTCATCACTTAAAACCAGTCTAAAACATTAAAATTAATAAATACAAATCTGGAACCTTCTACAGAAAAATTATACATATACCACTACTATATATACAAATATTAAACAAAAATTACAACATATATTAAACAAAACAAATATTAAACAAACCAAATAAACATAAACAAATATTAAACAAAAAGCATAAAAAAATAGCACATTAACATTTAGAATTAATAGACAAACAAGATAAAAAGATGTTGATTTCATTCTTGTTAACCCTAATACTTTTTACAAATAGATTTAAAAAAATGCATTTTCTTTATCTTTTTCAATTCCTATTATAAGCTGACACTCTATATATTTATTTATCTTGGTGGGGTTTTCAATCATTAATAAAATACATTTTAAAGCACTCAATTGAGCTGAAGTTTTATATACATGATTATTTTGGATGACAAAACAGTAATTTAATTATAATTGATAAAAACTAATTCTTTAAAACTAATTATACAAAGAATTACAAATATAGCCACGTTGGCATAATTTTTAGCAACTTGGATCAAAACTTTAAATATTTTTTTTTTCCTCACGCTTTAAAGCATTCAGTTGAACTGAAATTTTATATACACGATTGTTTGAGATGACAATATGATACTTTAATGATAATTAATAAAAATTAATTACCAATTAATGTTGTGATTCTGTCATATGTATATACATATTTATATTAATTGTAACTATTTAATAAAAAGTAGCTAAAATAAAATTTTTCTTTGTTGATCTAAGTAGGAATTGACTTAAAAATCCTTTTTTATATTACTTGTTTAAATAAATATACATGACCAAAATGAAACTTAAAATATGCCTATCAAGAGAAGGAAACTTTATCAATGTTACTTTGAACATTCAATAGTGTTCATTCAATTTATAATTCAAAACAAAAAAAGTTAAATCACTATATATTCTTATTCTTATCTAGAAAAAAAAAATCTAAAGCTAACTGAATACATTGATATCTATCTTTTGGTAATTATGGATGATTTTCAAGTACAAAATTGATCTTTTGCTTCAAAATACAAACAGAGCATCATTTATAGCTAATTTTCCAATTATATTTTTTTAAAATATAGAACAGTAGATAAAAGAAAAGATGTTTCCAATGCTTTGGCAAGTAATCATGAATAAGACAGAACAGAAAGATTGTTGAAAATAATTTTTAAAGGATCACTTTGAATTTAGTTATAAACAAAAAACAAACACATTTTAAACAGATAATGAATATGATATAATTCTTAGTTATATTTATGGTAATTTCTAAATTCATACAGCCCAATAAAAAAAATAAATTTAATTATAAACTTTGATAGTAATTACATATCAGCATCACCACCACCAAATTAAAGTCACACCCTTTTCTACCCAAATCTGACTGATTAGTTTTTTCATATAAAACACATTAGAATTTTTGTTGTTTTGATATCATGGCGGGCTTTGTGTGGTGCCAATATCGCTGCAGTGATGCTAATGCACAAGTACCATTTTGACTGGCATACTGTCAAAGCTGAAGTAAAAAAGGTAATCATTCACTACATCTGCTAAAATCCATTAAATTTAGTTTAACCCTAAAATTTTAATTTGTGATATTGCCCATAAACCTACATTTTTATCACTTTTCTTATATACCTATTAGTTTTCTAGAAAATCTTATTAAAAACATTCGAAAATAAAATCTGATATTCAAACCAAATGCACATAGTGGGAAATTAAAGGAACAAGAAGAAATGATACAAACAGTATGGTCTAATCCAATGCAATATGAAAGAAAACAAAACCCAGAAAAAGTTAAACACTCCATGAAGTAAAATACACAAAAGAACATGAGAACGAATATTTTTAAGACATGCTTAAAATAAAATTTACAAAATTCTTGAAGTAATAAAAATCATGGTTGGGAAAATGACAAATAATTTGAAATGAATTCCTACATTTTGACACTAATGAATCAAAGAAAAAATTAAAGTAAAAGTAATTTACGTACTAAAGCTGTATTTCTCTTGTGGTTAAGGTAAATAATATTTAATACTTAACATTAAAATAAATCTGTAAGGATACTTTCTTGAGAGAGGCCTTCTACTTGATTGCTCAAATAATCTATTTTTTGCCAAAGACTAGCAACAAATTCATCTTCATGAGAAACGGCGTTTCGATTGTAAGAGACGAAGCGTTCATCACTCGTCTTACGATCGTCACAACGAATTTCATTGAATGATGAATCAATTTGATCGTTTCTATCGAAACCACCAGCTGAATATCTATCATTATTGATCGATGAATTATGGTAACTATCATCATTTACTTCATGCTTGATATAATGATGTGATGAAACATGTTTATGTTTTTCATCTGATCGAAAAGTAAAAGAGCGTTCTTCAGGGGCCTTTGAAAATAGCTTTTTTCTTTCTTCATTTCTATCAATACGATCGTGAGACTTATATTTTGAATCTTTATATGAAGATTCATTTTTATTAGAAATTCTAGAATCATACTTCTTTACGTTTTCTTCGTCATTTTCTTTAAAATGGGAGCTTTGTTTATGTCCTTTATGTTTTCCTTTGACACGAGCATGATTATTTTTCGCTTTACGAATATTATCACTTGATACATCCGCCATTATCGAAACATAAACAAATAATGTTGAGATGTGGACATGCTGGAGCAGATGAAGAAAGAAGAAAAAAGACAAGGAAAAAGGACGTTTTTAAATAATAGTTCAGTTGCGGAACGTAAAAGCGGATAAGAAGAAAAGTGTAACACAGAAAGTGTAACCTAAATTTACATTTGAAATCTGTAAAAATAATTTTAGATACGGAAACAACACACATACACAACTTACTCGTTATGTGCTGACTAAAATGGGCTAAAAAGTCTTAAGGCGGAAATATATTTATACGCATAGATATATAACTCTAGAAATATTTTGTTTACAAGCATCAAAAATATTTCGGAATACGCTAAATTTGTGACAATCAATGTTTATTCATTGTGTCATGTACAGACTGAATAACCACGGGGCCATGTGCAATTTTACCGTAAAATCCATCGTATAACGCCTACCTATACTTTCAAACATCATTTTTTAATTTTTAAAAGTAATCGCCGTGTAACATGCCTCCCCTTTTTTACGAAGAAATCTAAAATGTACGTGCATTATCCCAGGCTTTTGAAAAAATATTAGACTTCTACAGCTACAACCCTTTAAATTCATAAGATAAGTTTTTCTTTTATTTTGATGTATGTAAACGTTTAATTCTTTTTTTACATACATCTTTTTTAAAAAAATCTAACATTTTTATGCTCGCACCAGTAAAATTTCGATCATATTTTTTGCGTTAAAAGTGCATGTTATACGCCGAATTTTACGATAATTTAAGAAAGCTTTCAATTGATTATAATAAAATAATAATTTTTATTTTATTTTATTATTTATTACATTGCACAGATTGGCAGCCTCTCACGAAGCTTAATCAGGGCTGTCGTGCAGTTGTCGAATGCATGTTTATTACCTTGCATATATATCGCGTTGACATCGTAATTTTGAACCTCGGTTTAGTGACAAGAATGACACCTAAGTTGCCCCCTCCCTTTCTTTCTATCACGCCACACCAATGGGAGGACTTTCAGCCTTAACAGATTTCACGTGCATCAACCCCTGTACATAGTGAGTTTTCAGTTTCAACAGGTGACCCCGGTAGCCTAGTGTTCAAGGTAACGGACTCGTGACCGGCTTGTCATGAGTTCGAGCCTAGTACCGCTGAAGACCCACCATGTAGGGAAGCAATGTCTGTCGAGAGCTCAAACTTCTTCTCTTTGCTGTGGTGTGGAATTTAGGAGAGAGGGGTGTCAAGCCAGGTGTCGTCCAGGTCACTTAACCATCATTCTAAATTAAAAGGACCATCGCCAAAAACCTAGAAGAGCTAAGATAGTGCGAAGGTAATGTTCTCTCACTCACCCGCGACACTCCGGACACGAGTTCGTGACCATAACCCCAAGGCTACCACTGCTCGGGCAACTGTCAAATGAGTTATTTTATGCAGCGGTGTTTTTAGGGGGAAATGGTTTCTGAATGAAGTTAATATATATCTTTATTAGGGATTTAGAGCAACAAAGGCTATTATCCCTGAATGAAGTTATGAAATACAAATTTATCAAAACATAAAATTAGTGGTACTAATTTGATATCAGCACGCTGTGCGCTAAGTTGTTGATATTTTCTAAGTTGGACGATAACATTACAATATAGTTACCTTGATTTTTATCATTTAATACTGAAGTTGCCATAGATATTATTTAAATTATAGTTTCTTTTTATAGCTTTGCTTTTACGGCGGAAACCCTATCAGTTTTAGACGACTTTAATTCGATTTTTTTTTTAAAATATAAATTTAGTCATTTCCAAATTTTAAACTGCTTTCATTCAGGGCCGCTTTTCCGCTTAGGTACGTGCATAGGCGCAAAGGATTAGGAGGCTCAAAAAATCAGAGATCAAAAAAAGAGAAAAGAATTAAAATTAAAGCGAACGTATCACCTCCTAGCTAATCTTGAAAGAAGCATTTCTGCCTTCAAGAGAGTAAAGAGACTGAAATGAGATTTTCTATGGAAAATGAAAAGCTTAGCAGTTTGATGTTACTATGCATTCAAAAAGATATTGCAATGGAAATTGATTACAATGATGTTATTAATGATTTTTTCGAAAAAATCATTCGTTTTTCCAAGAAAACCTTCGTAGTGCAAGTACAATGACAGTGACTCGACAAAGAATAAGGATGTCGAAAAGAAAAAGATAATAAAGTAACAAGCGATGAAAAAGATAATAAAGTGACAAGCGATGAAAAAGATAATAAATAACAAGTTGAAAACAGTTTATACAATAATGTATACTCTGTACCAGGATAGCGAACCAGTTACAAGCGTGCCATTGTGTGATGGCCACGACGCAAATAATTTTGGCGCCAGTGATCAAAATGGTTTGATTCCCCCCCAAAAAAAAAACCCCCCCAAAACCCCGGGGGTTTTTTTTAAAAAAAACCCCCCCTTTTCAAAATTTTTTTTGGGGGTTTTTAAAAAAAAAGGAAAAAAAAAAATTTTTGGGGAAAAAAAAAAATTTTCCCCCTTGGGGGAAAAAAAAATTTTTTAAAAAATTTTTTTAAATTTTTTTTTTTTAAAAAAAAAAAGGTTTTTTTAAGGGGAAAAAAAAATATATTTTTTTTTTTTTTTTTAAAAAAAAAAAAAAAATTTTTTTTTTTTGTTTTTTTTTTTTTTTTTGGGGTTTTTTTTTTTTTTTTTTTTTAAAATTAAAAATTTTAAAAAATTTTTGGCCCTTTTTTTTTTTAAAAAAAATTTGAAAAAAAAATTTTTAAAAAAAAAAAAATTTTAAAAAAAAAAAATTTTTTTTGGGGGCAGTATTTTTTTTTTTTAAAAAAAAAAATTTTTTTTTTAAAAAAAATTTTTTTAAAAAAAAAAAAAAGGGGGGTTTAAAATTTCTTTTTTTGGGAAAAAAATTTGGGAAAATTTTTATTTTTTAATTTTTTTTAAAAAAAAACCCAAAAAATTTTTTTTTTTTAAAAAAAAAAAAAAAGGGTTTGAAAAAAATTTAAAAAAAAAAAAAAAAAAAAAAAAAAAAAAATTTTTAAAAAAAATTTTGGGGGGTTTTTTTTTAAAGGTTTTTTTTTTTTAAAAATTTTTAAAAAAAAAAATTTTTAAAAGGTTTTAATTTTTAAAAAAAATTTTAAAAATTTTTTTTTTTTTGGGTTTTAAAAAAAAAATTTTTTTAAAAAAAAAATTTTTTTAAAAATTTAAAATTGTTTAAAAAAGGGTTTTTAAATTTTTTAAAAAAAAAATTTTTTAAAAATTTTTTAAAAATTTTTTTTTTTTTTTAAAAATTTTTTTTAAAAAGGGGGGGGAAAAAAAAAAAATTAAAAAAAAGTTTTTTTGGGGGGAAAAAAAAAAAAATTTTAAAAAAAAAATTGGGGTTTTTTTTTTAAAAGGTATGCAGAACATCGTCTGTAAAATGGTATTTTGAAACAAATCATAAACCTTTCCCGGGCAAAAAAATGGGAAACCACCAAAAAAAAATAAAATTTCTTTTGGGAAAACCCCTTTTGGGAGGGGTGACTCAAATTCAGGGATGTATTCTACAAAAAATAACATTTTAAAAAAATCCTAATATAAGTTATTTGTCATCTAATCTGTAACAACAGAAATCCACTAATTTTAATCTTTTTTAAATTTTAATTTCACGATAACTAAAATATTTATAATTATACAGTGCAAAAGATATTGTTTCATAATAAATAGAATTTTGAAATTGTTAGTATTTAGTTTTTTTATTTTCCCAATAACCCCAAGTCAAAAAATTTTTTGACGGCACGCCCATACCTCATTAAACACTTCTTTAGAAAAATGGCACGCTGGTCCATTAAAAGGGTTTTCCCCCCCTTGTTTTGTACTTTTAATTGCAAACCACTTCATTAATTAACTTAAATAATTTACAAAAGGGTGGGTGGTCCGGATGCCGTAAAATAAAAAATGAACAAAAAAGTGACCAAACCAGCCTTTTCTTTTCCCTTTCCACTATCAAGGGCCATAACACGGGCCCCCAAAAAATGGTTTTGGCCCCAATGGAGACTACCCAAACATCAAAAACAAAGAAAAGGAAAAGAGTTAGAGAGTTAAGGGAAAATCCCTCCCAAAACAAAACAGAAAAGTAAGCACTGGAGGAGAAAGGGGGTTGCTTTGGAAATAGGGGGAGTAACTATTGAAGTGCCTAGGGTGCCGGTGAGGTTGCTTTCATTACAGCTTTCGTCTTCCAACTTTGCGTATTCAAACATCAATATTTCGAATATTAATGGTCATCATTATTGGTGGATCATTTTCCTCACATGGAGTGAGGTTTTCGTTTTTAATTTTTATGGACCAAGAGGATTGCACGATTCACAATTTTGGTCTATTTGGCTTTTAAAGTGTTCAGTTCCCCCTGCCCATTCTCGATCAAGATTTCATTTATTTCTGTTTCCAAACTGAAATTTTTACTGAAAATTTTCCCCTCTTCTTACTTTTTATTATTTTTTTCTTGCCTCGCTTTAGCAGAATAAACAGCACACAGGGGTAAAAAAATTATGCGTTTTAAGGTTTTTAATTAATATCTTTTTAACTAATCGCGATATTGGACCAAATTGTGAATCTAAATCATTGTCGAATCCAACAAAATTTCATCAAAATCGGTCCAGCCGTTTAGGAGTTTATATATATATATATATATATATATATATATATATATATATATATATATATAGTCACATACACACGGAAGAGATTTTTATACATAAAGATTTTCATTTTTTCTCGCTGTCTAATTTCTACACTTCTCGGCATTTCTAAATTCTCGCATTCTATTTTTTTAAATTCTGGTACTCATATTTTTCCATGTCGTTTTCCCCAGAAAAAAATACAGAACATTAATGCTTACTTTATCTTTCATTTGCTTCTTTTAAAATCCATGTAATTTTACTGTCTTACAGATATTTTCATCAGTCTTACAGTCGGACCTCCATCGAAGTCTCTAAATCCCGAAACAAAGTTATGTGGGAAATTTATTAAATAGAAATCCATCTTTCAATCGTAAAATGGTCTTATTTCCAAAAAACAGTTCACAAAATGGAGCTAAAACTGTACTTTAATTCTTTTCATGTTGAGTTTCTGTGCTGTATCGCCATCTTGACTGAAAACTACTGGGTGCCCAAATCTTATTTGGCGCGATTTCACAACCGGGTTAAAAAAGGCTTCGGCGTACAGTATACTAAAAATATGAAATTTTTTTAAAATTACTTTCTGCCTTTAATTTTTTTTTTTTTTTTGTAAATATTTTGAACTTTGTTAAAACCTACACTCAGACACATTTATTAAAAAAATTATAATTTTATTTATATTTAAAAAAATTAATAATAATATCGCACACAAGCGAAACAGAAGTATGCATCAAACATATGTACAATAATACCCCGCTTAACGCTGTTTCGGTTTAACGCTTTTTTTATTTGCATTGTGGGATTCCCCAAAATTTCACGCAGCGTTAGGCTTCCCGATATCCGAAGCAGTTTATCTGTATTTCTTCTTTCTTGCGGTGTTATACAAATGTATTTTTATCGCTTCAAATATTTGTTGACGTTATTGTAAGTATAAATTTATATAATATAATGATTTCTATGGTGACAAATATTATGATTTTTAGTTTTTATCATGACTGATAATAAAAATAAGAAAATAAAACAACAAGAAAAAGCATTTCTCTAGAAACTGGAATGCAAGTGATTAAAAGATCAGATACTGGTGAACGTCAATATCAAATTAGTGGTGCATTAAATTTGGCAACTTCAACAATAAGGACCATTCTTAAGAATAAAGAAAAAATACTGTCATTGACAACTGCAAATACGACAAGTTCTGCAACTAGAATTACCCGTTCTAGAAATAATACAATAGAGGAAATAGAAAAATGACTTTCTATATGGATGGACGACAAAATTGAACGCAATATGCCATTAAGCCAATCTGCCTTCTTTATAAAATGGCAAAAAATTGGAAATACAGAAGAGACTGAATGATCTGAAATGTAAACATACTGACGTAGAATCTTATTTATTTTTATATGTATATTCGTTAATCATGTTTCTATATTTGTAAGAAATAAATTTTTGTTTCATTGTTATAAAAAACATTATTAATAAATTTTATGGTAAAATACCTGACCAATTTTCTACCCATCTTCCCCTAACCCCATTATTTACATGATGAAATAACCTCGCGCGTTTAACGCTGTTTCATATAACACTTAACTTTGATGGAACGTATACCCCACGTTAAGCGGGGTCTTACTGTAATACCAAATAAACTCCTTCACTCTATCATCTTACAATCTGAAAAATTAGGTTTTTTTTTAATTGAAATGGGACTGCGGATTAATATTTTTACCATTGCAGACACAGTCAGTGCAGGTTTATCCATTGGGACTTGGGGAGGTAAGCTGGACTTAACCGTATCCAAGAGCCCCTCTTTGGATCTTCTGCGCCGAAGGGCCCGAAATGAGCTTAAGCTACCACTGGACATTTCGCGGGAGCTAATATCATTTTAGTGCAGCACCATATAGGTTGATACCAATTGCCGCAATATAATTTTGATGGCAGTTTCCTCGCCCATAGGGACACTCCTGAGCTCTGACGATGCAAAATTATGCAAGAATTTAATTTTGCCAAAAGCACCCAAGCCAAACAGGCACTCTAGGGATCTTTAACAATCCCCCCAAACCAAAACCCCCTAAAGGGGCTGTCGTTTTCTGCAACATGAAAATCCACCAGCTTGGGCTTACAAAACCCAACGCCTATCCCCCCCAACCCTTTTCCGGAAAAATTTAATTTAACTTCGTAATTTGTTGGTGGAAAAATTTTAATTTAAAAAAGGGTAGCATTATGAAAGAAATGCAAGATGGATAAATAACAGTTAATTTTAATTATTTATTAACATTAAATTATATTCATGCATTTAATCTATTTTTACATAAGCTCTGTTCAATCACGTTAAAAGTATAATATACACATATTAATTGAAGGCAGTGGTATACAAAGATGGGGCTTGGGTGTTCAACTCCCTATAGACCAACAGATATTTCATTTTTACTAAAGAGAAAAATTTGGCACTTCTATTATTTTTTTTTTTAAAATGCAACCCTCATTAGAGATGTCTGTGTATACTACTGATTGAAGGTACCAACATATTATACCTTCGATCACCAAATGTGCTGTTATTTTTATAATTATTATGGTAGAATATGCACATGAATGATTTTCTGCCTTTGATAGCATAGCAAACGTCCCACTTGTGGGCCTATGTTGACCAAGCATCATTCCTAACTATGACTAGAGTGGGCCCAGAAACATTGAGACTTGGCCATAAATAAAAGTTTCCTGGTTAGATGAATCATGATTTCTCATTTATCCTTTCTATGGTTGTTGCAAGATGGGCCGTCATACAGAGTCAAACAGTTACTCCCTCCGTGTACATAGATTGGTGATGGCAGATTTATGCTTTGGAGAACTTTCTCATGGGTGACCCTTAGTTCTGGTAGAAGGGATGTTAAAGTTGTAGACTATCTGAGCATAATTGAGGATCAGTTACACCCTTATATGGCATCTGTTTTCCAAATTGAAAACAGGACAGCGTCCCATGTCATAAGGTTAGAATTGCGTTAAAAGAGTTTGGGGAGCATAAAGATGAATTCCAATTAAAATCTTGGTCACTTAACTCAGTGGATCTTAATCTGAGAGGGCACATTTGGGTTTCCATGAAAAAGCTTCAAGTCGGAATATCTCAGCATTACGTGACCACTGCTAAGGCAATTGGTACAACCTGTCTCCAGTCATCTCACAAGAACTTGTCATATTCCTGCAAAGGCGAGTTGTAGCTGTTTTACAGGCAGGAAGTGGTGTAACACATTATTGAGTAAATGTTTTGGCTCTTCGATGTATATATATATAGTTACACATATGTATATATATCTAATGTAAAGATCATATTCATTTTGTGAATTGTAATCATGGCAGTTAAGAGATTCTTGTTATGTATATATATATTCATCCCATCGTTTATTTAATTTTATTGTCATATAAGAAAATTATACATCTTCCATGCTCAAATGCCAGTCAAGCATGAGAATTATCCCTTTTCTACATTTTAATATACAAGGAAAACAGGGTGAAATGTAGTACAAGAAATATAATCAGGTGTTCAAGTGAAGGAAAATACTAATTATTTTCAGGAGTTGTGTCTACAATTTAGGCAGTTACTCAGGAAATAATTAAGATATTCTTTTACAAGGAATTGCAAATATATTTTAAAGTATTTATCTCTTATTACAGTGGCGTATGGCATGGGAGTGAGTAAAAAGAACATTAATTTTAGTAATTATTTTAAAAGTGAAATTTTTCAAGATTTTAAATTTGCAAAATCTTTAATTATAACATTTTTTGGTGCTGAAGTATTAGCATCACTACACAAAGTGCATCATGGTACTAAAACAAAAGAATTCTTACATTTTATTTGAAAAATATTTAAAAAAAAAAAACCAAAAAACAATTAGTAAGATTGTGGTGGAAAATGGCATGATTTGCATGGCACAAATTTGGTTGTGGTGACATTAATACACAAGTACCCATTTTTCCATGTTGTTAACACTCAATTAGGTTGAGTGATAAAAGCATACAATGCTTCTTTAAATTGTACTTTATAAAAATCTATAATTAACATATTTAATTTGTATTTTTATCTAAATATATAAATTTTGCAATTTATGTGTATACATATTTTATACAATTATTATTACTACCACTTAAAAATAGCTTGTTTCTGGATTTTTGAAAATTTTAATGGATTTCCAGGAATGACTTATGTTTTAACAAAGGGAAAAAAGACCGGGAAATTAGAATTCTTAATGCCAATTTTATTTAATGAATTTTAAGGTGACTTGCAAAATTTTGACTCCTAATAAGAAATTGTGGGTTTTCCAATCAGATTTATACAATTCAATAAAAAGTAAGAAGAAAACTGCATAAAATTTATTAGGAATTCTACTTCATATTTTCACTCTTAAACTTTCTGGTGTAAAGATAATACTTGAAATATATTCAATATATTTCAGGATGTAAATTCTTAGAATTTATATTTTCGCTATACTTATCCATTATTTTTATAAATAATATTAATTCAAACTATACTTCTTGCTTTTAAGTACTTTTTTTCATCACTGTGAAGCAATTTAGATATAAAAATGATCCTACACCAATACTAAATATTAGCTTCATCAGGTCTGCAGATCAAATGATACCAGGCCACCTAAGGAACATTAGATTATTTCCATTTTATTTACTGTGGTGTACTTCTCTCGTTTGTGTAACTTTCCATGGAAATCTGTTTATATTCCATGTTAAATCACTCTATACTCATTTTTTGGTTTAATTGTATTTTGTTTGGAAGGCACGTTTAAATACAATTTAATTCAAATTATTAAAAATCGAAACTATCTGAAATATAAACAATCAACGCTTCCCTCCATTAGGGAACCATTGTAAAATTATCAAATGTTGACCAGCATGTGATGACAAAGAGGTTCGGGAGCATTGTATAGAGAATAGCCTATTTTATATCATAATCTAAATTCTTATCAGTTTTTTTTTCAAGGATAAAAAAGTGTTTCACATTTTTTCTCATATATTATAATGATAAATGAGGTATCCGTTGCTTGTTAAAATAAAAAAAAATATTTATGGAATATTTTAAAAACATATTATATACAGATGTCTGAATAAAAACATTGTAAATTTTCGTGAAAATTGACATCTTTTATGGTCTGAAAATGTGTTCTGCATTAATACATACATTATATATTCAATAACGATTGCTGTAAATAGGAAGGTTGAACTGTGCTTGAATTTTACACTTAAGATCAAAAGCATAACAATAACAACCTACAAAAATTACTAGAAGTAACAATAGATGTAAATAAATGAAGGAACTAATTTGATAACGGGGGTAATAGCGCCAAGCAGCGTTTCTTGCTGCTGGACGGAAATCCAATATGGCGGCCTTGCGGTAGTTTAATGATACACAATTTTTTAAAAATTTTTTTTGGAAATACTTTTAAAAGTAAAAAAAAGGAAATATGGGAAGAGATTGAAAAAACCCTTTAGATCAATCAATAAATAATGATTAAAAATTGTAAAAAAAAGTAACATGTACCTAATAATAGTATTATAAGCAGCATATAATAAGTTCATATTATTTTATCGTAATTTTATGTAATATTCATAAAATTTTTGATTATGTAACAGTTATTAGAAACAATAATCATAATATAATTAAATAGTAATTATTAAAAAATAATAATCGCCCAAATTGAAAAAAATAAAAATAATGATAAAAAAATTTTTGTACAGAACTATAAATAAATAACAAAAGAAAAAAGCTAAAAAAAAAACAAAAAAAAATAATAAATGAATAAGATAATTATAATTAAATAATAAAAATTATAAAGAAATAATAAAAATTAAAATAAATAATAATAATTATAAATAAAAAAAAATATTAATTATAAAAAAAATAACAAAGTATGTAGTAATATTTATAAATAAATGCTAAAAGAAACAATTATAAGAAACGAATATTATATGATTATTACACATAGTAAAAATTGCTTTTTTTCATTATGAATAAAATAATTACATAATGGGGTTAAAATTAATTTAAATATCAATTACAAAGTAGTGGGGTAAAAATGAAACTTGCAATTTTAAAATTCCTTCAACCAATTTCATCAAAAAAAGAACGAAAAAAAAATTTTTTAAAAAAAAAATAAATGATTTATAGCGATAATTAAAAGCACAACACTTACAAAAAAAAATTCTAGTACCCCACCATTTTAGAAATATTCATATTGAAAAATAGCCCAAATTATCCCGAAGCGCCAAATCAAAAAAAAAATTTATAACCCAAAAAAGGTTAAATTTTTTTAAAAAAATTCCCCGAAATTAAAAAGGGTTTTCAGTGGGAAAAAAAAGAATAAAAGTTATTTCTAATATACGTTTTCCCCATGGGAACCACATCAACAGGGATAAAAATATTAAGGTAACCATATTGAAATACTAAAGCCCTTTCTTGGCCAAAAATAAACAACTTTGGGACTACACCCCATATCAAATTAGCACCAAACAAAATATTAAAACTTTTTTTATAGATAGCCTACTAAAATGTGAAATTCTGTTTATGATCTAGGGTTCCTCAAAATAATTTTATAGTTACAATATTTTGCGAAACTAAATACTTTTTTTAACGGAAAACTCATCATGTTTCCATTTGTGGTAAAAAAAAAACCTAATAATGAAGGAAAAGGAACAACTTATTGACAGATTTGACGTTAAAATCTAAATTTAAGCAAGAACAGCTCCTAAATTTTGGGATGCTAATTCTTGCAAAATGCACAGGATTTATTATACAACTGTAAACATTTTAATCCATTCAGAATAATGTATTCAACTGAACATTTTTTCTCAATGTGAGTGGTTACAAAAACAAAATTTATAACATGCAAATGAAATGCAACAGCAGATAATTTCAATAGATCTAGATTTCAACAAAGTTCGTGTAAAAAAATTCAAGCATGTTACTAATTATAATGTATGTGTAGGTGACACCTGGAGCATAAACTAATATTATCAATGAGTAAATTCTATTAAGCTTATACAAAAATTTTTAATATAACATAAAACTTTTTAAAATTACCTTTGCATAAAGTACATATAACATGTTGATAACTTAATATGTATTATTTTAAGATATATTCTTCTAAGAGAGAGAGTAGACTGGAATTTCCCCGAAAACACCTTATAACTCTAAGAGGTCCATGAATCAAAAGATTTTGAAGACCACTATCCACAGCAATCGAATCTGAATGACTATTTAATCGGTATAAGAATTTGATTTCAATTCAAAACTTTATTAAGCCCCATAATTTTGTAAAATTATACATCAAAAACATGAACATTTATCTTTCTGAAACAAGCCTTAAAATTCAACAAATAATACAGCATACTCAAACTTATGATTTGTTCCCTGACAATATGTAAACAGTTTGAACATTTTAAGCATGAACTAAAATGTCATGAACTTAATAAAGATGTTATTAATATAACAAATTCACTAAACTTAAAAAAATTCCCTTGAAAAATATTCTAAGTTATTAAAAAATACTATATTTATATGACCAATATTTATTACAATTAAACTGATAAGCAAATTTCAGCAAAGATTTAGATGTTTCCCTCCAGAATTTCAAGAGGAAATGTACAATACATTCAATTTAACAGTACATTAATAATAAAATGAGCTTCATTTATAATTGAAGTTAAATATTGAGAAATATAAAGGTATCCACACAACAGGTAAAACAAACAAAAAATGTTTTAAACATAGGAAGTTTAGAATATAAAAGAAAATTCAAGGACAGTTTAATTTATTCCACAACAAAGTATTGTGAGAAATTGAAGATTCTTCAAATTTGAAATGTGTGTGGATGGTTTTACTTTACTGACTATAAAGAAACCATATATATATTTGTAATTAAAATTGTGGTGAATTTTTTTTAATTAATTACATTAAGATATTTATTGTTCACAAAATAATTAAAAAATCATACTATAGTCCAACTTTAATATTCTACATCAAAGTCAAAATAAGGCGAGTCAAATGTTTGCACACGGACATATCCATCTTCTCCACCACTACTATAACTTTTGCCATCAGGATGAAAAGCAACACTATTGATCGGTCCAAAATGACCAGTAAGTCGTGCAAATTCTTCTTCAAACACCAAATGGAAAAACCTTGCATAAAATTTTCCAGCTCGAGCTGAAGTAGTGGTTACATCCATGGCTTCTTGACCACCACCCAAAACAACATGATCTCGAATTGGTGAAATAGCAGCTGAATTAACTGGTCGCTCTGTCTTGTATACTTTCAGCAAATCCATAGTTTTCGTATCAAACAACTTTGCTGTATGATCCTTTGAAGCAGTGATAAACATGGTTTGATCTTTATAGTATTGAATGTCGTTGATAACATCACGATGCTCTTGTTTTGAAGCAAACTTTTGTAAAGTTTTCAAATCATATTTAGTAAGAGCACCATTATCATGGCCTGTTAGCAAATACTCATCTAAAGGTCCCCAAACAGAACTTGTCACTTTGTGACCGGGGATTGATATGGAGCAAACTTCTCCACCACCATTCATGTGAGTAGGATCTAGCGAATCAACAACTTTGATTTCGCACATCTTGCCCATACTTTTATCAGTAGTATACATAAAAAGCTTTCCGGAATATGAAAAACTGCAAGTACGTACCGATGTATCTGTGTCAATCATATTTAAACATGTACCAGTCTCAAGATCCCAAAATCCACATTTAGCATCTGCAGCTCCGGTGATAACTTTGGTGGAGTCCCACAGTTGACATCAATGCACCAAACAGTACCATTGTGACCATCAAATGACCCAAGGCGCTCGCCATTTATCGAGTACCATACGTTAGGAGTGGGATCTTTGGAACAAGAAAATAGCAAATCCCCTTCTCTATTGTATTTAATTTGCGTAATCGCTCTCTCATGACCATGCAGCATCAACGGCCTCATTTTCTTGTTAATTTGTAAATTAGAAATTCTTCAAAATAATAGCATTAACTAGGAACAGTTGAATTTCCATCAACGTGAAACTTTTAGTGGCTACAGTTACGGTTATTCTTAAGGGCGGCGGTTGCCAATAAATGATAGTTCCCATTTTTTAAAAAAAAAAAACTCAGGTGCAAATTAATGTTTGGGAAAAATAAATAACAAAACCAGTACACCTAGAATACAATTTTAATTTCCTACAGTTTAATTATCTTAAATTACTAACGGGTTACAGAGAAAATCCAAGAACTCGAGCACTGACTAAAGCTGAATTCACACCAAGCCGTACAAACGTCGAGTTAAGGGCTAGAATCAAGACTTATCTCGGGCGAAAAAAGCGATTGGCATCGGGAAAACGTGATGAAAAGCCCGATCAAGATTTATGACATGCTTATGACAGAATGACCCTCAGAAAAAAAGACCTTTTCGAAGAAAGCTGAATTTTGCGTGAATTTGACTTCCGAACTAATTTCTTTTAATTTCCTGCGCTTACAAGACAAAAATTGGAACAACAAAAATGGTTAAACTTAAAAAGTAACAATATATTTTCACTTTCAAATTCTCTTTACGATTTTTAAAATTTAAGGTATCCGACTACGTTCGGAACCGTGATTTTGAAAAACTGCATAAATGGATAATTTTCATGTTATTTAGTGTCACTTAGATTAGAATACACGTATAAAATTGTTTTAAGGACATTTTGACAAAAAAAAAATTTTTTTAATACAATATTTTAAAAAAATTTAATTTTGAATAACCTTTTTTCAAAATGTTCTCCTTTTGTGAAAAATGCTTCTATTACAATAATATTTTGCATGTATGTTGTTCAGATCTGTACAGAGGATCAACTATGATTTTTAAAAAAATCACATTATTTTCAGAGTTACAACCCATTTAAATATAATTATCGGCGTTTTTTTCTTAAAATTTCTCCCCTCTGTTGTCGTAAAACATGGATAAATCCACTTCTATGTTATATATTTCAAAAATTCTAGTTGAGCTTCTATACAGAGGTCTGAGCTATATACAGGCAAAATATTGTTATAATAGAAGCATTTTTCACAAAAGAGAATATTTTGAAAATGGGTCATTCTATGTTCATTTTTTGTCAAAATATTGTACTTAAATAATTTTTTATTGTAACAATATTCTTAAAACACTTTTATATACATTTTCTAATCTAAGTGACACTGAATATCATAAATATTATCCATTTATACGCTTTTACAAAATCATGGTTCCGAACGTAGTCGGATACCTTAATGCCCAGGTATTTTAATCATTGCGTAAGACAAAGAGAAAAAAATTTATTTTATTGCATTTGTGCTATTACTATTTTATGTATTTATTTTTCGTTTTACATATGTAAATATAAGTAACTGTCATCAGTTTCTCAGAATTTTTTCACGTTCATTAACATATTTAAATGTATGTTTTCGTGCTTGAATGTACCGTAATCTTCTTAAAACATTTTCAATTGGCATTGTTCTTCAAATGAAAGAATATTTTATTTACCTCTCGTAAAAAAATAATTTCTTCAGTCACTTATGAAAAACGGTAGTAGTTCATTTAAAATACAAAACACTAATGAGCCTTTGAGTACATTCATTAATTACTTACCATACTTAAAAGGATCCTAACAGTTGTTCGAAATTGAAATAAAACGTAGTTATATTTATTTTGATGATTTTGTTTGTAATTTATAACGTATTACGATAATTTTGTTTAGTAATAAATTAACCAATCTATAATTTCAAAACATTTAATCGAAATTGCTTCAAACTGTGAAAAAAATTTTCAAAGGAATAAATTATGCTAAGTTTACTTTAAGATACACACACGTTTTTTTTCTTTTTATTGAGGTAACATGTGAAATAAACACATAATTTTTCTAATATACTCTAAGACTGCCAAGAGAACCATTATTTTGCAAGATTGAATTTGAACAGCACAAACTTTTGTTTCTTTTTGCATTTATTGCTATTTTAAGAGTGATTTGCCCGATACCTTCTTGATTAAGAGCTTTTGCCCATAGAATTTGAAAGAATATTTAATGCAACCTAATAATTAATTATGTGTGTATAATTAATTATAAAAAAACGTAAAAATCGTATAATTTCTTTAAAATATTCTATAGCATTCTGTGTGCTTCTAATAAAGTTAATAATCAAAATTCATCTTTATATATATATATATATAACAATCTATAGCAATATTTAAAATCTTTTAAAAAGGCAACAAAAATAATGTCAGAACTATGGCAGAAATTTCTTATAATAAGCATTTAATGAAATGTTTTTTTTTTTCAAGAACAATAATAAAAGTTGAAAAATATAGGTAATATTTTTTTATAGTTGCTCCTTGTAGTATAAAATTATTTAATTAAAGTGATAACAAAATGCATTACAGAAATAAAAATATAATAAATACAATTTATATATAAAGTAGAGAAGTGAGATTTCAAACAAAACAGAAATGTGAAAAAATATTCAGTAAGTAGTAAGGTTGTATAATTTTGAGTATTTTTAATGTAATTAAGATATAAATATAGTTTAAAAATTTTAGATTTCTTTTGTGATATTGTGGCCTTTGTCAAAAAGTTTTGACTTATGTTGGAAATTTCAAATTATTCTAGAAATATTTAATTGTTCTGTTTAGTCTCAAAGTATTAAGATATTTGAAAAAACCAACAAACAAGTATAATAATAATATATTAATGTTTTATTAACTCATATTTAGGAACTTTAAAAGGAAACTTTACAAATTCAGAGTATTGTGTTTCTAGTTTTTTTTAAAAAAACCTTAGAATTTTTGAAAGCTTACTTTTGGTGGAGATATTTTAATAATTTTGACTATAAGCAATATGGAAGCTAAGCTACGTTTTGTTCAAGAAATGAAATATGCTTTCCATAAAGAATAAAAGAATTAAACAAAATATGTTTGAAATAAATCAGAAATTTCATAATTCAGTCAGAAAATTTGAAAAAAAGATGAAATGTAATTTTTTGAGTCTCGAAAAAAATTAAAAAACTTAAGATTATTATTTTAATTTTCTAAATATTTCATGGAAAAAATTTACAGTTTGCAATAATAAATAGAAAAGTTTGAAAATTTTAATTCGATTAAAAAAGAATTTAGTTATTTTTTTAATTCAAAATTTATAACTTTATTTTCAAGCATTCACAGAAACACCTTCCACACTGCTACAGAGAAATAAATTACAGGACTCAGAATCGGAAATCATCCCTCGGGCAGACCCGAGGCTTTGTGCAAGCATCGAAGTTGCAAAAGTTGAAATGGTCTCGACTTTCCCTAATGTAGAGATACTTTTAAAAATATTTTTAACTATACCGATATAGAAGGCATCAGGTCAGAGATCTTTCTTAGTTGTAACCCGGCACTTCCCGCTCAGGGTATGTCATACCCACTGTCTACCTTTTTTCAACGCTCCTTCTAAGCCTTTTTGGAAACTGGATAGTTTCTCGTGTAGCTGATTTTAAGGTCATTTCGTTTGTGATGCCTTAGCTTGTAGGCGAATTCTAAATATATATTTTTGGATACCATCTCTTCGGATATGTCATACCCTGCACGTGAATCACCGTTACAGTTCTGAATGCATGAGCATGTTTTAAAACTTCCTTATGCTATGGAGTATTATTGTAGTTATGATGAAGAAATGTGATATTTAAGTAATTTAATAGATACAGTATTTAACAGATATAGTACAACAGTATTTTCGAATGAAGAAATTCTGTTCGTGATTATGATGAGGAAGAATCAAATGATGAAGAGCATAACAGCAAGTATGATTCCTTCACTGAAATCGATCCAAATTTAGAAGAGGGAGATACAGTTAGAAATACAGGTTTTATATGTATAGACACAAACATTCGGGAAGAACGTGACTAGAAAAGAGGCAACTGGTACATATCTTATCCACTTTCAGATGAACTTTTGAAAAGAAAAAAAAAAAGACCTATTGCTCTGGAACAATAAGAGAAAATAAAAAGAAATTCCAAAATAAGATATAGACGGTATATAGCTTTTCAATGAAATAACTTAATTCAAAGATATTTTTCCTGGTAAAAAACAGCCAACTGAGATATTAGAAATTATAGGGAAAAATGATCTTATTCCATGTTTTCTCAATTTCGCTCTAGCATTAAGAATTTTTTTAACCTTGCCTGTTTCTGTATATATAGCTTCTGGTGAAAGAAGATTCAGTAAATTAAAAATTACTTGAGACATAATATGGCACAAGAAAGGTTTTCAGATTTGGCCATAATCTCAATTGAATCCGAAATCTCAGAAAATATTGATTTAACCGAAAGTATTAAGAAACTTGCTTCTCAGAAAGCTAGAAAAGTTATTTTATAGGTGCAGTAAAATCCGGCATATAACGCGTGCCCCTACACATATTCGCCGTATAACACGCACTCCCTTTTTTGCGAAGAAACCTGAAATGCATGTGTGCAAAGTATTTTGTCACTATTATAACTCATTACCTGGCCAAAAAATGTAGTTCTGCACTTCAAATTTTATTTGAGTTATTATTAATGTGTTTTACTTTTCATTCTTATATAAGTAGATGAGTTTTTAATGTCAACGTTAAGTATTAGTCAAAATATGAAAAGTTCTCTAGGGGGTGGCGCATTAAGTGTTTGCACGAGGGCGGCTGATATCCTAGGATCAGCCCTGAACTTTTGCCGAAAAGTTAGTAACAGATTAGGAAATGAAAATCGCGAAGTCGTAAAATTAGAGAAATTAATGTAAAGTTTTTCTCCCAAGAGTATTTATTTTTAAAAGTTCATCGAGTTTATTTTTTTTTTCAGATTGCCAATAGAAAGAATTCGATTTTAAGTTATTTTAACATTAATAGATGCCGTATGTGTAATAAAAGATAATTTTTGCCATTTTTCAGATATTTACATAATTTACTATTGCGTAGAATGGATTTTAGTCGTGCAGCAACAACAAAAAAATCTTGCTCAATTGCGCCGACTTAAAACTGAGAAAAAAATTAGATGTTACGTACAAACCAGGTGGCTCTAACATTAGTTTATATAAATGCTTTGTGTTTCAAAACTTTTGTGAAAATATGCTATTATTAAGCATAGTAATCTATCGTCGTAACAAATGCTATCAATATTATAAAAAAGGCATTTTGAAAAAAAGTTAAAAAAAACTTATTTAATTACCGAGAGTATTGCTTTAAAATATATTTCTTAAGGTATCCGACTACTTTTTTTTTTTGAAAAATGAAGAAATGGGGATTTTTTTTGTAATTTTTAGATTTATTTAGTATATTTTAAGGAAAAAATTCTAAAATTAGAAACAGAAAAAATTTATAGCTATTAAAATGGGAAAAACTTTTAAAATGAAAAAACTCATAAAACGGGGCCCCTCGAACAAAAAATTTTTTTAAAAAATTCTAAATTTTTGATATGTGTTTTTTTTGAAATAACCTTTAAAAACCTTAAAGGAAAAGAGATTTTTTTAATTTTAAAAAAAACCCAGAGCATTTTTATCAGTGACTATAGGGAAAGCAAAAAAAAACGGTGATTATATTCACAAAAAAGGATTTTAAAAATTTTTTGAAATAAAAAAAGTGATTGAAAAAATTTTTGTTTTTCAAACCCCTTTTAACTTTTAAAATTTAAAAACCCCCCCCAAAAAAAATTTGGAAAAAATTTTTTTGGAAAAAAATTATTTTTTTTTAAAAACACGTGAAATTTTTTTGTTCTAGTGGTAAAAAAAAAATTTGGTATTTTTTAACAATAATATCCTATAAAAAAAATCAAAAAAAATTGTAAATTTTTTTTAAAAAAAAATCATGATTTTTTAGGGTAAGTCAGATCCTTGGTTGGAAAAAAAACCAAAAAAATTTAGAAAGACTTTATTAGTTTTTGTTTAAGGGCCTTTAAAACAAAAAATTTTTTTTTTCCTCAGATTTTAAATTTTAAGATATAAAGGTTTTTCCCTTAAAAAAATTTTTTTTCTGTTCAAGATAAAAAATTTTTGGGGTACCCCTACTTAATAAATTATAATTAATCAAAAAAACGTTTTCCCCATCATTGACCAGCCCCCCCCAAAAAATTTAAGAAGAGGGATCGGGGGAGGGTATGGATAAAGATCCCATTTTTTAAATCAAATGTACGATGAAATTGCCCCTTATAAATTCTGTATTTTTTATGAACCAATCGAAAAAGGTAACTTTTTTGGGGTTTTACTTTTCCAAAAACCCAGTGGGGTTTTTCTCAAAAAATTAAAAGATATAAAAAAAAATTTCCCCGTAAAAGGATAAAAATTTAAAAACATATTTTAAATTTTTTCCCATTGAAAAATTTAAAACCGGGAAAGTAATAGTATTCTATTCTTATTTACGGATCTGAATGATTTTTTAAATAGCGGCAAAAAACCAGAAACGACTCGGAAAACAAAATTTTAAAGAAAGAAAAAAAGTTATTCTTCAATGCACAAGTTTGATGGCGGGGGAAAAAAATTTTTTGTTTTTGGAAAATAAATAAAATGATTTTGATAACAAGTAAAAGGGAAAAAGGGTTTTAAAAGCCAATTCTAATGTTAATAAAAACCCATTTGGGATTTTGAAAACACCTTTTTTAAAATTTAATCCCAGAGCCACATAAAAAAATATAATTAATTGGATTAAGCGCATTTTTTAAAATATTGGAGTTTTGTTTTGTCTATCGATTTTAAAAAAATTTGTATTTGCAAAAAGATTTTAGGTGGAAAATTTCCTTATTATTTATACAGACGAAATTAGAAATGAATTCATGACAAAAATTAAAACGAGCACTGATTTATAGGTTCTCTTTCAAATTTAAAATATCCCGGGCTACGTTTGGGAAAAATGATTTTTAAAAAAAGGGGATAAATGTATACTTTTTATGATATTTAAAAGTCACTTAGATTAGTTTTTTTGTTTTAAAGGGGCAACCCCAATAAAAAAAAAATTTCTTAAATAAAAGTTTAAAAAATTAAACCTTTAAAAAACCTTTTTTTTCCAAAAAGTTTCCTTTTGGAAAAAAAAACTTTTTGTATTAATTAAAATTTTTTCCTTATATAGCCCGCCTCCTTTTGAGGTCAACTATGATTTTTTGTTCCCATTATTTTCAAGAGTTACAACCGAAAATTTTGGCCCTAATTTTTAAATTTTTCCCCTTTTTTTAGAACAAAAAAACCCCCCTTTCCCAAAATTTTCTTTCCAAAAAAAATTCCCCGGTTGAGCCTCTGACAGAAAATTGAGCTTTTATACGGGGAAAAATATTAATACAATAGAAACATTTTTTTTCAAAAGGAACATTTGGAAAAAATTTTTCTAAGGTTAATTTTTTTTTCAAAAAAATTCACTTTAAAAAATTTTTATTGTAATACTATTCTTAACCCCTTTTTTTAATTTTCATTGTCTTTAAACTAAGTTTTGGGTAAATATCATAAATATTATCCATTTTACACGCTTTTTCAAAAACACAGCTCCAACCAGTTAAGCAACTCAAAATTAAATTACATGAAAAACACCCAAGGGGAAAAAAACGAGCTTCCCGAAACCGCTTCGGGAAAATTTTTTTTTAAAAAAAGAATTTTTAAAAAAGGGGAAAAATGAAGATTCCCGGTTTTGATTTCGTAATCGGGTTTTAAATAAGGGAATCCCAAACGAAAACTTCCAAAAAATTTTTTTATTAATACTTTAAAAAAAATTTTTAAATTTAAATTTTTCTTAAAGCGAATTTTTCGTTTTTTTCCCCCCAGGGAATCTCCCCATACAATTTTTTTCCAAATTTTAACCCCTAGAGCCGACCACCTCCCCCCCGCCAATCCAAAACAAAAACTTTTACCAACTGTAGGACTTTTTCCCAAAAAAATTTGGTTTTTTCCCAAGGGCCCCCCCCCCGCCTCCACCACGCCCCCAAAGACCAATCAGGTTTTTTCCCACCAAAGGGAAAAGCCTTCTTTTTTCCCGGCCAAATAACCTTTGGGTTTTGGGGTTTTTTTGGGGGCCTAGGACTTAGGATATTTCCCGCCCAAAAGTCTTCCAAAAAATTAAATTCTCCAGGAAGGGGGTATTTTTTTTTTGCCCTTTTTTGTCTAGGGGTTTTAATATTGATTAATTTTAAAAGATAGATGAAAAATTTAAAGAAACCTTCCAAAATTTTTTATGAATTTTGGGGGACATTTACAGGGGGAAAATTTTTCAGAATCGAAAAGATAGGCATCTTTAAAAAATAGGGAAAATTAAAAACGATTTAGGGGGACAAAACCCCCATTATGCGGGCTATTGTGACCCCTTTCCCCTGGGGCGGTGAACGGGCGCTGATGCGCAAAAAAGCCGCTTCCCCGTCGGGGTTAAGGGGGGCCCCCGCTTTTTGGGGTTTATGTCGGGGTTTTGTAAGAAAAGCCAGAAAAGGGGTTGTTTTGGGGAAACCGTTTTTAAAATTGGGGGGCCCTCTCGAAGGATTTTGAAATAACCTTTTTCATAGGGATATCCCCCCATAAAAAAATAAAGGGGAAAAAAAAACAATTCTTGGGACAAGGGAAAAAAATTTTGCCGAATTTAAAAAAAAACTCAAAAAATTTTTGAGGTAAAAAAAGGTGGTTTTTGTAAAATGTAAAAGGTTTAAATTTTTGATGAAAAACAAACCAAAATATGATTTTAATGAAAGATATAATTCTTGTGATAAAATGAAAAAAAGTATGATGAAAAATTTAATTTTAAAAAAGATGTTGTTAATAAGAATAAAATAAAATATGATAATATTTATGAGAAAACTAGGAATAATAATAGTCATGAGAGTTATAACAATAGAATCTGTTTCAATTGTGGGTCGAAAAATCACATTTCCAGAAACTTTATGCACAAAGGTAAGGGATTAAAATGTTTTCGGTGTGAAGCTTTTGGACACAAGGCTTCGGAATGCCCAGATAATAATGATACTAAACTGACGTTGCTCATTTAATTGTTATTAAAGAAAAAGCATTAAGTAAGAAAGTATTAATTGATGACTTAGTTTTAGATTCTTTAATTGATTGTGGTAGTCAAGTGACCTTGATTCGAAAGTCTGTTTTTGATAAATTAAATCATATTCAATTGTTTCCATTAAATTCTACTTTAAATGGATTTGATAAAAGCAAATTAAGACAGTTTGATTATTTTAAAGATGATATTCAAATTGATGACCTTAAGTGTAGTGCAGAGATATGTGTAGTAGATGTAATGCTATGTTAAAATTGGATTAAATGCATTAATTCAGGGTGAGACCATAATGAATGAAATTGGCGTTACACAATTAAAAATAAGTCTAAATGTACTGAAGAAGTTGCCACATTGTCTGTTTTGCCAACTAATTTATCTCCTGATGATTTTGAAATCAATATTGTACCGGACATTCTTTAAATTTACCAGTCAAAGAACAAGACGATAACTCCAAATTGTGTGCCTGTAAAGAAAGATGGTTTAAGAAGATGGATGGAAGGAAAGATGACCAAAGAACTGTGACCGTAAGTCCTGTTGAATTTCAACATCCATCAGATTTGCCTAAATTAGAAGACGGTTTGAAACGCTTAGAAAAACCTGACCCTATGATTCAATGTATTACTGAAGAGCCTGGTGAGTATATTGTTGCTGGTACTGGAGAACTGCTTGAAAGACAAAGAAGAACATCATGCATGCATTCCTTTAAAGAAAACTGACCCAGTAGTAGACGTTCCCGAATGTATGTCAAAAGACGCGCCTATGAGAAAAGACGCCCAGACGTCAGACTGTAGTTTACCTTCAAATGCTGAAAACCTTCATCTTCCAAGCAATTGTAGGAAGCCCAACAGTCCGAAATGATTGTGGTACCAGGCAACGCCCATTCTTTAATGACAGCAAGCAAACATTTTTTCGTTCGACATGAACCACTCTGAAAAAACATTTGTTCGAATTCCTTTCAGTACCTCCAAACACCCATTTTCCTTTCACGGGTCTTCCTTTACCATATTTCATCTTCCCAAATTTACTCTCATCCACCTCAACAATCGCATCCACTCCTCCAATCTTGCAACTATCTCTAATTAAAACATGTATGCATACTCCAAAAAATTCCCCTCAGGGGGCTCACCTTCTTTAGGTGAGTACGCGTGTCACAATCCTGAGGTGCCCTAGTGATCTTTTCCTTTTCACAAGGGGTTTACTGTCTTCGGTAAACACTGGTGTCACGTACCCAAGTGATCCTTCTCTATTTTCGACCCTCTTCTTGTCATCCCATTTCTCCTTTTCCCGTCTGGACCACAGACCTATGTTATAAAATGAACTTTGTTCAAATTTTGTTTTTTCCTATTGAAAAAACTTCCTATTTATTATTAACATATTTTGGTTTACATTTTGTATTGTGTTAATTTAATTTCTTTTTCGTATATTTCTTTCAATACTTTGACTATGTTGCTTTATTTGTTTTCGATTAACACCGTTGGTTAGCCAACCCACATGTTTGCCGTGTGCGGCGTCCCGTAAGGAGGAAAATGGTGTCCTGGGAATACCTTTGGCCCCACGCTTCGCTGTAGACGGGTGGCAGAAGTGAGCCCGTTCCTGTCAATCGGCTGGTGGTACCTCTCTTCGGTGTCCCCGGAGAGACAATGCTGTAGGGTTAGTGCTGCAGATAAGGGGTGGCGGGTTTACCCGTTGGATCCTCGCCTTGGACTGTAGCACTATATTCTGGGTGTACTCCAGGCAAGCGCCGTGCCTGGTTTTTTGCCAGATGACCGGCACACTGCCTCTCTTGTTGGACTCCGTTGTGGATGGAGGCACGCCAGGACGAAGTTATGTACGCGTACTTATGGATCCAATGCAGCTGTGCCCGGGTAAAGGCCTTAATTTAACCAAAATTAACATAGACGAAACTGCTACACATGCACGATTTTTCATCCTTACCTAACAATGCCATGTCCCTGAAATCGCCATTTGTTATTCAAAAAGCTCTGATTGCAATAGGAGGTGAACCGAAATCTGTGAAACGTTTACGTTCCGGGGATCTTCTTATCGAAACTATATCTGCCCCACAAACAAAGTCTTTTCTCCTCGCGAAAATTTTTCTTGAATCATCAGTATCCATATCTCCTCATAAATCACTAAACACTTGCCGTGGTGTCATTTCCGAGCCTGATCTGTTGACAACCCCTGATGCGGAAATCCTTGATGGATTTTCTGGTCAGGCTGTTATTCAGGTCAGAAGAATAACAAAACAAAAAAAAAACAAAAAAAAGATTCAACAGTTATTCCGACAAAACATTTAATATTAACTTTCAATACTCCTAAATTGCCCACAACAATTAAAGCCGGATACCTGAACTGTAAGATACGCCCATATATTCCGAATCCTCTGCGCTGTTTTAAGTGCCAGAGGTTCGGACACTCTCAAACTTCCTGCCGCGGACAACTAACATGCTCTAGGTGTGCATCTGTTGGGCATTCTTCTACAGATTGTACCCTAGAACCAAAATGCATTAACTGTTCACAGCTTCCTTCCGCCGATTCCAAACTTTGCCCAAAATGGAAAACTGAAAAACAAATACAAGAAATTAAAACCAATAAAAACATATCTTATTTTGAAGCACGCAAATTAATAGTTCCTCAGTTAAAGCAAACGAGGCTACTAAGCCCTCAACTATCCAAACATAATCTGCCTACTTTTACAATGTTTGAAACCCGTATCTTCTACAAATCCGATGCCAAGTACCTCGTCTTTAGTGTCTACCGTCTCCACGTCATCTTCCATCCACTCAATTACATATACTTCCTTCCACAACTGCAATAATACCAACAACACAAAGTGGGTCTTTGTTACCAATACCCATTCCCACTACTACTACTTCCCCTGACAATAACCTGAATACTTCTGCTTCATCTTTAGAAACTGAACCCGCCCTCTTGAATTTCCCAAAAAATTTTGTCGCTCTGTCAACTGAAGTTCAACATTCATTTCCCTTAACTAAGTCACCGCTTACACATCCAACAGCAGCAACCTTTCAAAATCCCACAGAGTGTAAAACAGAATTTCAAAAATAGAAAAAAACGCACAAAAAGCAAAATCGAAAAAAAAAAGTCTCCACATAAGCCGAAAAAAAGCTATGTTCATCATACTTCAGAAGACGAGGATATGATTGAGTACGATGTGCAGGAGAATGAGGGTTACAAACTTTTTATAAAAGACGGTTTCTCGCATTTTATAACACCCAGTAAATATCAAAAATAATTAATAACTTGTATTATCTAACTTTGTTTTAAACTAACATGTTCCATTCGTCTTTTTCTATGTTTTTATTTTAAGATACAGTCTAACTTGGTGGGGGAAATCCAAACCAAATTTTTTCTTTAATTACTTGAAAACGGTTTTATGTGATTTGAAATTTTAACTTTTCAAAACTGTATTGTCATTATTTTTAAATATTTTACTAAACATTTTAAGTTTTTTAACAAATGTTTGGCGCAGCATAGCCAAAATTGGCTCTTGCGGCATAAAACCCTACACTCACTCACTCCCCAACAGAAATTATACCAATTGACAGCCGTGTATGAACCAACACCCAAGTCTGCGACTGCATATTTCTGAGGGCGCCTTCCAAACCATTTACGCATCACTAACAAAACGTAACACATATCCATGTTACTCAATTCAAACCAAGACGCTTTCCTTACACTCCGAGAAACGCGATGATTCTCCTCTTTCACACTGGATTGATTTCTGCACAGCCATTCAAAAACATCAATCAATTTTTGGCCTGTTCTTTCTCTCAATTCCATACGTTTCCCACATTTCGGGCAAACGTATATGAAAAAACGATCAAACCTTCTCTGATGCACCATTCTAAAACCGCTTTATTTCCACACAGGCAATAAAACTTACAGAATACTCATCATACTTTTGCATGCATTCATTCAAATTAATCCTAACAGCATCTCTGGACATCATGGAAATCTTTTGAAATTCATGTGGAGAAAGAAATAAAATATTACATGTAAAAATAATTCCCAAAACGAAGCCGAAAGAAAACAGCTGACCCAACCGGAGCAAAAGAAATTAACGTTTCCTTATTAAAGGCCGTTATAAAAAAGCTGCGCATGTGCAGAAATTAAGAATTGTTAATTTCTAAAGAAGCTTTCTGCCCATGCGCAAGAAAATACCGTTAGAGAATTAAACTGTTAAAATTAAAAACAAATTACGCATGCACTAACTTGCCGCAATAGTGTTAAAACTACTGCGCATGCGCAAAATCTCGTCCCCCCCCCCCAAAAAAATCGGCTTCTCCTTTACTGGAAAAAAATTCAGAAGGGTTACCAGATTTGGCGAGAAAACACTTGGCGCGAGAAGCGGCCAATTCGACAAATCAACTGAACTTTTATATAAATTTAGATCTGAGAACTCTAGGTAGTTTTTAAAAATATTTAAAAAACGTTCATGCTTCTTCCAGGATTATCTATAAGAACAATTATTAAAATTCAACAAGGAAAAAAGTTTTCAATTCCATACTAACTGAAGGAAGCTTAATTTGGAAATTAATTAGATGAATATAATATAGTCGGTCTCCACATTTTATAAACCTCTATCTTGCGAATTTTTCTATTTCGCGAACTTTTTCCTGGAACCAAGAACATTTTATGATTTTCGTTGTAAAATAACATCCAAATAGCTAAGTGCATTTTTCATTTATCGAACTTTTTCTCTAGGGATTCGATCTTTTTTCTCTCTATTTTTGAAATATATCTGAAACTATGTGTGATGAAATGAGCAAGTAAAATAATTTGAAAACGATTCAGCTTGAAAAGCGTGTAAAAGATTTTTGTGCACTGTAAAAATGCGAGGAATAAGAGTAAATATATATATTTTTTAAACCCAAAAAAAAAAAAAAATTTAATACACTTAAACAGTAGTTAAATTGAAGGACATGCATTCTTAAAATTAATGGTCATAAAATATGTATGTTAAAATTACTTTTAGGCTTAAAATTAGAAAGTGTTATTAAAATTCGTTGATCTTAATAGAAAAGTACTTTTTAAAGTTGGAAATAATGAGTATTTCTTGACAAAGTTTTTTTTTTCCTGCTTTCCTAGCCGAATTAATCCTGAAAAAAATATCTCAAATTCGGCTATTATTCTTTAACACTGATTGAAGACAGCCTTAAAACTGTACACATAAATATGCATCTTTTAAGTATATTCATTAAAATAAGAAGTAAACACAAAATATGATTATACTTTAATATAAATAAAACATTAAAATTGTACATAAATTAAGGCTTTTAAAAATATTCATAAAAATAAGAAATAAATTATAAGGTTTCATACAATAAAGTTAAATAAAAAATTTAAATTTTAATGCGAACTTTGAACTGTGTGCGTGTGAAAAGCTCTATTTAATGTAGCAATATCAGGGAACACAATTGACGACTTTCAATTTGATACATGATTCTGAATGTTCAGCTGTTAAACAATTTTTTCATGGATTCAAAATATATTTCATACGAGAAAAAATTTCTTATATGTAGATTCAAATGCAGAAAGCAGAGCACATGCTACTTACTTCAAACAAATAAATCGCTCCAGCAATTTAAAATAGCTGTTTTTATCAGTGTGAGTCCAATGAATTTTATTTCTGAATTCTCAACTTCCATCTACTTAAAAATTGACAAGAGAAAAAATATTTAATAAAATAAAATTATGTTCTAATATCTATTTCTATTAGCTTGATTCAAGCTAGAAGTACAAAAAAAAGAAAAAAACTATGAATTCTTTAACACAAAAAATTGCAGTTGCTCTTAATATCCATTTAAAAGGGTATTTATTGTGAAATTAGATACTTAATTATCCCACCAGCTGTATGAGTAACTAAATGTGATTCTGAAGAGACATTTTGAGAAAACCCTTTGTTGCAAATATAAAACTATAAAAAAATAAAAACAGCACACAATATAAAACTTTTCCCTTGTATGAATAGGCAAATGTGTTTTGAAATTACCAGCTTGAGAAAAGTCCTTGTTGTACATTTAACAAACAATTATTTTCCTTAGCATGAAAACATAAATGCGTTTTTAAATAACTTGGTTGAGGAAAGGCCTTGTTGCACATTTCACAAACATTTCTTTTCCTTTGTATGAATACGTAAATGTCTTTTTAAATTTCCAGATTGATAAAAGCCCTTGTTGCACATTTCACAAACATAATTCTTTTCCTTTGTATGAATACGTAAATGTATTTTTAAAGTACCCTGTTGAGAAAAGCCCTTGTTACACATTTCACAAACATAAGGCTTTTCCTTTGTATGAATACGTAAATGTCTTTTTAAAGTACCTTGTTCAGAAAAGCCCTTGCTACACATTTCACAAACGTAAGGCTTTTCCTTCGTATGAATACGTAAATGTCTTTTTAAACTAATATGTTCAGTAAAGCCCTTGTTGCACACTTCACAAACATAAGGCTTTTCCTCTGCATGAATAAATAAATGTGTTGTTAAACGAACAAGTTGAGAAAAGCCCTTGTTGCACACTTCACAAACATAAGGCTTTTCCTTTGCATGAATAAGTAAGTGTCCTTTTAAATGATCAAGTTGAGAAAAGCCATTGTTGCACATTTCACAAACATAAGGCTTTTCCTTTGTATGAATACGTAAATGTCTATTTAAATTAGCAGGTCGAGAAAAGCCCTTGCTGCACATTTCACAAACATAAGGCTTTTCTTTTGTATGAATAAGTAAATGTAATTTTAAATTAACAAGTTGAGAAAAGCTCTTGTTGCAAATTGCACAAACATAAGGCTTTTCCTTTGTATGAATAAGTAAATGTTTTTTAAATGATCAAATTGAGAAAAGCCCTTGTTGCACATTTCACAAACATAAGGCTTTTCCTTTGTATGAATACGTAAATGTCTATTTAAATGAGCAGGTCGAGAAAAGCCCTTGCTGCACATTTCACAAACATAAGGCTTTTCCTTTGTATGAATAAGTAAATGTCTATTTAAATGAAAGCAGGTCGAGAAAAGCCCTTGCTGCACATTTCACAAACATAAGGCTTTTCTTTTGTATGAATAAGTAGATGTGATTTTAAATGAGCAAGTTGAGAAAAACTCTTGTTGCAGATATGACAAACAAAAGGCTTTTTATCACCATGAACTTGCAAATGATGCCTCAAGTTGATTTGATGGAAAGCCATTTTTGTAATTTCGAATGTGCAAGTTTTTTCACAGCTGTGACAACAAAAATCTCAATTTAAAGTCTGCAATGGAGAAAATGGGTCTTGCACTCTTGTTTATTTCAGAATATGAATTCTTTTTAACATCTATCTGAAAAAAAAAGAAGAAATACAATCAATATAAGGTAAAACACGTAGAAGCAGAATTTAATTCTTCATTATTATTTATGAAGTAAAAATATTCAGCTGGTTTTCACAGCTTAAAACAGTCAGCTAAGAAATTTTGTTCTGATATCTGAAGAAATTTGTAGGCTTTTAAATCATAAATCGATCAGTTAAAGCAATCAAAATCTAAAATATATATTACATATTAGTTACTAAAAATATGTTCACATAATACTTAGCATGAAAATCAGGTTAACATGAGCAATATATAGAAAACTGAAGGAATATCATGACAAAATATGAATAGCTTCTTAAAGGAGAATTCTATCAGGTTATGTACTGTGTTATAGTACTAAAGAATTAAGTTTATACAAAACTGGCAAAAAAAATCAAACATTGTACAAACAGTTTCAAGCGAAAACGACAGTGGCAGCAAGTGAATATAGCAGGATAAGGTGCATGCGTAATGAAAATATATGTAAACAATACTGAAAATAAAAATTTGAGATAAATAATATAAAAACAGCACTTTCTTACAAATGAATTTTTCAAGTGGAGGGTACAGGTAATAAAGATTTTAAAAGTCGTAAGGTCTCATCGCTTGAATGATCGGTGAGCCACCATATATATTCTCCATTCAAATCCATCCAAAACTGTACTCTCTCATTTGTATAATACCATTCGCTAATTACATTTAGGACATTCATAACTTGAAGCAATCAATACTTCCTTCATACACCATTCAATCAATTCTTTCTTACCTTTCACATTCAACAAAGTAAAAAATTCTAAACTACATTCACTCACACACGCAGCCATACTTCCAACCCGGTGTCCAATAACAAAATGAAATTCAAAATGCCCGCCAACCAAATACGAAAATTCCAGAAATAGTTTAGGTTTACCTTATCTAGTGAATCAAAGTAGGGTTACCACTAGTGAATCAAAGTAGGGTTACCAAGATGGCACAATTATCACCAACCAAAATATTTCGTGCCAAAGGTGTGGGCTCTCCTAGGACTGAACCCAGAACCGATCTTGTTGAAAAGTTCATGAAAAAATTTTCAACACTGTTGTGTTCTTTTCTACAAAAAATATTTAAAGTTTTATTAATAACCTAAAAGAAGAAATTGCGAAAAATTATGGCATTTATTACTATTGCAACAGTGCTAATTTTCTGGAAAAAAATATATATATTTTTCATCTAAAACATATTATAAGTTTCAAAGTCATATTTGTGTGTTAATACTCAGAAAGAGGTTAAAAATTCTCCACTTAGGCTTCATTTTCCTCATATATATAGCACAATATACTTTTTAAGCCTATTGATTTTATTATTTTATAAGGATTCTGCATTTGGCAATAAAAGTCTCTTAAGTAAATGATACTTTCTGCTTAAAAGAGTTTCTCAAAATCCTTTTATAATAAAACTATCTGCTGGAATTTGGGCACTTATGTATTAACATCACCACAGAAAATTTGCGCAGCGCAAGTCATACCCTAATATCATTCTAGCACAAAAAAAACCAACCCTCCTCCCACCCCAAAATATTCTTATGCATTTTATTTGAAAAAAAAATCAATCAGTCATATAATCTTGATAAGTGGCATGATTCGTATGGTGCAAATTTGACTATGGTGATATTACAGGAATATGTAACAAAAAATGGTAAATAGCAAAATTTGTAAATGCTCTGGGTTCCTTGGTAATAAAGTCTTGTCTTAAAGGTCACCAAGCTTCTTGGTGAAGGATAGTCACCAAGAAAGATTACAAAAATATCTCCAGTTCAAAGTGCTAGGAAAGGGAGTCCTCCCCATTTTCTAACAGTGAGACATAAAAATCAAAGGCAGGAATTTTCCCCTAATCTTCACCACAAACATTGAAATAGAAATAGGATTGAGTTCCTTGCATTGTGATTTGTAATATGAAAAATATTTATAAAAAAGACAAAATTATCTCTCTCTTATTCCTAAAACTTTCCAAACATTAATTATTAAAAACAAAAATCAAATATAAATCCTAAAAATATAAACTAAGCGCAAGCAGTAGAAATATTAAATTATTTAATTGCACATATAGAGGGGAAAAAATTAACTGTACTTATGTATTACACCAGAGGTGTCAAACTCGAAATCCGCCTGCTGCCCACTACGAGCATTTTTTAGGCCCAGCCAATATATCCTAACATAATAATACATAGTAAAATAAAACACAATTCTCCTGAAATTAGAAAGATAGCAGCAGAAAAGAGATGTCAAGTGCCAGAGTAAGAACAATTATTATTTTTTTTTTATGTTTTCAGTTTGTTACAATGTATTATTCGAAATAAACCTACATTTCCACGAATATTGCATTTTTTGAGGATCACCTAAAGTTTAACCTTGTTTGTTTGCCGGGTAAAGCTTTCAGTTTGACACCCTGTTTTACACTAATTGTAACAATTGTTAAAATTAAAAGATGTTGCCAAATGATGTGATTTGTAGCCAACAATGAAAACTGTTTCCATGCACTAACAAACAGAATATTTATGTTTAAAAAAAAAAATGGATAAAAAAGGAACTAATTTGATAACGGGGTAATTTTTAAACCTTGCTTGGCGGATAAGGATCAGGCAAGAGCGTTTCTGCTAAACTGAAATCCAATATGGCGCCTGGCATAGTTTAATGATCACAATTTTAAGAATTGTTTTGAAATACATTTAAATGTATTTCAAATAAAGGATATGGGAAGAGATTGAGAATAACCTAATCAATAAAAAGTAATATTAATATGTAATAAAAATGGCTAATAAAGATTATAAGCGATATATAGCTCAATTATTTTTAGAAATTTTTAAAATATTCATATATTTGATTATAAAGTTTTAGAAAAAAAATTAAAATAAATTTAAATGTAATTTTAAAAAGAATAATTAAATTGTAAAAAAAAAAAAAACATAAGAGCCCGTAATACAGAACTATAAATAAAAACTAATGTATAAATAAAAAACAAAATAGTTAAAATGAATGAAAAAATTTATAAATGAAAAAAAAAAAAAATAAATTATAAATAAATAAAAATATTAATTTAAATAAATAAAAAAATATGAAAAATATTTTAAATAAATGCTAAAAGAAAAAATTTAAAAATAAAAATTTTATATATTTTTAAAACATTAAAATTGCTTTTTTTCATTATGAATAAAATAATTACATAATGTATCAAAATTAATTTAAAATATCAATAATCAAAATGAAAAGCAATATGAAACCCACTGTAATTTCCCTTCAAATTTCAAACAAAGAAAGTAAAAACTTTTTTTAAAATGAAAATAAATGATTTATAGCATAATTAAAAACAAACACTTTCTTTTAAGAAAAATATTCTAACCCCCTCATTTTAGAAATATCCATATTGTAAGAATTTTGCGGGCCCCCAAAAAAAAATTTTACTAAAAAGGTTTTTTTGAAAAACTTTGAAATTAAAAAGGGTTACAACGGGAAAAAAAAATAAAAATTATTTCTAATAACCCTTTTCCCCATGGGAACCATCGACAGGCATAAAAATATTAAGGTAACCATATTGAAAAATTTTATCTTGGCGCATAAACAACAACTTCACTACTACCCCATTAAATTAGCACAAAAAATTTGTAAGAATAATTAACTGTCAGTATAGTTTTTTAATAACAAAAATTTCCCCCCGATTGGATGTATAAAAATGACCCATTAATAAAAAAGAAAAGTATTTCCAGCGAAAAATTTGAATCCATTAATATTTTGATAGTAAATAATAATAATAATAAAAAAAAAAAATCTATATAAAAAAATTGTCACAAATAAAGAAATCTTGACGGTTATATCGTTTTTTCAGTAACATTTTAAATATTTTAAACAAAAAATTTAAAAAGTATTTAAGATTAAAAGATTTACTTTAATGATTCTAGAATTTTTTAATGGAGATGACTTTTTTATTGAACTCATAATCTGCTTAAATAGAAAACCTTTTTTTTTTTATGGGGGAAACACATCAAATTTGACAAAATCATCTAAAATACCCAAAAACTAAATCATTTTTTTTATAAAATTAAAAGATGTACTACGGAAATATTCTGGTATATCCCTCGATAAGTGGGCAACAGTCAATTTTACACACTAAAATGTCAGAAGCCCAAAGAAAATTTCAATTTGAAATATCCTATTTTTGCACAGTTAATTAAGAACACTTTCGCATCTGAAAAACCGAAAAAAACATTTTTATTGCTTAGGGGCGACCTTGGTAGAAAAGGCATATTCAAAGAAAAATTTTATTCCCCCCGAGAAAAACATTTACCATTTTTCTCATTCTAAAACAAAGTTTATTGCATTACCATTTGGGGAAAATAAATTATTTAACAAAGACATTCTTACATTTGGAACTAAAAAACTGAAAAACCAGCAAAATTTTATTCTCCAGACAAGAACTTTGTTCAGAGGAAACAAACAAGATAAGGCAAAAAGCAAGTTTTGTCATAATATTTGTACAAATTATACACCTAAAAAAGTTTTGGTGGCATTGAATATCAATTAATCTATTTTTTGGTTCCTCAATTTCTTTTTTTAACTTCCATGTCAGTGGCGAAATTTCATAAGCATTTACTTTTTCTGAAAAACCTTTTGTTTATATATAATAAATTGAAACAAACAACAACAAAAAAAAAACTTATTTGTAACCCAAACACAAAGGAAAATTAGTAGTGAGAATGATGATAGAAACTTTTAAACAAAGGGTCCAAAATTGTGAGGTTTATACTTACATTAAAACGAATAAAAAGTTTGGCATCTTCTTCGTAGCATTCAAATAAATAAATTCAGTAAAGAAAACAAAAACAAAACAAAAAATCAAGCAACAACATAAAAAGAAGGGAGTAACAAAACAATGGAA
>BMAV01017238.1:0-21525 GCA_019973955.1 Trichonephila inaurata madagascariensis | reverse complement strand
TTTTTGAAATGGAACCAGTTTTAGTTTCCCTGGTAAAATTGAGGAAAATGGGTCATTGTAAGTTTCTAGGGTTAAAATTTTGATTATGTCACTGAAACTGACTGTTGAAAGGGGACGAATTTAGAAACAGTTGGGCAAACATTTGAACTTTTTGGAATTTCGACAAGCACCATAAATTCGTGATCAGCGTTAATTCTGTGCGAAAAAAAAGGGGAAAATTTGGGCGGTTTAAAAAATCATTCGGTAAGTTTTGTGGCCTCCCCAAAGAGGTCGGTTTTCAAGAAGGTGTTTATTTCTAAAAAAAAGTTACAGGAATTTCGCTAAACGGAACCGTTTAGTTTCCCTGGTCTTTTTGAAAAAAATGGGTCATTTTGGTAAGTTGCTAGTTTTAAAAAAAAAGTGGTGGGCATGTCAAAAACAGACTATTGAAACAGGGAAACAATTTCAAAGAAACATTTGGGGGATAATTTTTTGAACTAATTCGAATTTCCACAAGCACCATACATATTGGGACAGCGTTGAATTCTGTGCAAAAAAAAAAAAGTTTGATGAGAATTGGCTGGTTTTAAAATCAGTCGGTACGTTGGCCCCCAACCCAAAAAGGGTCGGTTTTTTCAAGAAGTTGTTTCATTTTTAAAAATAGTTACAGAATTTCGTGAAATGGAATCAGATTTAGATTCCTGGTAAAATTTCGAGAGAAATGAGTCACTTTGGAAAGTTTCTAAGGTTAAAAAAAAAAGTGGTGATTATGTCACTGAAACTGACCGTTGAAAGAGGGGACGAATTTCGAAGAAACAGTTGGGCATAACTTTTGAACTAATTGGAATTTCTACAATCGCCATAAATATTCGTGATCAGCGTTGAATTCTGCGCTATAAAACTAAGTTTGGTAAAAATTTGGGAGGAAGACCAAAAATGTCCCAAACGCACGACAAAGAAATGCGTTGCAGTGAAGCCCATTTGAAAGAGGAACACTTCAAAAAGGATAATACCGCTATTAAATTTTTTTACTTTTTTCGGTGTTGTTTACTTGTCATAAAAATGCATTACCAGAGTGCAATAACTCAAATTCTAATAATCGCAGGTAATGTTTTAAGTGTCTTTGGGATAGAACGGCTCCCGTTCGAATGACACCCAGTTTTTAAAATCGGTCCGTAAGTTGGCTTTTCCCTGTCAAATAGTTCGGTTTTTTAAGAAGGTGTTTCATTTTTAAAAAAAAGTTACGCGAATTTCGTGAAACGGAGAACAGATTTAGATCCCCGGTCAAATTTCGAGAGAATGGGTCACTTTGGTAAGTTTCTAGGGTAAAAAGAAAGTGGTGGGATGTACTGAAACAGTGAGAGTGAGTAGTGAATATTAACGTCGCACTGTTCAGCTACACGAGGGCTTTGGCGACTTACCACGTAATTTGAACCATGGTCAAGTGACGTGGACGACACCCGAGCTGGCACCCCCGTCACTGAAACAGACTATTGAAACAGGAAATGAATTTCAAAGAAACAGTTGAGGATAACTTTTTTAACTAAATAGAATTTCGACAAGCGCCATACATATTAGGGATCAGCGTTGAATTCTGCAAGAAAAAAGTTTGGTGAGAATTGGTTGGTTTTTAAAATCGGTTTGAAGTTGGCTTTTTTAAGCCAAAGAGGTCGGTTTTTCAAGAAGGGTGCATTTTTAAAAAAAGTTACAGGAATTTCTTGAAACGGAGACCAGATTTAGATTCCTGGTCAAATTTCGAGAGAAATGGGTCACTTTGGAAAGTTTCTAGGGTTAAACAAAAAAGTGGTGATTATATCACTGAAACGATTTGAAAGAGGGACAAATTTCAAAGAAACAGCTGGGCATAATTTTTAAACCCTAATTGGAATTTCGACAAGCGCCATAAATATTCGTGATCAGCGTTGAATTCTGCGCAAGAAAAACTAAGTTTGATAAAATTGGGGGAAGAAAAAAATGGCCCAAACGCACGACAAGAAAAAAAGCGTTGCAGTGAAGCCCATTTGAAAGGGGAAAAACTTAAAAAAAGATAATACCGCAATTAAATTTTACTTTTTTTTGGGTGTTTTTTTTGATACTTGTCATAAAATGCATTACCAAAGTTCAATAACTCGAGTTCTAATAATCGCAGGGGTAATGTTTTGGGTGTCTTTCGGTTTGGGAACGTCTCCCCGTTGAATGACACCCGGTTTTTAAAATCGGTCCCTAAGTTGGTTTTCATGTCAAATAGTTCGGTTTTCAAGAAGGTGTGTCATTTTTAAAAAAAGTTACGGAATTTCGTGAAACGGAGACCAGATTTAGATGCCCGGTCAAATTTCGAGAGAAATGGGTCACTATGGTAAGTTCTAGGGTAAAAAAAGTGGTGGGCATGTCACTGGAAAAGGCTATTGAAACAGGGAACGAATTTCAAAGAAACAGTTGGGCATAACTTTTGAACTAATTAGAATTTCGACAAGCCCCTTACGTATTCGGGATTAGCGTTGAATTCTGTGCAAGAAAAACAAAGTTTGGTGAGAATTCGAATTTTTAAATCGGTTTGTAAGTTGGCTTTAAGCCAAAGAGGTCTATTTTTCAAGAAGGTGTTTCATTTTTAAAAAAGTTACAGGGAATTTCGGAAACGGAGACCAGATTTAGATTCCTGTCAAATTTCGAGAGAAATGGGTCACTTTGGAAAGTTTCTAGGGGTTAAAAAAAAGTGGTGATTATTTCCCTGAAACTGACTGTTGAAAGAGGGACGAATTTAAAGAAACAGTTGGGATAACTTTCGAACTAATTAAATTTCGGGCAAGCGCCATACATAGTTCGGGGTCAGCGTTGAATTCTGTGCAAGAAAAACAAAAATTGGTGAGAATTGGCTGGTTTTTTAAATCGGCTTGTAAGTTGGCTTTCATGTCAAATAGTTCGGTTTTTTCAAAAAGGTGTTTCATTTTTAAAAAAAGTTACGGGAATTTCGTGAAACGGAGACCAGATTTAGATCCCCGGTCAAATTTTTTGAGAGAAATGGGTCACTTTGGAAAGTTCCAGGGTAAAAAGTGGTGATGCCACTGAAACAGACTATTGAAACAGGGGACGAATTTCAAAGAAACAGTTGGGCATAAATTTTGAACTAACTGCAATTTCGACAAGCGTTACACATATTCGTGATCAGTGTTGAATTCTGTGCAAGAAAACAAAGTTTGGTGAGAATTGGCGGGTTTTTTAAAATTCAGTCAGTAAGTTTGCCTCCAAGCCAAAGGGTGGGTTTTTTCAAGAAGGTGTTTCATTTAAAAAATAAATAAAAGGAATTTCGGAAATGGAGACCAGTTTTAGATTCCTGGTAAAATTTTCGAGAGAAAATGGGTCACTTGGTAAGTTCTAGGGTTAAAAAGTGGTGATTATGTCACTGAAACTGACTGTTGAAAGAGGGGACGAATTTGTAAGAAACAGTTGGGCATAACATTTGAACTAATTGGAATTTCGACAAGCGCCATACACATTCGTGATCAGCGTGAATTCTGTCGCAAAAAAAAAAGTTGATGAGAATTGGCTGGTTTTTTAAAATCAGTCGGTACGTTGGCCTCCAAGCCAAAGAGGTCGGTTTTTTCAAGAAGTTGTTTCATTTTTTAAAAATAGTTACAGGAATTTCGTGAAATGGAGATCAGATTTAGATTCCTGGTCAAATTTCGAGAGAAATGAGTCACTTTGGGAAAAGTTTCTAAGGTTAAAAAAAGTGGTGATTATGTCACTGAAACTGACCGTTGAAAGAGGGGACGAATTTCGAAGAAACAGTTGGGCATAACTTTTGAACTAATTGGAATTTCGACAAGCGCCATAAATATTCGTGATCAGCGTTGAATTCTGCGCTTAAAAAAAACTAAGTTTGGTAAAATTGAGGAAGACCAAAAAATGTCCCAAACGCACGACAAAGAGAAATGCGTTGCAGTGAAGCCCATTTGAAAGAGGAACACTTCAAAAAGGATAATACCGCTATTAAATTTTTTTTACTTTTTTTTCGGTGTTTTTCTGATACTTGTCATAAAAATGCATTACCAGAGTGCAATAACTCAAATTCTAATAATCGCAGAGTAATGTTTTAAGTGTCTTTGGGATAGGGAACGGCTCCCCGTTCGAATGACACCCGGTTTTTTAAAATCGGTCCGTAAGTTGGCTTTCATGTCAAATAGTTCGGTTTTTTCAAGAAGGTGTTTCATTTTTAAAAAAAAAGTTACGCGAATTTCGTGAAACGGAGAACAGATTTAGATCCCTGGTCAAATTTCGAGAGAAATGGGTCACTTTGGTAAGTTTCTAGGGTAAAAAGAAAGTGGTGGGCATGTCACTGAAACAGTGAGTGAGTGAGTGAGTGAATATTAACGTCGCACTGTTCAGCTACACGAGGGCTTTTGGCGACTTACCACGTAATTTTGAACCATGGTCAAGTGACGTGGACGACACCTGAGCTGGCACCCCCCTGTCACTGAAACAGACTATTGAAACAGGAAATGAATTTCAAAGAAACAGTTGAGGATAACTTTTGAACTAAATAGAATTTCGACAAGCGCCATACATATTAGGGATCAGCGTTGAATTCTGTGCAAGAAAAAAAAGTTTGGTGAGAATTGGTTGGTTTTTTAAAATCGGTTTGGAAGTTGGCTTTTAAGCCAAAGAGGTCGGTTTTTTCAAGAAGGTGTTTCATTTTTAAAAAAGAGTTACAGGAATTTCGTGAAACGGAGACCAGATTTAGATTCCTGGTCAAATTTCGAGAGAAATGGGTCACTTTGGAAAGTTTCTAGGGTTAAACAAAAAAGTGGTGATTATATCACTGAAACTGACTGTTGAAAGAGGGGACAAATTTCAAAGAAACAGCTGGGCATAACTTTTAACTAATTGCGCTTTCGACAAGCGCCATACATATTCGTCATCAGCGTTGAATTCTGTGCAAGAAAAACAAAGTTTGGAGAGAATTGGCTGGTTTTTAAAAATCAGTCGGTATGTTGGCCTCCAAGCCAAAGAGGTCGGTTTTTTCAAGAAGTTGTTTCATTTTTTAAAAATAGTTACAGGAATTTCGTGAAATGGAGATCAGATTTAGATTCCTGGTCAAATTTCGAGAGAAATGAGTCACTTTGGAAAGTTTCTAAGGTTAAAAAAAAAAGTGGTGATTATGTCACTGAAACTGACCGTTGAAAGAGGGGACGAATTTCGAAGAAACAGTTGGGCATAACTTTTGAACTAATTGGAATTTCGACAAGCGCCATAAATATTCGTGATCAGCGTTGAATTCTGCGCTATAAAAACTAAGTTTGGTAAGAATTGGAGGAAGACCAAAAAATGTCCCAAACGCACGACAAAGAGAAATGCGTTGCAGTGAAGCCCATTTGAAAGAGGAACACTTCAAAAAGGATAATACCGCTATTAAATTTTTTTTACTTTTTTTTCGGTGTTTTTCTGATACTTGTCATAAAAATGCATTACCAGAGTGCAATAACTCAAATTCTAATAATCGCAGAGTAATGTTTTAAGTGTCTTTGGGATAGGGAACGGCTCCCCGTTCGAATGACACCCGGTTTTTTAAAATCGGTCCGTAAGTTGGCTTTCATGTCAAATAGTTCGGTTTTTTTCAAGAAGGTTGTTTCATTTTTAAAAAAAGTTACGCGAATTTCGTGAAACGGAGAACAGATTTAGATCCCTGGTCACGAGAGAAATGGGTCACTTTGGTAAGTTTCTAGGGTAAAAGAATTGGTGGGCATGTCACTGAAACAGTGAGTGAGTGAGTGAGTGAATATTAACGTCGCACTGTTCAGCTACACGAGGGCTTTTGGCGACTTACCACGTAATTTTGAACCATGGTCAAGTGACGTGGACGACACCTGAGCTGGCACCCCCCTGTCACTGAAACAGACTATTGAAACAGGAAATGAATTTCAAAGAAACAGTTGAGGATAACTTTTGAACTAAATAGAATTTCGACAAGCGCCATACATATTAGGGATCAGCGTTGAATTCTGTGCAAGAAAAAAAAGTTTGGTGAGAATTGGTTGGTTTTTTAAAATCGGTTTGGAAGTTGGCTTTTAAGCCAAAGAGGTCGGTTTTTTCAAGAAGGTGTTTCATTTTTAAAAAAGAGTTACAGGAATTTCGTGAAACGGAGACCAGATTTAGATTCCTGGTCAAATTTCGAGAGAAATGGGTCACTTTGGAAAGTTTCTAGGGTTAAACAAAAAAGTGGTGATTATATCACTGAAACTGACTGTTGAAAGAGGGGACAAATTTCAAAGAAACAGCTGGGCATAACTTTTAACTAATTGGAATTTCGACAAGCGCCATAAATATTCGTGATCAGCGTTGAATTCTGCGCAAGAAAAACTAAGTTTGATAAGAATTGGGGAAGACAAAAAAATGGCCCAAACGCACGACAAAGAGAAAAGCGTTGCAGTGAAGCCCATTTGAAAGAGGAAAGCTTCAAAAAAGATAATACCGCAATTAAATTTTTTTTACTTTTTTTTTCGGTGTTTTTCTGATACTTGTCATAAAAATGCATTACCAAAGTTCAATAACTCGAGTTCTAATAATCGCAGGGTAATGTTTTAGGTGTCTTTCGGTTTGGGAACGTCTCCCCGTTCGAATGACACCCGGTTTTTTAAAATCGGTCCGTAAGTTGGTTTTCATGTCAAATAGTTCGGTTTTTTCAAGAAGGTGTGTCATTTTTTAAAAAAAAAGTTACGGGAATTTCGTGAAACGGAGACCAGATTTAGATGCCTGGTCAAATTTCGAGAGAAATGGGTCACTATGGTAAGTTTCTAGGGTAAAAAAGTGGTGGGCATGTCACTGGAAAAGGCTATTGAAACAGGGAACGAATTTCAAAGAAACAGTTGGGCATAACTTTTGAACTAATTAGAATTTCGACAAGCCCCTTACGTATTCGGGATTAGCGTTGAATTCTGTGCAAGAAAAACAAAGTTTGGTGAGAATTGGCTGAATTTTTAAATCGGTTTGTAAGTTGGCTTTTAAGCCAAAGAGGTCGGTTTTTTCAAGAAGGTGTTTCATTTTTAAAAAAAAGTTACAGGAATTTCGTGAAACGGAGACCAGATTTAGATTCCTGGTCAAATTTCGAGAGAAATGGGTCACTTTGGAAAGTTTCTAGGGTTAAAAAAAAAAGTGGTGATTATTTCCCTGAAACTGACTGTTGAAAGAGGGGACGAATTTAAAAGAAACAGTTGGGCATAACTTTTGAACTAATTAGAATTTCGACAAGCGCCATACATATTCGGGATCAGCGTTGAATTCTGTGCAAGAAAAACAAAAATTGGTGAGAATTGGCTGGTTTTTTAAATCGGCTTGTAAGTTGGCTTTCATGTCAAATAGTTCGGTTTTTTCAAAAAGGTGTTTCATTTTTAAAAAAAAAAGTTACGGGAATTTCGTGAAACGGAGACCAGATTTAGATCCCTGGTCAAATTTCGAGAGAAATGGGTCACTTTGGAAAGTTTCTAGGGTAAAAAAAAAAGTGGTGGGCATGCCACTGAAACAGACTATTGAAACAGGGGACGAATTTCAAAGAAACAGTTGGGCATAAATTTTGAACTAACTGCAATTTCGACAAGCGTTACACATATTCGTGATCAGTGTTGAATTCTGTGCAAGAAAAACAAAGTTTGGTGAGAATTGGCTGGTTTTTAAAATTCAGTCAGTAAGTTTGCCTCCAAGCCAAAGAGGTCGGTTTTTCAAGAAGGTGTTTCATTTAAAAAATAAAAAGGAATTTCGTGAAATGGAGACCAGTTTTAGATTCCTGGTCAAATTTCGAGAGAAATGGGTCACTTGGTAAGTTTCTAGGGTTAAAAAAAGTGGTGATTATGTCACTGAAACTGACTGTTGAAAGAGGGGACGAATTTGTAAGAAACAGTTGGGCATAACATTTGAACTAATTGGAATTTCGACAAGCGCCATACACATTCGTGATCAGCGTTGAATTCTGTGCAAGAAAAATAAAGTTTGATGAGAATTGGCTGGTTTTTTAAAATCAGTCGGTACGTTGGCCTCCAAGCCAAAGAGGTCGGTTTTTTCAAGAAGTTGTTTCATTTTTTAAAAAAGTTCAGAATTTCGTGAAATGGAGATCGTTTAGATTCCTGGTAAATTTCGAGAGAAATGAGTCACTTTGGAAAGTTTCTAATTTAAAAAAAAAAAGTGGTGATTATGTCACGAAACGACCGTTGAAAGAGGGACAATTTCGAAAAACAGTTGGGCATAACTTTGAACCATGGAATTTCGACAACCCCATAAATATTCGTGATCAGCGTTAATTCGCGCAAAAAAAACTAAGTTTGGTAAAATTGAGGAAACCCAAAAAATGTCCCAAACGCACGACGAAAATGCGTTGCAGTGGCCCATTTAAAAGAGGAACCCCAAAAAGGAAAAACCCCGCTATTAAATTTTTTTTCTTTTTTTTTGGTGTTTTTTATACTTGTCATAAAAAAGCATTACCCGAGTGCAATAACTCAAATTTTAATGCAGAGTAATGTTTTAAGTGTCTTTGGGATAGGGGAAAGGCTCCCGTTCGAATGACACCCGGTTTTTAAAATCGGTCCGTAAGTTTTTCATTCAAAAATTCGGTTTTTTCAAGAAGGTGTTTCATTTTTAAAAAAAGTTACGCGAATTTCGTGAAACGGAGTACCTAGATCCCTGGTCAAATTGAGAGAAAATGGGTCAATTTTGGTAAGTTTCTAGGTAAAAGAGTAGGGCATGTCACTGAAACAGTGAGTGAGTGAGTGAGTGAATATTAACGTCGCACTGTTCAGCTACACGAGGGCTTTGGCGACTTACCACGTAATTTTGAACTATGGCCGCGACGGACGACACCCGATGGCACCCCTGTCACTGAAAACAGACTATTGAAACAGGAAATGAATTCCCAAAGAAACAGTTGAGATAACTTTTGGAACTAAATAGAATTTCGACAAGCGCCACATATTAGGATCAGCGTTGAATTCCTGTGCAAGAAAAAAAAGTTTGCGGAGAATTGGTTGGTTTTTAAAATCGGTTTGGGAAGTTGGCTTTAAGCCAAAGAGGTCGGTTTTTTCAAGAAGGTGTCGCATTTTTAAAAAGAGTTACAGGAATTTCGGTGAAACGGAGACCAGATTTAGATTCCTGGTCAAATTGAGAGAAAATGGGTCACTTTGGAAAAGTTTCTAGGTTAAACAAAAAGTGGTGATTATATCACTGAAAACTGACTGTTGAAAGAGGGACACCAAAGAAACAGCTAAAGTGCTAACTTTTAACTAATTGCGGCTGACAAGCAAGCATAATATATTCGTCATCAGCGTTGAATTCCCAGCAAGAAAACAAAGTTTGAGAGAATTGGCTGGTTTTAAAAAATCAGTCGGTATGTTGGCCCCTGCCAAAAGAGGTCGGTTTTTCATAGTTGTTTCATTTTTTAAAATAGTTACAGGAATTTCGTGAAATGGAGATCAGATTTAGATTCTGGTCAAATTTCGAGAGAATGAGTCACTTTGGAAAAGCTCTGCTGCGGTGATTATGTCACCGAAACTGACTGTTGAAAGAGGGACGAATTTCGAAGAAACAGTTGGGCATAACTTTGAACTAATCTGGAATTTACAATCGCCATAAATACTCGTGATCAGCGTTGAATTCGCGCCATAAAAAACTAAGTTTGGTATAAGGAATTGAGGAAGACCAAAAATGTCCCAAAACGCACGACAAAGAGAAAATGCGTTGCAGTGAAGCCCATTTTGAAAGAGGAACACTTCAAAAAGGATAATACTGCTTATTAAATTTTATTTTTTCGGTGTTTGATACTTGTCATAAAAATGCATTACCAGAGTGCAATAACTCAAATTCTAATAATCGCAGAGTAATGTTTTAAGTGTCTTTGGGATAGGAACGGCTCCCGTCTGAATGACACCCGGTTTTTTAAAATCGGTCCGTAAGTTGGCTTCGCGTCAAATAGTTCGGTTTTTCTGGCATGCGTTTCATTTTAAAAGTTACGCGAATTTCGTGAAAACGGAGAACAGATTTAGATCCCTGGTCACCCCGAGAGAAATGGGTCACTTTGGTAAGTTTCTAGGGTAAAAGAAAGTGTAGGTATGTCACCGAAACAGTGAGTGAGTGAGTGAGTGAATATTACCTGTCGCGAATTGTTCAGCTACACGAGGCTTTTGGCGACTTACCACGTAATTTTGAACCATGGTCAAGCGACGTGGACGACACCTGAGCTGGCACCCCCGTCACTGAAAACAGACTATTGAAACAGGAAATGAATTTCAAAGAAACAGTTGAGGATAACTTTGAACTAAATAATTTGACAAGCGCCATGCTATTATTAGGGATCAGCGTTGAATTCTGTGCAAGAAAAAGTTTGGTGAAATTGGTTGGTTTTAAATCGGTTTGGAAGTTGGCTTTAAGCCAAAGAGGTCGAGCCAAGAAGGTGTTTCATTTTTTAAAAAAAAGAGTTACAGGAATTTCAGAAACGGGAGACCAGATTTAGATTCCTGGTCACCCTGAGAGAAATGGGTCACTTTGGAAAAGTTTCTAGGTTAAACAAAAGTGGTGATTATATCACTGAACTGACTGTTGAAAGAGGGGACAAATTTCAAAAGAAACAGCTGGGCATAACTTTAACTAATTGAATTTCACGTTTACAAATATTCGTGATCAAGCGCTGAATTCTGCGCAAGAAAACTAAGTTTGATAAGAATTGGGAAGACAAAAATACCCAACGCACGACAAAGAGAAAGCGTTGCAGTGAAGCCCATTTGAAAGAGTGAAAGCTTCAAAAAGATAATACCGCAATTAAATTTTTTTATTTTTGTTTTTCTGATACTTGTCATAAAAATGCATTACCAAAGTTCAATAACTCGAGTTCTATTACAATCGCAGGGTAATGTTTTAGGTGTCTTCGGTTTGGGAACGTCTCCCCGTTCGAATGACACCCGGTTTTTAAAATCGGTCCGTAAGTTGGTTTTCTGCGTCAAATAGTTCGGTTTTTCTAAGAAGGTGTACCATTTTTAAAAAAAGCTGGCGGAATTTTCAGGAACGGAGACCAGATTTAGATGCCTGGTCAAATTTCGAGAGAGATGGGTCACCATGGTAAGTTCTAGGGTAAAAAAAAAAAAGTGGTGGGTATGTCACTGAAAGGCTATTGAAACAGGAACGAATTTCAAAGAAAACAGTTACATAACTTTTGAACTAATTAGAATTTCGACAAGCCCCTTACGTATTCTGGGATTAGCGTTGAATTCTGTGCAAGAAAAACAAAGTTTGGTGAGAATTGGCTGAATTTTTTAACCGGTTTGTGGGTAAGTTGGCTTTAAGCCAAAGAGTTTGCCTTTTTCAAGAAGGTGTTTCATTTTTTAAAAAGCTACAGTAAATTTCTGGTGAAACGGAGACCAGATTTAGATTCCTGGTCAAATTTCGAGAGAAATGGGTCATTTTGGAAAGTTTGGGGTTAAAAAAAAGGGGATTTTTTCCCCCTGAAACTGACTGTTAAAGAGGGGACAATTTAAAAAACAGTTGGGCATAATTTTGAACAAATTAGAATTTCGACAAGCGCCATACATTTTCGGGATCAGGTTGAATTTTTTGCAAGAAAAAAAAAATTGGTGGTTGGCTGGTTTTAAATGGTTTGTAAGTTGGCTTTCATTAAAAATAGTTCTTTTTTTTCGGGTTTTTTTAAAAAAAAGGCGGAATTTTTCGGAAACGGAGCCCAGATTTAGATCCCTGGTCATGAGAAATGGGTCATTTTGGAAAGTTTCGGGGGAAAAAAGTGGTGGGCATGCCACTGAAACGACTATTGAAACAGGGACGAATTTAAAAGAAACAGTTGGGCATAAATTTTGAACAACCGCAATTTCGACGCGTTACACATATTCGTGATCAGTGTTGAATTCGGGGTGAAAAGAAAAAAAATTTTGGTGAGAATTGGTTTTTAAAAAAATTCAGTCAGTTTTGCCTAAGCCAAAGGGTCGGTTTTTCGGGTGTTTTTCTTTTTTAAAAAAAATAAAGGAATTTGAAATGGAGACCAGTTTTAGATTCCTGGTCAAATTTCGAGAGAAATGGGTCCGGTAAGTTTCTGGGGTTAAAAAAAAGTGGTGTTTTGTCACTGAAACTGACTGTTGAAAGGGGGGACGAATTTGTAATAAACATTTGGGGGCATAACATTTGAACAAATTGAATTTCGAAAAGCGCCTTTAAAATTCGTGATCAGCGTTGAATTCTTCAAAAAATAAATTTTGGGAAAAATTGGGGGAAAAGGGAATTTGGGGGGGTTTTTTAAAAATTTTTCCAGAATTTTAAAGGAATTTTTCCTGGTCAAATTTCGAGAGAAATGAGTCACTTTAAAAGTTTCAAAGGGTTTAAAAAAGTGGGATTATGTCACTGAAACGACCGTTGAAAGGGGGGACGAATTTCGAAGAAACGTTGGGCATAATTTTTTAGAACAAATTTGGGAATTTCGAAAGCGCCATAAATATTGGGGATCAGCGTTGAACCCGGAGCCAAATTTTTTAAAAAAAAGGGGGGCCCCAAACGCGAAAAAAAACGTTGCAGGAAACCCCTTTTAAAAGAGGAACGCTACGGATAAAACCAAAATTTAAAATTTTTTTTCTTTTTTTTTTTTTGGTTTTTTTCTGATACTTGTCATAAAATGCATTACCAAAGTGAAAACCGAGTTTTTTATAATCGCATTTTAATGTTTTGGTTTTGGGTTTGGAACGGCCCCCTGTTGAATGACCCCGGTTTTTTAAAAACGGCGTATGTTGGCTTTCGCCAAATACGTGGGTTTTTTTCCCAGGGTTTTTTTTTTTATAACAGGTTCCCGAATTTCGGAAACGAAGATGTATAGGTTCCTGGTCAAACAAGAAATGGTCATTTTGGAAGTTTCTGGGGGAGAAAAAAAAAGTGGTGGGCATCCCCTGAAACGATATTGAAACAGGGGACGAAATTTTAAAGAAACAGTTGGGCTAATTTTAACAAATTCAATTTCGACAAGCGCCATACATATTCGTGATCAGCGTTGAATTCTGTGCAAGAAAACAAAGTTTGGGGAAATTTGGTTTTTAAAATCAGTGGTAAGTTCCTCCCAAACCAAAAAAAGGTCCCTTTTTAAAAGAAGTTGTTTTTTTTAAAAAACGGAATTTCATGAAACGGAGACCAGATTTAGATTCCTGGTCAAATTTCGAGAGAAATGGTTCACTTTTGTAAGTTTCTAGGGTTAAAAAAAGTGGTGATTATGTCACTGAAACTGACTTTTGAAAGAGTTGACGAATTTCAAAGAAACAGTTGGGCATAACTTTTGAACTAATTGGAATTTAGACAAGCGCCATAAATATTCGTGATCAGCGTTGAATTCTGCGCTATAAAAACTACGTTTGGTAAGAATTGGAGGAAGACAAAAAAATGGCCCAAACGCACGACAAAGAGAAATGCGTTGCAGTGAAGCCCATTTGAAAGAGGAACGCTTCAAAAAGGATAATACCGCAATTAAATTTTTTTTACTTTTTTCGTTTTTCTGATACTTGTCATAAAAATGCATTACTAAAGTGCAATAACTCGAGTTCTAATAATCGCAGGGTAATGTTTTAAGTGTCTTTGGGTTTGGGAACGGCTCCCCGTTCGAATGACCCCCGGTTTTTTCAAATCGGTCCGTTAGTTGGCTTTCATGACAAATAGTTCGGTTTTTTCAAGACGGTGTTTCATTTTTAAAAAAAAAAGTTACGGGAATTTCGTAAAACGGAGACCAGATTTAGATTTCGGGTCAAATTTCGAGAGAAATGGGTCACTTTGGTAAATTTCTAAGGTTAAAAAAAAAAGTGGTGATTATGTCACTGAAACTTACTGTTGAAAGAGTTGACGAATTTCAAAGAAACAGTTGGTCATAACTTTTCAAATAATTGGAATTTCGACAAGCGCCATACTTATTCTTGATTAGCGTTGAATTCTGTGCAAGAAAAATAAGTTTAGTGAGATTTGGCCGGTTTTTTAAAATCGGTCGGTAAGTTAACTTTCAAGCCAAATAGGTATGTTTTTTCAAGGTGTTTCATTTTTTAAAAACAGTTACATGTTTTTCGTGAAACGGAGACCAGATTTAGATCCCTGGTCAAATTATAAGTGAAATGGGTCACTTTGGTAAGTTTCTAGGGTAAAAAAAATAGTGGTGGGCATGTCACTGAAACAGAGTATTGAAAGAGGGGACGAATTTCCAAGAAACAGTTGGGCATAACTTTTGAACGAATTGGAATTTCGACAAGCGCTATACGTATTCGTGAACAGCGTTGAATTCTGTGCAAGAAAACTGTAGTATGGTGAGAATTGGCCTGTTTTTTAAAATCGGTCGGTAAGATGGCTTTTAAGATAAATAAGTCGGTTTTTTCAAGAAGTTGTTTCATTTTTAAAAAACAGTTACAGGAATTTCGTGAAACGGAGACCAGTATTAGATTCCTGGTCAAATTTCGAGTGATATGGGTCACTTTGGTAAGTTTCTAGGATAAAAAAAAATAGTGGTGGGCATGCCACTGAAACAGACTATTGAAAGAGGGGACGAATTTCAAAGAAACAGTTGGGCACAACTTTTGAACTGATTGAAATTTCAACAAGTGCCATACGTATTCGTGATCAGCGTTGAATTCCGTGCAAGAAAAACAAAGTTTGGTGAGAATTGGCGGGTTTTTAAAAATCAGACGGTAAGTTGGCCTCCAAGCCAAAGAGGTCGATTTTTTCTAGAAGGTGTTTCATTTTTAAAAAAAAGTTACAGGAATTTCGAGAAACTGAGACCAGATTTAGATTCCTGGTCAAATTTCGAGAGAAATGGGTCACTTTGGTAAGTTTCTAGTTTTAAAAAAAAAGTGGTGATTATGTCACTGAAACTGACTGTTGAAAGAATTGACGAATTTCAAAGAAACAGTTGGCATAACTTTTGAACTAATTGGAATTTCGGCAAGCGCCATAAATATTCGTGATCAGCGTTGATTTCTACGCTATAAAAACTAAGTTTGGTAAGAATTGGAGGAAGACAAAAAAATGTCCCAAACGCACGACAAAGAGAAATGCGTTGCAGTGAATCCCATTTGAAAGAGGAACGCTTCAAAAAGGATAATACCGCAATTAAATTTTTTTTACTTTTTTTTTCGGTGTTTTTCTGATTTTTGGCATAAAAATGCATTACCAAAGTGCAATAACTCGAGTTGTTCTAATAATCGCAGGGTAATGTTTTAAGTGTCTTTGGGTTTGGGAACGGCTCTCCTTTTGAATGACACCCGGTGTTTTAAAATCAGTCCTTAAGTTGGCTTTCATGTCAAATAGTTCGGTTTTTTCAAGAAGGTCTTTCATTTTTAAAAAAAAAAGTTACGGGAATTTCATGAAACGGAGACCAGATTTAGATCCGTGGTCAAATTTCGAGAGAAATGGGTCACTTTGGTAAGTTTCTAGGGTAAAAAAAAAAGTGGTAGGCATGTCACTGGAACAGACTATTGAAACATTGAACGAATTTCAAAGAGTTGGGGATAACGTTTGAAATAATTGGAATTTCGACAAGCGCCATACATATTCGGGATCAGCGTTGAATTCTGTGCAAGAAAATCAAAGTTTGGTGAGAATTGGCTTTTTCTTAAAATCGGTTTGTAAGTTGGCTTTTAAGCCAAAGAGGTCGGTTTTTTCAAGAAGGTGTTTTATTTTTTAAAAAAGTTACAGGAATTTCGTGAAACGAAGATCAGATATAGGTTCCTGGTCAAATTTTAAGAGAAATGGGTCATTTTGGTAAGTTTCTAGGTAAAAAAAAGTGGTGGGCATGTCACTGAAACTGACTGTTGAAACAGTTGACGAATTTCAAAGAAACAGTTGGGCATAACTTTTGAACTAATTGGAATTTCGACAAGCGCCATAAATATTCGTGATCAGCGTTGAATTCTACGCTATAAAAACTAAGTTTTTTAAGAATTGGAGGAAGACAAAAAAATGGCCCAAACGCACGACAAAGAGAAATGCGTTGCAGTGAAGCCCATTTGAAAGAGGAATGCTTCAAAAAGGATAATAACGCAATTAAATTTTTTTTATTTTTATTATTTTTTTTTATTTTGGTGTTTTTCTGATTTTTGTCATAAATATGCATTACCAAAGTGCAATAACTCGAGTTCCAATAATCGCACGTTAATTTTTTTAAGTGTCTTTGGGCTTGGGAAAGGCTCCCCGTTCGAATGACACCCGGTTTTTTAAAATCGGTCCGTATGTTGGCTTTCAAGACAAATATGTCGGTTTTTTGAAGAAGGTGTTTTATTTTTTAAAAAAGTTACAGGAATTTCGTGAAACGAAGTTCAGATATAGGTTCCTGGTCAAATTTCGAGAGAAATGGGTCATTTTGGTAAGTTTTTAGGGTAGAAAAAAAATAGTGGTTTGCGTGTCACTGAAACAGACTATTGAAACAGGGCACGAATTTCAAAGAAACAGTTGGGGATAACTTTTGAACTAATTGGAATTTCGACAAGCGCCATACATATTCGGGATCAGCGTTGAATTCTGTGCAAGAAAAAGAAAGTTTGGTGAGAATTGGCTGGTTTTTTAAAATCCTTTTGTAAGTTGGCTTTTAAGCCAAAGAGGTCGGTTTTTTCAGGAAGGTGTTTCATTTTTAAAAAACAGTTACTGGAATTTCGTGAAACGGAGACCAGATTTAGATTCCTGGTCAAATTTCGAGAGAAATGGTTCACTTTTGTAAGTTTCTAGGGTTAAAAAAAAAACTGGTGATTATGTCACTGAAACTGACTTTTGAAAGAGTTGACGAATTTCAAAGAAACAGTTGGGCATAACTTTTGAACTAATTGGAATTTAGACAAGCGCCATAAATATTCGTGATCAGCGTTGAATTCTGCGCTATAAAAACTACGTTTGGTAAGAATTGGAGGAAGACAAAAAATGGCCCAAACGCACGACAAAGAGAAATGCGTTGCAGTGAAGCCCATTTGAAAGAGGAACGCTTAAAAAAGGATAATACCGCAATTAAATTTTTTACTTTTTTCGGAGTTTTTCTGATACTTGTCATAAAACTGCATTACTAAAGTGCAATAACTCGAGTTCTAATAATCGCAGGGTAATGTTTTAAGTGTCTTTGGGTTTGGGAACGGCTCCCCGTTCGAATGACCCCCGGTTTTTTCAAATCGGTCCGTAAGTTGGCTTTCATGACAAATAGTTCGGTTTTTTCAAGAAGGTGTTTCATTTTTAAAAAAAAAAGTTACAGGAATTTCGTAAAACGGAGACCAGATTTAGATTTCGGGTCAAATTTCGAGAGAAATGGGTCACTTTGTTAAGTTTCTAGAGTAAAAAAAAAAGGGGGGTTTTGTCACTGAAAACAGACTATTGAAACGGGGGACGAATTTCAAAAAACAGTTGGGCCAACTTTGAACAATTGCGTTTTCGACAAGCGCCATACATATTCGTCATCGCGTTGAATTCTGTGCAAAAAAAACAAAGTTTGGAGAGAATTTGGTTTTAAAAATCAGTGGAAATTTGGCCCCCAGCCAAAGAGGCCGGATTTTTCGAAGGTGTTTTTTTTTTAAAAAAAAAGTTAAGGAATTTGTGAAAGGGGAGACCAGATTTAGATTCCTGGTAAAATTTTCGAGAGAAATGGGTCATTTTGGAAGTTTTAGGAAAAAAAAGTTATTATGTCACGAAACTGACTGTTGAAAGGGGGGAAATTTCAAAGAAACAGTTGGGCATAACATTTCAATTGTTTCGACAAGTGCCATAAATATTCGTGATCAGCGTTGAATTCTGCGCAAAAAAAAACTATGTTTGGTAAAAATTTAAAGGGAAGACAAAAATGGCCCAAACGCACGACAAAGAGGGGTTGCAGTGAATCCATTTGAAAGAGGAACGTTTAAAAAAAAGGATAATACCACAATTAAATTTTTCTTTTTTTTGGGTTTTTCTGATACTTGTCGCATTCCCAAAGGCAATAACCGAGTTTTTATAATCGCAGGAATGTTTTAAGTGTTTTTGGGGGTTTTTGGGAAGGGCCCCCCCGTTGAATGACCCCGGTTTTAAAATCGGTCCGTATGTTGGGTTTGCCAAATAGGTCGGTTTTTTTCCCGAAGGGTTTTATTTTTTAAAAGGGTTACACGAATTTCGCGAAACAAGATCAGATAAGGTTCCTGGTCAAATTTCGAGAGAAAAGGGGCATTTTGGAAGTTTCTAGGGTAGAAAACAAAAGTGGTGGGCACAAGGGAAACAGACTATTGAAACAGGGGGCGAATTTCAAAGAAACAGTTGGGGTAATTTTTTAACTAATTGAATTTGACAAGCGCCCTACATATTCGGACAGCGAATTCGTGCAAAAAAACAAAGTTTTGGGGAGAATTGGCTTTTTAAAAAAAAGTCGAGTTCCCCGCCAAAAAAGGTCGGTTTTTTAAAAAAGGTTTTTTTTAAAAAGTTACGGGAAATTTTTGAAACGGAGACCAGATTTAGATTCCGGTCAAAATTTCGAGAGAAATGGTTTTACTTTGAAGTTTCAGGGGTTAAAAAAAATGGTGATTATGTCACTGAAAAATGACTTTGAAAGAGGACGAATTTAAAGAAACATTGATAACTTTTAACTAATTGGAATTTGACAAGCGCCATAAATATTCGGATCAGCGTTGAATTCTGCGAAAAATAGTTTGAAGAATTGGGAAGACAAAAAAAGGCCCAAACGCACGACAAAGAGAAATGCGTTGCAGTGAAGCCCATTTGAAAGAGGAACGCTTAAAAAGGATAATACCGTTAAAATTTTTTTTTTTTTTGGGGTTTTTCTGATACTTTTCATAAAAATGCATTACAAAGTGCAATAACTCGAGTTCAAAACGCAGGGTAATTTTTTAAGGTTTTGGGGGTTTGGGAACGGCTCCCCGTTCGAATGCCCCCCTTTTTTTCCCAAATCGGTCCGTAAGTTGGCTTTCATGACAAATAGTTCTTTTTTTCAAGACGGTGTTTCTTTTTTTAAAAAAAAAGTTAGGAATTTCGAAAACGGGACCAGATTTAGATTTCGGGTCAAATTTCGAAAAAAATGGGTCACTTTGGTAAATTTCTGGTTAAAAAAAAAGGGGGATTATGTCACTGAAACTTACTGTTGAAAGAGTTGCGAATTTCAAAGAAACAGTTGGTCAAACTTTTCAAATAATTGGAATTTCGACAAGCGCCATATTTATTCTTGATTAGCGTTAATTCGTGCAAAAAAAAATAAGTTTAGTGAGTTTTGGGGCCGGTTTTTAAAATCGGTCGGTAAGTTAACTTTCAAGCCAAAAGGTAGTTTTTCAAGGTGTTTCTTTTAAAAACAGTTACATTTTTTTTCAAAAACGGAACCAGTTTTGACCCCTGGTCAAATTATAAGTGAAATGGGTCACTTTGGTAAGTTTCGGGGAAAAAAAAATAGTGGTGGGCATGTCACTGAAACAGAGTATTGAAAGGGGGGACGAATTTCCAAGAAACAGTTGGGATAACTTTTGAACGAATTGGAATTTCGAAAGCGCTATACGTATTCGGAACAGGTTGAATTCTGTGCAAGAAAACGTAGTATGGGGAGAATTGGCCTGTTTTTAAAATGGGTGGTAAGATGGAAAGATAAAAAGTGGGTTTTTTTCAAGAAGTTTTTTTTTTTAAAAACAGTTACGGGAATTTCGGAAACGGAGACCAGTATTGTTTCCTGGTCAAATTTCGAGTGATATGGGTCATTTGGAAGTTTCGGGAAAAAAAATAGTGGTGGGCATGCCCGAAACAGCTATTGAAAGGGGACGAATTTCAAAAAAAAGGGGGCATAATTTTTGAACTGATTGAAATTTCAACAAGTGCCATACGTATTCGTGATAGCGTTGAATTCCGTGCAAGAAAAACGTTTGGTGAAATTGGCGGGTTTTAAAAATCAGACGGTAAGTTGGCCTCCAACCCAAAAGAGGTCGATTTTTCTAGAAGGTGTTTTTTTAAAAAAAATTACAGGTTTGAAAACGAGACCAATTTAGATTCCTGGTCAAATTTCGAAGAAATGGGTCACTTTGGTAAGTTTCTAGTTTTAAAAAAGTGGTGATTATGTCACTGAAACTGACTGTTGAAAAACCGAATTTCAAAGAAACAGTTGGCATAACTTTTGAACTAATTGGAATTTCGGCAAGCGCCATAAATATCGTGATCAGCGTTGATTTCTACGCTATAAAACCAAGTTTGGTAAGAATTGAGGAAGACAAAAATGTCCCAAACGCACGACAAAGAGAAATGCGTTGCAGTGAATCCCATTTGAAAGAGGAACGCTTCAAAAAGGATAATACCGCAATTAAATTTTTTTTACTTTTTTTTTCGGTGTTTTTCTGATTTTTGGCATAAAAATGCATTACCAAAGTGCAATAACTCGAGTTGTTCTAATAATCGCAGGGTAATGTTTTAAGTGTCTTTGGGTTTGGGAACGGCTCTCCTTTTGAATGACACCCGGTGTTTTAAAATCAGTCCTTAAGTTGGCTTTCATGTCAAATAGTTCGGTTTTTTCAAGAAGGTCTTTCATTTTAAAAAAAAAGTTACGGGAAATTTTCCCATGAAACGGAGACCAGATTTAGATCCGTGGTCAAATTTCGAGAAAATGGGTCACTTTGGTAAGTTTCTAGGGTAAAAAAAAAAGTGGTAGGCATGTCACTGGAACAGACTATTGAAACATTGAACGAATTTCAAAGAGTTGGGGATAACGTTTGAAATAATTGGAATTTCGACAAGCGCCATACATATTCGGGATCAGCTTTGGGAATCTGTGCAAAAAAAATCAAATTTTGGGTGAGAATTGGCTTTTCTTAAAAATCGGTTTGTAAGTTGGCTTTTAAGCCAAAGAGGTCGGTTTTTTCAAGAAGGTGTTTTATTTTTTAAAAAAGTTACAGGAATTTCGTGAAACGAAGATCAGATATAGGTTCCTGGTCAAATTTTAAGAGAAATGGGTCATTTTGGTAAGTTTCTAGGGTAAAAAAAAGTGGTGGGCATGTCACTGAAACTGACTGTTGAAACAGTTGACGAATTTCAAAGAAACAGTTGGGCATAACTTTTGAACTAATTGGAATTTCGACAAGCGCCATAAATATTCGTGATCAGCGTTGAATTTCTACCTATAAAACTAATTTTTTTAAGAATTGAGGAAGACAAAAATGGCCCAAACGCAGACAAAGAGAAAATGCGTTGCAGTGAAGCCCATTTGAAAGAGGAATGCTTAAAAAAGGATAATAACGCAATTAAATTTTTTATTTTATTATTTTTTTTATTTTGGTTTTTCTGATTTTTGTCATAAATATGCATTCCCAAAAAGTGCAAATCTCGAGTTCCAATAATCGCACGTTAATGTTTTAAGTGTCTTTGGGCTTGGGAAAGGCTCCCCGTTCGAATGACACCCGGTTTTTAAAATCGGTGTATGTTGGCTTTCAAGACAAATATGTCGGTTTTTGAAGAAGGTGTTTTATTTTTTAAAAAGTTACAGGAATTTCGTGAAACGAAGTTCAGATATATTCCTGGTCAAATTTCGAGAGAGAAATGGGCATTTTGGTAAGTTTTAGGGTAGAAAAAAAA
>BMAV01017237.1:0-21114 GCA_019973955.1 Trichonephila inaurata madagascariensis | reverse complement strand
AAAAACCCGATTTTTTAAAATTTTTAAAATGAGGGGGGGGGGCCCCCTTTTTTACCTTTTACTGGGGGCCCATTTTGACCCCTATTAATTGTAAAATCTTACAATATAAAAAAAACAAGTTTATTTTTCAGGAGAAACCATTCCGGGAACTCTGGGATACTTGCGATCTCAAATTGCCACCTATATTCCCATTTTCAAGAATGGTTTCCTCATCTTAAATAAAAATTATTGGCTACCCAAAACGTATGTATTTAAATTAAATTTCCCAAGTATATTTTTATAAAAATTAAAAATCCCATAAGCTGAAAAAATTTAATGAAGAATTTCTTTCATGAAAAAAAAAATTTCATTTTTTAACTCTTTTTTAAAACGGTTGGGATTTTTTGTATGCACACAAGTATTACACTCAATATGGGATAGAGATAATATCGTTTTTGGTTATCCCACATTTCAACAACAAAAAATTGCTTTGGTTCCCAAATTCTTATTTCTTTTTGAATTTTTTCAAGACCCCCGAGCTAACCCCCCCCCAAACTTTCAATCACCCCGTGAGGATTTGGGGACGTTTTTTTACGCCCTTTCATGGGGGTCTTTTGTGACGTTTGTCCAGGCGCGAGTTAACCTTTTTCTTTTTTAGATAAAGGTGCTGAAATCTGTGCAGCAGGTATAAAAAATTGGGCTTTTTGTAAACAATAGTTGACATTAAATTCCTTTGAAGGGGGTAATGGTAGGTAAAAACCCACATCACAGATTCGGTTCTTTTTCCCGGGGCTGGGCGTCGCTCATTTCATCCCTATTTCAAGGGGTCGATAAATGAGACCAAGCACATCGGGACAAACACTGGGGCCCCTCTCCAGCGCTACCTGGCCTTTTTTTAAAAACCCTAAGGGCAAAATTGGGGTTTTTTACATTGAATTCGGGTGATCCCGGCTTCCACCCACTCTAAAAATTTTTATCATTTAAAAATAAAATCTTTTTGAAATCTTGAGCACTTCCTTTTTTTCTTATTTCATTCTTTATTCTCCGAAAAAAATACTCCTTTTCTTGAAAAACCATATTTGGTATATTTGAATCATTTTGAGCAAAAAAAATTTTACGTTGTTTTTTTTAAAATTCCCGCTTCCCTTTTTGAATTGATCTTTTTTTACCATTTTAATTTTTTATTTTATTCTAAAACTTTAAATACGCTGCCCTTTATCTTAACCATCCTGAATGTTTATTTAAACTTTTAAAACATCTCTAATTGTCCCTTTCTGTGTGTGTGATTGGAAACTCCAAAATGTAAAAAGGAGAAAAAAGGAAATAAAACCCTTTTTAAAAAAAAATCGTGTACCATCCATAAAAAGGATGCATAGCATTTCAAAAGTAATTTATTATAGTAAAATAAATGAAAACGTTTAATAAAAAAAAAAAAATTTTTTTTAATCTGAAGGCCATTTCTAATCAAAAATAATTTATTCAAAACAAAAACAGATAACAGTCAAATATATTGTAGATTTATACATATATATATATATATATATATCAGGTCCTCAAAAATTTTAAAATAAAAAAAAAATTTAAAAACCCGATGTTTAAAATTTTTTAAAAGGGATCCAGCATTTTTTTTGGGATGTAATAGAAAAAAATCTAAGAAATAAATTTTTTATACAAGATTTTTTTTTCGGGGAAAAAACCCATTAATTTGGGGAACTCGGGGATACTTCGTCTCTAATTGCCATCTAATTCTATTTTCAAGAATGCTTCCCTCATCTTAAAATAAGAAAAAATTTTTGGCTATTCCCATAACTTGATATGTATTTAAATTAAATTTGGCCCCCGTATAATTAATTGCAGGGGAAATTAAAATCCCCTAAGCTAGAAATAAATTAATGAAAATTTCTTTCATACTTTCAAAAAAATTTCATGTTTGTCTCTTTTCAAACGGGTTTAGGATTTTTTTGTGTATGCACACATACATATCCCCAAGTATTACACTGCAATATGGGATAGGTATAGGGGTTTTTTGGATTTTTTCCATTTTTATTTCTTATCAAGCAACAAATTAAATTTCCTTCCAATTCTTGATATTTTCGAAATTTTAAGAATCTAAATTCAGGCTTCAACGAAAAATCCCCCCTTTACAACAATGAAAATCCCAGATGAGAAGTATTTCGTACCATGGGCAAACTGCGTCTTTTTTAAAAAACTACCCAAAAAATCCACCATAAGTGAAAAAAATGTGCAAATCAAAAAATGAAAGAAGAAAATATCATTCGTACAGGGTACCGGCCCGGTTGTACCCAGCCTTGGAGCCCCCAGGTGTGGGGAAACTGTTAAAAGGGCTATAAATAGCTTTGAAGCAAGAGCTTGATCATTTTTCTTTTTCTTTTTCATATTTTTAATTTTATTTTTCCGTAAGCGTTCAAAGAGTTCTCGGCCAAAATACAGAAATTTTTTTAAAAAAATTTCCCCCCCTTTTGGGCAATTATTTGACAACCCCCAAATTTTCATTCCTTATCTACAACCCGGGGGAAGGAAGGAACTATATGTTTTTTTTTCAATGGGGCTGCGAAATTTTATTCTTACATTTCAGACCTAGTACATTCCACAGGAGCAATTACTTTTAGTGTGGCACCATTAAAGCAAACCAATTTCCAAAAAAATTTTGACGCTCGTTTTTACCCCGAGTCAGGCATCTGAGCTCTCACGATCAAACTTTTCCAAAAGGAATTTTGCCAGAGCAATCAAGGGGTCTTTTTTTTGCAGCAAATCATACAACGTGACGCTGTCGATTTTCTGCTATGAAAATCCACCGACTTGGGCCGGGGTAAAGAAAAGGGAGAGAAATAGACAAAAACCCAACCCCGCCACCTAGCCGGTGTTTAAAAAATAATTTATATTTTTGGGGATTCTGGGTTTTCTTCTAACAAACTCCCCGTTTTTGACGGCCCGATTAAGGCAAAAATTTTCCCCCCAAGAAATAAAAAAAAAAAAATGCAAATAAAATAACCAAAAGGATAGAAAGTTTGGTAAAAGTGGGAATTTAAAAAAGCTTAGTTCAAAAAAAGGGAGAAGTGTAAACGGCCCACCCCGGAATCACAGGGGCCCCCCCTCCTTTTCTATACAAGGGCAACTTTTACTCGATCATCAAACTACCTGAAAGCAACTGTATTTGAGTCTTCAACGGTAGGAGGTTTTTTCTGAACGCTAGTAAATTATTGAATCGAGATTAGGTGGATCTAATTAGTTATATTGATAAGTGATCTAATTGCGCGATTTGACTTAATTAAATCAGCGTACTTTGGTTTATTCTCACTTAATATAAGTTTGTTCGTTATCTAAGTAATTTAAGTTAAATTCTTAATAAAAGTCATATTAAGAATTATAGAATGTCTCATATATCCTTCCGATAATCCCACACCTCTAACTTATGCGGAAACCCCAAGACATAGCTATTAACAGATGGCTATGTCACAATGGCGCCCGAACAATTTTTATAATTCTGGGTTAGGTAATGCAGGAGGGTTTGGTATTTTACCAGAAATGTGCTTTTCCGTCTGAGAATGTTACCGAATTTCTCGAGGCCATAGACAATCAAATACAGTTACTTGAAATACCAAGTAACTTACCATGTGCTTATTTGAAAAGTCATCTCAGGGGAAGGGCTCAAGATTGGTACTCAATATTTGGATCGGTGCTAGTGCAAGATACAGCCACGGATTTCGCGCAGCTAAAGGCTGAATTAGCGAAAGCTTTTCCCGCAATCAAAAATAAGAAAGAATTGGAGGCTAGGTTTTTCGCGTCACAGCAGGGAAGAAATCATCAACCAACAGACTTTGTTTACGATTTGCTAAAAATACATAAGAGTTTAGAGCTAAGGATGTCGCAGGTGGAATTGGTTGATCACATTTTTGTTAGACTCGAACCACAAGTCCAGGACTATGTGGAAGTTCGCAATCCGCAGAACACGGTACTACTTTTGGAAATATTAGCTAAATTTGAAGAGAGGTATTCTTACAAATTAAAAAGGGGTTCGCAGAATAGTGATAATGTGGAAAGATGGGGTCAAAACGCGCATAGGATGCCTAATTTTGATGCTAATCGCAGAAACTGGAGAAATTCTGAGGTTGGGCGTAGACCAAATAATGGCAGAAATGATTTTAGAGGTATTGGGTTGTTCGGAAAGTAATTTCTTTTTTTTTGTGGAAATGAAAGACAGTTTTCGTATAATAAACAAATACTTTATTAAATTATATATTGGCCGTTCTGGTTCAACACCTTTTGCCATCTTTCTGGTTGTAGCATAATTCCACGCTCATAAAGTTTTGGTCTTTGCGGGCAAAAACTGATCGAGGTGGTTTTAACCTCCTCATTTGAGGAAGGTTTTACCTCTAAAAAATTTTGGAGTGACCGGAAAAATAATAATCCGATGGTGCCAAGTCTGGAGAATATGGTGGGCGTGGTATCCCATTCGCTGTAAAAGCTTTTGGCGAGTGACCAAACTTGTTTGAGGTCTCGCGTTGTCTTGATGAAACACTACACCTTTCCTGTTGATTAGTTTTGACCTTTTTCTGTTGAAGTGCATCATTCAGTTTGTCCAGCTGATGACAGTAGAGTTCCGAATTAATCGTTGTGTTATCCGGTAGAAGCTAAAAAACGATTCCTTTAAAATCCACCAAACAGACAGCATCACCATTTTTTGGTGAATATCGGCTTTGGAAAAGGTTTGAGCCAGTTCATCTTTTTGCTCCATGACCTCTTGCGTTTGACGTTGTATACAACCATTTTTGTCCCCAGTGATGATGCGCTTCAAAAACGGATAATTTTCGTGACGTTTGAGAAGCGAATCGCAGACGTCAATTCGGTGGCACAGATTTCTCTCTGTGAGAACATGGGAACCCATACATCGAGCTTCGAGGGTAATCCCAGGCCTTTCAAGTGGCCATAAACTGTTGAATTTGATAAATTTAACCTCAATCCGATCTCACGTGTTGTTATTCGCCGGTTCGCATCACCTAATGCCTTTATCGCGTCTTTATCAGCTTCAACCGGCCTTCCCCGAACGTGGCGCATCTTCGACATCAAAATTGCCGGATCGAAATTTAGCGAACCAGTTCTGGCACTGGCGTACTGTCAATACACCTTCTCCATAACATCGGTCAATTTCTTTCCAGGCTTGAACAGCTTTTTTACCCTTCTGTAGTAAAACAGTAAGATATGTCGAAAATGCTGCTTATCGCTCCCATATTTAAAAGGGCAACAACCAAAAACTACTGCGTAGAATTAATTGGAATTTTTTCACAAAAAGCCTTGCTATATGAGCTCTCAAAGCAAATAAAAATTATACGGCTTAAATGTGAAATTGGGTGCAAAAAATTACAATTAAATCCTCTGTCGGAAAAAACGAAATTAATTTCCGAACAACGCAATACTTATGAGAATAGCCGTCAAAGTAATAAGTGGTTCGAGAGTAGGAATAGATTTCAGAATGATGATCGGAGATTCAACGAAAGGGATACCAATTTCGAAAAGAAGATCGAAAATGAAAATTTTTAATAGGGGGGACCGCAGAAAATAGGGGTTCGAGTGGGGTTTCAGTCAAGGCGATAGGATGCAAAGGGGACGATTGAATGTTGTGAAAGTTAATGAAGTTCATAATCAAAAGGAATCGGCAGTGGATATACCAATTAAGCTTTCTCCAATATGTATATCACCCGTGGAGCTTCCCCACGTTCCTATTTTATTAAATAACACATTTTTGAAAGCGCTATGGGACACCGGAGCAGATAAATCATTTATATCGGAAGAAATATAAAAAAAATATTTTTTATAAACAAGTTAAAAAATCGCGAGCCCAGGTGATCACAGCACAGGGAGCGAAATGCCAAAATATAGGAATTGTAGAATTGATTATTCAAATCCGAGAATTTGTTAGACCTTGGTCGTTTCATGTGTTGACGGATTTGGAATACCATGTATTCTTGGTGTTGATTTTATAAGTGGATCAAGGATTGTTTTAGATTTTGATCGAAAATCGTTGAAAATTTTCGATTCTCAGATAAATAGGGTGGTTGAATCAGTTGAAGAGGAAAATGTTGAAATAGATTTGTTCAAGACAAATTGAGGATAAAAAAAAACAAAATTACAAAATTTGTTTAGTAGTTTAAGGGATTATTCCCCGACAAACCAGGTCTTACTCATTTTTTAAATACCATGAAATTGACACGGAGATAATCCACCAGTAGTTTCCAGGCCATACAGATATGACCGGCAGAAACAAGCAATAATTGATTTTCATATACAAAAAATGTTACGAGAGGAAACGATTGTTCCAATTCAATCCCCGTACGCGTCACCAGTTGTGTTATGCAAGAAAAATAATGGGTTACCACCGGATAATCCAGAAGCATATAGATTTGCGGTAGACTATAGGAAGCTAAATTCGATCACAAAGTATCCGCGATACCCTTTACCGTTAATAGATGATTTAATAACGAACATCCCCTATACTACAATAATGTCATCTCTTGACCTAAGAAGTGGGTACTTTCAAATGGCAGTAAACCCCAGTGATATTGTTAAGACCGCATTCGTAGTAAAAAGTGGCACTTATGCTTTCAGGCGGATGCCATTCGGCTTATCAGGGGCAGCTCCCAATTTTCAAAAGCAAATCCTAAAACCGGTGATAGGGAAGTTTGTGAATGTGTATATGGACGACGTTATTATTACGTCTCCATCATTCAATCACCATGTTGAGCATTTAAGGAAGGTTTTTTCGTTGTTGCAAGATGCAGGATTGTGACATTAAATAAAGATAAATGTAAATTTGGGTGCGATGAATTGAGGTATTTAGAATTAATTATTAGTAAGAAAGGAATCAAAACGGATGAGACAAAGGTTCGAGCCATACTAGAGATGAAACCCCCATGGAACTCAAAGGAGGTGTCCAAGTTTTTGGTATGTCCCAGTGGTACGCGAAATTTATTAAAAATTATGCTGATCTTTGTGAGCCCCTTTATAATCTTAAACGAAAATTAAAAAAATTTGTCTGGTCCACTGAGGAGCAGAAGGCATTCGAAGCGGTCAAGGCGGCCGTAACAAAGGCGCCAGTTTTAAAATTGCAGAGCTTTCAAAAGCCCTTCGAGTTATTTACAGATGCCAGTTCAATCGGTTTGGGAGCAGTGCTTAATCAGGAACAAAGACCCATTATATTTGCTTCCACGTACTCTGAACAACGCAGAGAGAATTATACGGTAACCGAAAGAGAATGCCTGGCGTAGTATGGCGTTGAACAAATTCCGAACATATTTAGGAGCGATGCCAATTAAAAGTTATTACAGATCACGCTGCCTAACACGTCTAACGCATGGAAAAAATTTGTCAGTAGGATGATCAGATGGGCACTCAAATTAGGGGAATTTAATATAGAATGGGAACATAGCCCTGGAACTCAAAATGCGGTGGCGGATATACTATCAAGAAACCCTTGAAGTATAATAGGAGAAAAAGTTAATTGTGGCAATAATCAGAGATTTAGTGCTTACTTCGGGAACAGTTAATAACAGAAAAAAAGCATGACCCAGAATTGGGTCTATCTATGGATATTTAGAAACCCGGAAGATAACTCTGTTAATGCGACGATATGTGAAAATTGGTCCCACGACCTTCGTCTAATTGAAGGCTTGTTGTTTTATGCGAAACACGCAACGTCGTTAGGTGAAATGTTGTATACTTTCCCAAAGTTTTTAAAGAAACAGCATCCTACGCGAATTTCACAAGACAATTGGGGGACATCTGGTAGTTTTAAAAAACTTATCATAAAATTCGGACGTTTGTTTTTTCCCCCGTATTTTGAGAAAATTTATTGATCAATATGTCTCTACATGCCATATGTGCCAAGTTAATAACTATAAACACGCGTTACCTGCTGGTCGATTAAATCGGTTGTATCAAATTATCCAAATAGAGATAGTTATTAGATTTGTTAGGCCCGTATCCTAATCGAGGAATAAGACGTAATCGATATGTTTTAGTAATTACCGATCATTTCAGCAAATGGGCTGAAATTATACCTCTTAAAAAGGCCTCGGCTCGTATAATAGCGAATATTTTTTTTTTTGATAATTTTTATACCCCGTTTTGGAGCTCCAATAAAATTAATAAGTGATAACGGTCCCCAATTTATATCCGAAATTTTTGAACATTTAAGTGAAAGATTAGGCATAAGGCATGTGAAGACTGTTGCATATAGGCCACAAGCAAATAGGACAGAACGAGTTAATCGAGATATAGTGCAAATGATTGCAAATTATGTTAATAATCAACACGATACTTGGACCAATTTTTACGTGAGTTTGCTTACTCTATTCGTAGGCAGTGAATGAAACAACGGAAAACCCTGCGGAATTATTTTTGGGGCGAAAATTGATTACCCCATTTCAAAATTAGTAATGATTTCAGACGGAACGGAATTTACAGTAAGAGATATGGAGAAAGTCTTTCATGAAGCTAGACTAAGTACGAAAACTAAGCAGGAAAGGTGGGAAAGATATTGTAATAGACGAAGACGGAATACAAATTAAGGTAAATGATTGGCCCCCTTTGGGGACACACCCTTTAAGTTCAGCAGCTAATAAAATCTGTTCCAAATTTAAACAAAAATTTGAAAGTCCCTATAGAGTATTAGAAGTAAAAAATAATAATAATATTGTAATATGGAGGTCAGAAAAGATTAACTGTTAATGTTGATCAAATAAGAATATATCGTCATAGGGAAAAGTGACGAGGTCGAGTTAGGGAAAAGGTCACCCAGATAGTATTAGTTCACGTCAGGGAAAAGAGTAGTTCGGAAAATGTACATCAAAGATCAAATGAGTCGCAATATGGGAAAAAAAGTCTGCGGTGAAGCGTGAGTTAGAGGAAAAGGGATCAATCTCAAATCAAAACAATCTAAGAAAACACGGATAGGGCCGATAAGCGCAGATCACTTATCAGATCGCTGCCTAGCTCATTTTCAAATGAAACAAGAAATAAAAGAAAACGGCTAGATAAAGGAATTAAAAGGTCGTATGGATCGGGGGCAAGTGGACCACAGAGAAAGTGGCAGAAAAATAGACCCAATAACATTAACAAAAGACCATTGTCATCCAGTAATATTTATATAAGTAGAAGAAGAACAAGACGGAGACAACTGGAGTTCAAGATGGACAGAGATACGATCTGCGCCCACGCCAAAGAAAGGATCAGGAGTCCCGATCGGCCAAGGAAGCAACAGGACAAGCAAGGAAAAGCCGACAAGGAGACTACAAGCCCTACAGCAGGCAACATAAAGAATTCCAGTGCAGCCGAGGAATGAGAAGAGGAAAGAACAGTGATAGCACCTCGTCATTGGACGTCATGGTGGGGGAAAGAATATAAAAATCAGGTTGTATTGTTTCATTTTTTTACGATCTTTCCAACAAGTGGTCGGAAGAATTATTGCAAAGAAGGAAGTCTCGGGCGGTGTTTAAAAGTTATAATCCAAGCAAAAGTTGACACTACAATGAGTGTATATTTTTTTTTTTTGAACTTTTGACTTGTAAAATTTTTTTTCTCTCTAGTGTTGGAGAAAACAACTGTAATTATGCATTTGTTTACTTCGATGTATGACTTCGTGAGATGCGACAATTCCTTTGGTTATTTGTTTTAATGATTTATTGAAAAATGTTTGTAATTGTATAATGTGTATGTATATATATGTTGTTGTATTGTTCCGTATTAAGGTGCATCTAGTTCAGGGAAAAGCGGCGTAGTCAGGGCACTAACAATAATATTAACAGCGCTGCGCGGCTCATTGGGAATTTGACGGAGCCAGATGCGGGATGGAAATGAAAGTTTATTGTAATTTAAAAATGATATATAATGCATAAAAATTGTGAAACTTATTGGTATTATGTAAATATAGATTTGGCAAAGTAACTTAAAGAGTTTTCATTTCAGGGTGACAGACCCTGTGAAAGTATTGTTCCATATCTGATATGTAGCCTCAACTCGGAGCAGTGGAGCCAGTCTCCCAGCTCACAAATGAATATTTGTCCTGACGCAGAGTTTGGGTCTGCGCACCCAGGAAAAATGCACGTAGAGTGTTTAAGTGTTTTAGAATATTTAAGTAACGTTAAATATAGAGTTAAGTACATATGTGAAAGTGAGAATATACCATGATTAAACAGCAAAATTGTTAATGTTGGCCTAGTTAATGGAGTAAAATTTATTGTGTCTGTCACGAGTTTAAATTTAAATTTAAGTTAAATATTAAATTGAATTCTAAGATGAATAATGAAAATTACAGTTAAGTTAAATATTGGAAATTATAGAAGTTAAAATGAGGATTCAAGGTTAAAATTTAAATAAAACTTAGAAAGCGAGGAGATTCAGAAATAAAATTTTGGCACGTAATTTATTAAGGGTGTTGAGAACCCTTGAATAAATCACGTTTTTCTTCTTGGAGGGGGTTGTGACATCTCTCGCGTTCTTCTTCTAACATAACTCCTACGTTCTTTGACGGCCACGATTAATGGCAAAACTTTTCCAACCCAAATCCAAGAAGTAAAAACGAAGCAAAAATGCAAATAAGATAACCTTTAAAAGGATAGAAAGTTTAGTGAGCAATGATGGCAATTTAGAAAGCTTAGTTCAAAAAGGTAGAAGTGTAATTGACGGCCTACCCAGGAATCACGGGAGACGCCCCCCCTCGCTATTCTATACAGGTGCATACCCATTGCACTCGAGCTCATCAGTCTACCTGAAAGTAACTGTATCGTTGAGTCTTCAACCAAGGTAGGAGGATTATATTCTGAACGCTAGTAAATTATTGAATCGAGATTAGGTGGATCTAATTAGTTATATTGATAAGTGATCTAATTGCGCGATTTGGGCTTAATTAAAAACAGCTACTTTGGTTTATTCTCACTTAATATAAGTTTGTTCGTTATCTAAGTAATTTAAGTTAAATTCTTAATAAAAGTCATATTAAGAATTATAGAATGTCTCATATATCCTTCCGATAATCCCACACCTCTAACTTATGCGGAAACCCCAAGACATAGCTATCGACAGATGGCCATGTCGCATATTTTTGTCAGGGGTGAGTAACTTATAACACAAATATTATTCGTTTCAATGTGGCTTCACTTACTATATTTAAGTTAGGATCTTATAACCCTTATGACCCGAATTATTTTTATCTTTAAATATTAAATACTTCTGGTTATTAATACTATATTGACCACAATGTGACACTGGGAAAAATAATTAAAAAATTCCCGCTCTCCCCCGTGAACTTAGATGGAACCCGCACGATCGTGCGGGTTGGGCTTTTTCTGTGAAATCGGCACCCGTGAAATTATACATTTTTTGGCTCTAAGTTGATGGAAAAAACACACTTAATTCAACTAAAATTGTTACAAACAAGTAAATTACTGATGTAAAATTAATTATTTTATTGACTCATTATTTATTTTCTGTCGAAATCTTTAAAACATGTTTTTGTTTCTGATAAGCATAAATATACATTGCATTTTTCACAACATGTTTTTGGACTGCTTTCGTAATTTTCAAATCTGCACTTGTGCAAGGAATTGAAATGTCATCAATACATCAAAAATGGCTATACGTGTCACCCCTCTTTATCCTGGAATGGCCAGGACAAAAGGCATGATATGTATAGCAAGTGGATCATAACTCTTCAATCTTTTTGCGAGTGGAATCACAACACTGTTATCTTCATAATCAGTAAAAATAATTTTGTTAGTAGGTGGAGAGGCTGCTAAAGCTTCAACTATCTCTAACTCAAATTTTAAGTGATCCATTTTGATTTTGGGAAGAATTTTATTTGATATTGCATCTTGCTTGCACAGAAACCAAGAATTTGCAACAGCTAAAAAATGAAATGAATGGGTTCAAGAGGGTCAAGAGTGATCCGAAATTGTTCTTTCTACGTTATATATTTCCATGATTTTCTTCATCGCTCTCATCTGAATTTGACTCTCCTTTCAGTATACGTGATTCATACGTTTTGTTCGCAGCATTGTCACCATCCGAGAGATCACTAAGTTCTGATCTAAGTTCACACACACACACACAGTCTGATTTATTCATCAATTGCAAAGTTTCTTCTTATATGAGAATTATTTTCCTTTAGACACCTGAAAAAGTTTTCGGTTAAAAGTTAGCACAGTATTCCATGAAAAATAATAAAATGTATATCAGAAAATTTTATTATTTAAAAAAATATATATATTTAAGCCACATTAAAATTCTCAGGAAACCTGATGTTTTTTAAGGGGAAAGAGATATGGATACAGATATCTGTGTAATGGATGAAAATGCCATACTCCTCATCAAAAGTGTAAAAGAGAAAGAAAAAAGGGGCCAAGGGCCTACGACAACACCAAGGAAATATGTTTTTAATTATATGGCAATATATTTTGTTTTTATTTAAGCTTCTTAAGGTATCCGACTACGTTAGGAACCGTGATTATAAAAAGGCGCATAAATGGATAATTTTCATGATATTTAGTGTCACTTAGATTAGAATACATGCATAAAATTGTTTTAAGGACATTTTGACAAAAAATTTATTTAAATACATATTTCGGCAAAAATTAACTTGGGAATAACCTTTTTCAAAATGTTCCCCTTTTTGTGAAAAATGCTTCATTATAATAATATTTTGCCTTTATATAGCCGACCTCTTTACGGGAGGCTCAACTAGAATTTTTGAAAAATGTACATTATTTTCATTGTTACCACCAATTTAAATAATTATTGGCGTTTTTTTCTTAAAATTGCTCCTCTCTGTTGTCATAAAATATGGATAAACCCACTTCTAAGTTATATATTTCAAAAATTGTAGTTGAGCCTCTGTACAGAGGTCTGAGCTATATACAGACAAAATATTATTATAATAGAAGCATTTTTCACAAAAGGAGAACATTTGGAAAAAAAATTATTCTAAGTTAATTTTTTGCCGAAATATTGTATTTAAATAAAATGTTTTGTCAAAATGTCCTTAAAACAATTTTATACATGTATTCTAATCTAAGTGACACTAAATATCATGAAAATTATCCATTTATGCGCTTTTTTAAAATCACTGTTCTGAACGTAGTCGGATACCTTAAGCTTTAATATTATAGAAATAGAAAAGAGAGAGAGAGAAAACTCACACAACAAGAGTTTACCTTTATAGCTGCAGTGACTCAAGTAACGCTCAACCCGCACGTTCGTGCGGGTAACGAAGTCCCGAGTCCTACAAGCCACATTAATAGAGTATAATTAATATTTTCTCTATTTTACAATTATTTAAACATTTATACAAAAAATTGTATCCAAGCAATTAGAAATATATTGATTATTATACCTTTTTACGACAGATAAAAAGAAAACGTGTTTTCGCTGTATTTGAAAACAAAGATAGATATGCCAGCTGAAAGTAAAACATGGATTACAACCACTGTCTGTCGATAAAAAGTGATACTTTACACTTTCTGCAAACATGTTCAATTCTACAACAATTCATATTCTACTCTTGATACAAAAATACAATTAATGAGGTAAAAGTAATATTTACCCCAAAGTATTAAAATTTACAAGCACAGAGCACTTAAATTGTTATTACAACTTTAAATTTTGGATACCTTCCCCAAAACAATAGATGCTCCCTATCGTGACCAATATTGCCATGCGAAATGAAATCTGCAGTTCCTTATGCTGCTCTCTTTTACTTATTGATTATTTAATGTGCACACAACATAAATCCTGATGTATAGAAAATAATGAACAATTAAGGTTGTTTTCGGTAAAAGTATGAGAGCTTTAACTAAACGCGAAGCACATTTTCAGACAGAAAAATGCCTCGATTTCCATGGAAATTTGAAGAATTATAGCTCGTACCAGGGGCGGCTCTAGGGCCGGATAAACCGGACCCCTGTCCGGGGCGGCATTTGGGTCAAATTTGATTAACATATTTTTTTGTTACAAAAAATTGTATATATTTTTTGAAATATTATTGGGTGTGAATTTATTATTTCATTTTACATGTCTTACTTCCTTATTTTTTATTCTATATGTTAAATGTCAGTTTTCTTTTATGTTCAATTTTAAGAGTTCAAGGCGGGAGTATATGTTCAATCATGAAATTTGATAAGTTTACACATCTTTCACTATTAACTTTCTCTATCTGGGAGTATGGTCACAACGGACATTCCTTTCGCCCATACGATGTCAGCTATCCAAAAGGAGACAGGGGCAATAAAAGTTTTATATAGGGTAGAAAAGTCATAGGAGATGTTTATTTTAGTTTTAAATGTAGTCACTATAAGTTAAACAGAAGCGTTTGTGATTCCCATTATCAATAGAACAAATTAGCATGCTGAAATGGGCGTTTCCCTTTTTCTTAAACTTTACCTTTTTAAAAAAATAAGGGGTTAAATTTATGCCCCAAATTTCAAAATTTTTGCATTTGACTTAAAAATATTAATTTTAAAATATCTTTTAATTAAAATTTTTTGTTTTTTGGGAGGGGGGGTTTTTTTCATTTTGCCCGGGCGGCAAACTGTTTAAGACCCGGCCCCTTCACCTCTGTTAACAATATAGTTTTTTTTAGAAATTTCAAAAATTTTTCCGTGGAAACTTTTTCATTTTAATACGGAAAGGCATAGCCCTTTTTAACATTCCCCGGTAAAAGGAAAAAAAAACGCGAAACACAATTTATACCAGAAAAAATGAATCAAAACTCTTTAAAAAAAGGGGAAATATGTTAAAAAACCTTTTTAAAAAGGGAAAAATTTAAAACCAAAGAATATTAAAATTTTTTCATTTCTTTTTACCCAAAAAAAATTTTTCCAAATTGGGTCTTATTTTTAACATTAACGAAAAAAAATTTTATTACCAATTTTTTTCTAAAAATCTTCCCCCCAAGAAAAAAAAAGAAACAAAAGTTTTTTGGGCCCCAATTTTTTTTGGGAAAAAATTCTCAGAAAAAATTTTAAGATAACTGAAAAAACTGTTTTTTATGAAAGGGGGCAAAATCTAAAGATAAAAGGGGGTTAGTCCTAGGGAAAACCCCCACCCCCCCGGGCGCTTTAAATTTTTAAAGGGGCTCTAACACTTTTCTAGGAGCTCGGGAGAACTCTTTTAAAGCAAGTCAACACCCTAACCCCAAGGATTAACCTTACTGGGGCCCTTTCTGTTGTTTTTCCAAATTACAAGTGCCCGGGACACATTTTCATAAAAGAAACCTAGCTAACTTGGACAATTTACCCAAAAAAAGAACAATGTAAATATTGTTATTGATACGGATCCCTCTATTTTTTAATTTTCTGCAGATATTGGAAGTAAATTTAAAGTTTTCCCCAACAAAAAACAACCAGGCCTGGGCAGGGAAACCCATGGCAATTTTAAATTAAACAAACTATGAAAAAAACATTTAAAAATTTGGGACAGGTAAAAAGGGAAAAATCACAAAATTGTAAAATTTAGATGCCCCTTTTTATTCTTAGGACTCCCAGAATGTAATTATAAATTTTTTAATTTGAACAAAACCCCAATTATTTTCCCCAAAATGGACAAATCAATTTGGAAAAAAATTCGGAATCCTTTTTCACTAAAAAAATTTTCCACATAAAAAGGGAAGAGTTGTCCCACCCCCCGGGAATTTTTCCCCCTTTCTACTTTGGAAACCCATTTTTCCTGATACAATTCCAAAAAGGATACTCCCCTTTTTCCCCCAAAATAAGTATGAAAAGATGGGAAAAAAAGGGAAGGAACCCTTAGAATTTTTAACATCAGCCCCCCCCAACTAAAACGAACTTATGAATTTAGCCCTAAGAACCCGGGAGATTAAAAAAACAAATACAAAATTTATTGGGCTGCGGGTTTTAAATTTAAAAAGAATCCAATGGATTTTCCCCTTTTATTTTAAAAGCATAAGGGGAGATAAAACCAAAAAAAAGTTTAAATTATTGACTATAAAAATTTTGGTAAATTTTAAAGACAGATCAGAACCATTCCCTTTTAGAATAGACCCCTGCAAAGATAAATTGAATAGTCTAAATTTTTTTACGCTGGATTTGACAACTGGTACTGGAAATTTCCTCTGCATGATAAAAAAAAAAGAAAAATTAGCTTTTTATTACAACAAAAGGGTTTTTATATAATTTAAAAGGTTTTTCCCCCTTTTGGGTTTTTTTTTGCCCCAGAATTTTTAACACTATTCGTAAAAATTTTCAAATTTGAAAAACAGAGCCAGTTCCATGGAAAAATTTGTTTGTCCCCATTTCGATGATATAGTTTTTTTTTAAATTTTTGGAAGAACATTAGCCATTTTAAAAAAAAATATTCAAAATTTTTGAGGAAGAAAAAAAATTAAAAATTAAAAATTTTCAAAATTTTTTTAAAAAAAAAAAGAAAATTTTTTAGGCTTTTGAAATTAAAAAGGTTTAATTCCCCTGATAATAAAAAAAATTTAAAACATTAAAAAATTTCAACCCCCCAAAAAATGTTAAAAAACCCCTTCGGGGGTTTTTTGGTTCGTAAATGTTTATAAAAAATTTTAAATTTTTTTCCGAATTGGGAAAAACCCTTTTAAAAACCAATTTATTTAAAAAAAAGATAAAAAAGGGGTTAAGGAAGGGAAAAAACAGCATTTGTGAATTTTAAAAAATAAAATTGGTAACTAAACCTGTTTAAAATTATTTGATCCTACTTTTTTTTTCTGTGACCCCCTCGCTGAAGCTATTGGGGGCTTTTTTTGAAACAACCTGTTAATTCTGGTACTCTTCCCCTTGTGTTTTTATCATTCTGGGAACTTTACGTGATTAGGGGAAAAAATTTAAAATTTATCACGGGAATTGGAATTTTGGCCAATAGATGCTTTTGATAAGTTTTATTTTTTTTACAGGGTTAAAAATTCCCAAATCCACACTGATCATGCTGCTCTTTTTTTGGTTTAAAAATGTAAAAAATTTTAAAGGGGAGATTATTTCTTTGGGTTTTTAAAACCTAAGCATTTTTGAATAAAAATTTTTAAAAAGGGCCCAAAATGTTAAACCCGACATGTTATCAAGACATCCTATTGTAAAATATCCAACACCTGTACATTTGTTGAAATTTAAAAGAGATAAAAAACCCCTCAAAAATTTAGATAATGTAAATGATCCTAAAAATTTATTTTTTAAAAAGGTTGGGTGATGTCTTTGTTCCCTTTAAAAAAAAAAATCTGTTTTTAAAAAAAATTGGACCTTTTCATTGAAGAAAAAAAATTTTTCAGAATGCTCATGAAAATTTGGGCACCCCTTTTTCTCAAAAAATGATAAATTTAATTAATCCTCAATATTTATTACCCCTTAATTTAGATATTTCCAAAATTTTTTTAAACATTGTAATGTATTTAATTAAACAAAAAAAAAAAGGCAAAAAAAATTTTTTTCTTTTGGGGGGTTTTTCCCCCCAAAAAGATCAACCTTTTTAAAATATATTTTCTGTTGAACTGTTTTTTGGATTCAAATTATTATAATTCCCACAAAAAAAATTTTTCCACTTAAATTTATCATGCAACCCCGCTATGTTTGGGGTTTACTTTTAAAAGTGAAACAACAGAAACCTATCAAATTGTTTTAAAAAAAACTTTTCCAAATTCAAATACCTATTAAACTGTTAACTGATAGAAATGGTGTGCTTTTACTTCATCTCGATTCAAACGCTTTTAAGAAATTATAACTATAAACAGTTATTAACTCTTCCTTTATCCCCAGACAAATGGCAAATGTGAACGGGGTAAATCGCCCCCTTTTAATTAAATTAAGATGTAAAGTAAACTCCTCCCCACCAAAAATTTTTTGGGCCAAAATTTTTAACAAGTAAAACCCAAAAACAACTCCTCATTCAGTCACAAAATTCCCCCCTGCATATTTTTGGTTTTCGGACTTTTCCATAACACCTCCCATTTGCTCAGAATCAAGTTTACCCCCACAGTTGAAGGGCCCGGGAAAGTTAACAAAAGAAACACCATAAAAAAAACCCTGAGAAAAAAAAAATTAAATATGATGCACGTTTCATTGATTCTCCTTTTTAAACCCGGGGGACATAGTAATTTATGAAGAATTCAATTATCCCAAAAAGAAGAAAATTATCCCCAATTTTTTTTAGGCCCCTACGAAAATAATTTTAAAAACTGTCAGATGTCTTTTGGGAAAAAAAACCAAGTTTTAAAGCGTTAACTAAAAAACTTCTACCCGGGGCCCCGTTTTTAAAATTTAGAACTTTTCCCCCTGAGGGAAAATTGAAATTAAATCATGAATAAAATTACACTCAAATTAAAACCCCACACACCTACAAATCATTGTCCTTTTTCCCCCCTTAGGTGGATCCCCCTTTTTCCCCTCTTGGGGATATTTTTTCTCTCTCTTTTTTTTTTTTTTTCTGTTAAGAAAAACACAATAAAAAATGATTACAGATCTTATAATGTCGAAACCCTGGGTCCATCTTCCAATCCACATTTTTTCCCCGTTTTCATCTCGATATACTGTTTGGGTTTTTGGGGAAGTGTAAAAGCTCTTGGGTGGGGAAAAAGGGAAGGGGGTCTAATTACATTCCCCCTTTCCAAAGTCTCCCAATTTTTAAGTTTACTTTAAACTGAAGTCATTTTTTTTTTTTTTTTTATTTTTTTTTAAACAAACTTGATGTTTCCATGATGTTTTTCACTGATGATATTTTTTTATATTTTAGGCCACAATTATTTTTAATCTTTTTAAATTTTCCCTTCCATTACAAGTGTTTCTTTTTTTTTATTTTTTTTTATTTGTGTATTTTTTAAAATATAATGTTTAGTGGTGTGAACATTATTACATCCCCTTTCTCAAGATGTAAACTTTTTTGAACGATATTTTTTGATTTTTCCTACATTTTGAATCTTACTATGTTTTTTAATGTTTCTTTTGGGGTACCCCAAAATTTTACCCCAATTTACCAGTATATTTTTTTTTTATTTTTCTATCATCTAATGCTGTGTTGAAGATCATGCTATTATGTCATTACGGCAAGTGCAGGGGAAATTTTTTAAAAAAATAATTTTTTTTCAAAAAATTTTTAAAATTTTTTCCCCGTAAGATACGGGTCTGTGTCAAACCTGGCGCACACACGCGCCTTACAGAGGGGGGGAAATGTGATAAAATTCCCCAACATATTTTTTTAAATTTAAATCTTTAATGATCTATAAAAAAATCTTTTTTTGGGTTTTAAAATAAATGTTGAAAACTTAATCGTAATCCCCGGGTAAACCGATTTCCGTATCCCCGCCCCCTTTTTGCCAATCAGATGCCCAAAAGGAAAAACCTTTAACTAAAAGCCTCTCCCTGCTTGCCGCCATCACGAAGATTTAAAAAACTTGCTGCTTTTTTTCTTTGCGTTGTGTCCTCCAAAAAAGCCGCTGTCTACTCAATGTGAAAATAGAACAAAGGGGGCTTTAAAAGCGTGTGTGCTCATAATAAAAGGGGTTAAACTTTCGAAATTTACTAATAAAATTAAAAATCTTCCCCTCCAACACTACTTCAATACATTTCATATATATATATACAGTCGAACCTCGATTTAACGAACCCCTATTTAACGAATAATAAACCCCTAATTAACGTATTATTTCAACAACTGAAAAAAAATTTAATTGGGTATAATTAGAAAAAAATGGGTTTTTTTAAAGTGACATATCCTTTCTGTCCAGAAAAGAATTATTAGACTTTACAGGTGCAGATGAGTCATGAACATCCATCGTGTGAGTTTTGAATAGGATAGAAAATTCCTTTCTTATATTAACCAACTCCCCACATCGCATTGGATATTTTAGGATTTTAACAATTACGTTACATTTGACAACAGGTTGCCGATTTGTTCAAATCAAGTTGAGAAAAGTGATGATGAATAGAGATTCTGATGCAGAAATCGATAATGAATATTTTCTCAAAACTGCTACATTTTTTAATGCTTTACATTGTTTGGAATCTGTGAAAACATACTTAATGAAGTAGGATATAAATAACGCAATATTTTCTTTTCTACATAAAGTCGAAAAAGAACTCTTTCGAGTCAGGAATCAAAGAGATTATCAAACATTTATTAGTCAGTATTTTAAAATTTTTAATTTACTGATGCTTAGTAATTTTCAGTGACAATATTTTTAGTTGTTGAATAAAAAATGTGTAATTTCTAACTATGGATATCGTTTGTGTTGTTGCGTATTATAGAATTTCTAAAAAAATAGGAGCAAAAAATTTGTATTTCGTTTGGACCCCGATATAGCGAATAACCCCGAATTAACGAACAAAATGTTCGGTCCGGATGAATTCATTAAATCGAGGTCCGACAGTATATATATGTAATAACGTTGGCCGGTGTTGGGTATTCTTTTGTTTACACAGGGTTTCACAGAAAACATCTTCAGAATGGACGTTCATCTTTTTATTTTGACATGAAACATCAAAGGCATTACGACAACACAGAAGCATACAAACACACAAAGACATAAACGATAAACGAGCTACAGCTATTTACATGTATTCAAGACGACGAGCTGGAGACAAAAACGGCGGTGATTACATGGTGAAAGCAAACAGACAAAAAAACGATCACGTCGTTGGGCATCGTTAGCTCTGGGAGCGCGTCCCTCCGTCCCCTCTTAATGTATCGGCCGAAAATTGGGGGCCTGATGGTCGGGGTAAGTTTTATTGGTGTCTGGACGGGAAGAGGCGGAACGAACTTAGGGGGTTTCGGGCAGGTTCTGAGGGCATAAATCATGGAACTGTGAGTCGGTTACAGGATCAAACTCTATTCGTTGCACTGGTGTCGGGTGAGTTAAAAATTGATTCGGGAAGCCGTGTGGGTCGCATGAAAAAGTAAAATAAAAATTAAGAAATTAAAAATTTAAAAAAAATTAAAACAATTAGTTTTGAGGGGTCATTTTTCCCCGGAATGACGAGAACTATTTTTAAGGAGGATTATAAGAGTCCAGAAGGATTTTCTGGCCTTTTCTTTTTAAAAAATTTGATCAGAGTTCTCAAGTTCCCCCTTTTGGGAACTCTTTTTAGTATTCGAGGTTTTAAC
>BMAV01017234.1:105583-160726 GCA_019973955.1 Trichonephila inaurata madagascariensis | reverse complement strand
GCGTAGAACTTTCGTTCACACACATTTTCATTCACACGATGTCTCATTCACACTTCCCTGCAGAAAATTATCCAGGTCGTGAGGGATTTCTTTAAAATATTAATTTCGAACGAAATGAAGGGTTTGACTTTTGCACCCACATATACGGTATCTTCTGAACCTGAAGCATACTCAGCTTTCTTTCTCCAAACCAACTCACGATTCCTTGTTATAAAATGAGCATTATCTCATTTCTTTCGGTATATCTAGATGTTGCCAACACTCGAATCCTTGGTAAACACATAGCTTTCTTGAGAACCGTACATGGCACATCTGCAGCAATCAAACCTTTATTCATGCACTACTGTATCGCAGACATATTCCTCTTTCGTACCAAATCATTAAAAAAGTTGTGTGTACTTATGTACGCACGTAAGAAGTTAGACTTCTTTGGCGTAACAAGATTAAAATCTTTCTAAAAATCTTTATCAAGGCAAACTGGGCAAAAGACGAAAGGTGGTCACTAACAGAGTTGAATGATACTAAACTCTAGTCAATCGGACCAGCCAAACATGAGATAATCACGATTTAACTAAATTTAAACACCACCGTAAATGGACAATAGGACCATTAACAGGGGGGTTCCAGACTATATCTGGAGATGAAGAGAACCAAATGTGACATCTGAGATCTCATATTGAATGAGACTCGGTAGGTAAATCGTTCCTGAGGACATTAAGACAACCGCCTAAAGTGCACCCTAGTTCTGGTCATTTTAAAATAATTAAAACATTTAAAACAATTAAATAAAATATAAGCAGGGCACACCCAGCAACTCGAAACTGGGCCTGGGAGTGTGCAAATACAAGGGGAGTCCATTAGAACCGGTCCGGAGTCTGTAGTGGCAAATGGGTCTGCGCTAGCTCGAGAAAGGAAAGCTTTATAAACTTCCCATGGAGGGGAACAACTGTGACGTAAATGGTCTCGTACATCCCAACTATACACAGAGTAGTAGGTGATCTCAAAGTTTCATCCTTATATCTCTGTAATATCGTTACGTCATCAAAAGATCGAACCACATAAGAAAAACATGGGGATTCTAATTTTAGTGATAACACCCACTACCTAAGCCCACTATCCTCTATTGTAACAGATAAAACAGCTCTAGTCCGAGTTTCTTTAACGAATTTTAAAAATTCTCGAAGCTATGTGGGATTTAAAAAAAGTTATAACTTTAAAATAATTTAAAAACGTTAAATATATATGGGTTAAGAAATGGGGCTATGGTCCTGAAAGAATTTGTCTAGGATACTCAAAGAAAGAACAATCGAATCCAAGAGGTGCGGTCGACCAAGGTGGCATAGGATTAGAGTTATTTCTGGAGAAGCCCTGTAGGGGAAGGGCACCAATTCCACGTAAAGCTCACGCTAAAAAGAAAATATGCCGGGCCTCCAAAAATCAAGTCCCAAGCTCAATTCCTTAAGGAGGTGAAATTTTTTCCAGTCCTCATAGGATTAACACGGGAGCATGATATTTTAGTGCTTAAGCCCTCCCCAGGCCTACACAATGGGAATGAAGCAGATGACTTGTATGTGTCTCGATGAGTGGAAAACTTGGTTCAAATTTCAAGTCCGATATTCGAACAGGAGTCAAGATATTGTGAATTTAAACAAATTTAAAAAGTTTAAGACAATTAAAAACTATAGACAAAATAGCCCTATGAGCATGAAATTATAATAACTGGAAGAGCAGATAGAGAGGGATTGAATGACCGAAGTCCTAATGGACTGTGAGGCCCGGGTGCCGAGATATTGGCCAAAACGCTGTAAAGGGGAGAATGCTCAGGGGGAATGCGTTCCAACACATATGGCTTATAACAATAGTTATTATGATTCCCCAAATATCAGTCCCATAGCACCAAAAAAGTAGCATGTTAAAATATTAGACAACTGTGTGCGCGCGTGCATCGTAAAATTTACCCTCATCCTTTTTCCCTAACGACCAAAAAAAAAAAAAAGGGGATAACTTCAAAAGTAAATATACGAATACAAAAGGCTCTTTAAATTTCTACAATTTAATAAATGTGTTTATGTTCATCGCAATGCGTTCGTAGTAAATACGTCTACAATCATATATATCACTTGCAATTGTTATTTAAATAGGTAAACTAATATTTACTCTTATATTTTATGTACAATTGAAGATTAATTTACTAATTTTTTTTTAATTTCCTGTAAGTATGTTTGGTTTAATAACAAAAAGTGTTCACAAACAAATGTATCAGAGAAGCTCCGTAGGCGAAGGACGAGCTCTCCCTACTAGTAGTGACGTCACAAAGCAGCGCAAAGCAAAGATTCGCAGACAGGGGTGGTATAGCTCAGTGGTACTGCATTCGATTGCTAATCGAGAGGTCCCTGGTTCAAACCAAGGTGCCACCTTCTTCAGGGAAGTGAAGAGAAATATTTTTTTTTCAGAATTTCAAAAGCAGGAACGATCTGTCCCGTTCTGCATATCTCTAGACAAAGCATTTTCGTATTCGTTCTTAAGGAACGCAAAGCAAAGATTATCTGACGTGGGGATATAGCTCAGTGGTAGGGCATTCGACTGCAGATCGAGAGGCTCTCGGTTCAAACCTGGGTCTCCTCTTCTTCAGGGAAGTGAAGAGAAATATTTTGTTTTAGAATTTCGAAAGCGGGAACGATCTGTCCCGTTCTGCATATTTCTAGACAAAGAATTTTCGTATTCGTTCGTAAAGAACGCAAAGCAAAGGTTTAGATTACGCGAGGCTATAGCTCAGTGATTCAGCATTCGACTGCAGATCGAGAGGTTCTTGGTTCAAACCCAGGTGTCCTCTTCTTCAGGCAAGTGAAAAGAATTTTTTTTTTTGAGAATTTTGAAGGCTGGAATGATCTGTCCCGTTCTGTATATTTCTATTCAAAGCATTTTCGTATGCGTTCCTACGGAACGCGAAGCAAATATTCGCTGACACGGGGTGTATAGGTCAGTGGTAAAGTATTCGACTGCAGATTGAGAGGTCTCCGGTTCAAACCCGGGTTTCCCATTCTCCAAGGAAGTGAATAGAAATTATATTTTCGCACCGTATTGGTGGTCGCGTACGCCCTGTTCTTCGCTGACTTATACTGAATTTCTGGGGGAGGGGGGAGTGCACATGGAAGTAACGGAAATATATTTTAATCCAACCAACCTCAGCTTCTGTTTCTTTGTTGTCATGGTAGTCTCAAATTCTTTATCCTTCACAAGTTTTCTCGGATATCTGAACCAAAAATATTCCTTTTTTTTAAATTGGCTTCGAATTAACCTGCGATTTTTTTGCACATGTATTTGAAACAATCTCCGTCTTTTGGAATAGCTTTAAGAAACTGCTTTTCTTTACACATAATTTTATATGTAGAGGGGTAACAGTACATTGTTTGGTTCGACTAAGCTGTTCATAATCACATTCTTTGTGGTATGATGATTAAAAAATAATTTCAAAATTATTTACGTACAAAATATAAGATGCAACTAAGGACCTTTTCGGTAAGAAAGACAGACTGAGTAATATCCACGACTGCCAAAGATTTAAGTTAAATGGACATCGAGTAAATAAAAGTGAATAAGATCAAAATGAACAATATAAAAGACTAATAAAATACAAAAATAATACCGCAAGAAAGGTGTGAATAGCAAATGATTTGCTATAGCAATCAAATACCAAAGAAACCACTACTGAACAACGTAGGGCGAATGAGTGTTTATTATGTTTATTAACCCTACTCCTTAAAGTAGATGTTACCAACGTTTAGAATTTTATAGATCAATCAATTTATAATTTTATATTTAGCAGATCACTAATATGAATTTAAATAAGAGTTAATTTATTTAATAATAATGATCAGAGGACATTTGTTTTATTATTTGTAAAAAGCAGCTATTAAAGAGGTGTACCAAAGAAAAAAGTTTTTTTTTCTTTTAAACGAAAAATGTAAGCTTATTGATGGTTTCACATCTTAGAGGGATGTTTGTTTGAAATCGGTTGTAGAGATTTTTTTCCAATGACGTCACTGCAAAAGGAAAGCTGTATTTATTTCAAGCCGAAATCAGTACCGAGTTTTAACTACTGTTACATTTTCATTTTTATCAATTTCATGTAATTATCATTTTCATCATCATTGTCGTTATATTTTTACATCTCGTCGTCGTACATAATCTCTATAAATAAAGTCGCAATTTTCCACGGAGCACCTTTTTGCAATCACTAATCTAACGCAAAATCGAGGGCTATTACTGGAATGCCCAAAAAACCGAGTGGCCGCGGTTGGTGAGTTGTATAGGTATCGGATCGTAGCTGGATTTGTCATGAGTTCGAGCCCAGTACCACTAAAGACCCGCCTTGTAGGGCAGAGATGCGCGCTAAATCTGTAGAGAGCTGAAACGTCCTCCCGTTGGTGTGGTGTGATAGTTAGGAGAGGGAGGGTGCCAGCTCAGGTGTCGTCCACGCCACTTGAACATGGTTCAAAATTACGTGGTCCGTTGCCAAAAGCCCCCGTGTAGCTGAACAGTGCGACGTTAATATTCACTCACTCGCCCATAAACCGAGCTCACGCGAAAGAAAAAAAAGAAAAGGAACTTCATAATATGAAAAGCTTTAAAAAATCTTTTTTCTTCCATGAGGATTTTTAAGAGAAATAAAACCCGTTTTACAATATGTTCAGGAACTGAGGGCATGTTTTGGTGAATCCAAATACGTCGCGAATACTTTCCTTTTTGTTGAAAACCATTTTTCAAGCAAATACTTAAAGAATGAATCGAATTAAATCGCTCGCATTTTCCTTTAAACGAAAAGGATGCAATTCTTTGTGTAAATTCTGATTAAAAGCTTCAATGACTTCAATTGTTGTGGTGTGGTAGTTAGGAGAGGGGCTGCCAGCTCAGGTTTCGTCCACGTCACTTGACCATGGTTCAAAATTACGTGGTCTGTCGCAAAAAGCCCTTGAGTAGCTGAACAGTACGACGTTAATATTCAATAAATCAATCAATGACTTCAATTACAACTTACTTGATTTAGAAAATTTTGGAAACTAAACTCTGATTCTTATACTGTAAAATATCTATGATTAAGTATAGTTCATAACTCAATCCAAATAATTTAATTATACTTTAAAAACCGGAAAACGAAATGAACAATTACAAATACACGATTAGAATTAATACTCAATATCGTAACATTACAACTCAACCACAATCAAAAATACTTTAAAAAAATCAATCAATCAATTGATAGAAACTGTATATCGTTACCTGTTACTCGATGTGCAGGCAGCATTTTCATATTACTCTAGAGAAATTCATATTGTTCTGGCTTTAAAGTTTAAAATACGGATCTAAAAATCTTTTACTTGAAATATCTCATTTTGAGAAACTTCGTGTGCCATTTTGATTAACTTGAGCCATGAATAGACTTTACTGTGAAGAGTGTCAGTTTACCTTTGAAAATGTGAATGCTTTTAAAAGTCATATTTGTTCGAGAATAGCAAATAACGTGTCTCAAGGAAACGGATGTTACGAATTTTCCATTCCTGGGAGAGAAGCAGAACATTTGAATTCGGAGGAACGAATTCGAGAATTGGAACTTAGCAAATCGAGAATTTTATCAACGACTACTTGGACTGGGGATGATGTATTCAGAAACTTAAACGACATTTTTTCGAGTCCCCTGAAAACATTGTTGCAATTATCAAGGAATTTGACTTCAGCAACAAATGTTTCGACGAATACATTCATAATTCCGAACTCGAACCACCATCCCTTCCACTGGAAACAGATAAGGGAAGCTATCAAACAGCCGAAAACTGCAGATCCTTGACTTCTGATGATTATTTCAGAGATTCAGACGATGCTTTGGTTGAAAAAGTTTTATCATATAATTTTCCATCAGAATTTTTAAAGTGTACGATAATCCAAGAATCTGGTGCAAAAACAAAATCCATTGCTTCTGGTGAATCAGTAGAAGATATTTTTCCGATTCTAGAAGGAATGCATTTATCCAATGATCAATCACAAAAATCAAATTCTTTCTGTTATTTATCGGGTCAAGCAGTCGGGATGAGTGAAAGTTATACAAAGAAACAAATTGCGCCTTTAAGTGAGTTTTTCTATAATTCATTTCTCATCAAAATACCGATAATTATAATACCATTCAGGATGGTAACTTTACATTACGGAATAATTTGTATGGCAATAATCCATATAACGCTACATTAGATCCAAAGCCAAGTCCAAACAAATGCAATTTTAGTGAAATTTCACCCGCAACAGATTCAAAGATTTCTGAAAATAGCAACTACTATTTTGGTACTAATTATTCATATTTGACATCGAATAATAGTTCGCTTGTAGGTACTGAAACAATAAATTTCTTTGGGGACGAAAAGCAGTGCATTGTAGAAATGCCGTCTTTCCAATCCAAAGATAAAGAAATATTTAATTTTGAGAAATACTCGCAAGTGTCTTACGATGAAGCTAATCTCAGTGAGCGTAAACAATTTCCCGTGGAAGATATTTCCAAAATGATGGAGAATCCTGAAAATTGGCTAAAAACTGGTTTTATAGCAGAAAAAAATTTATATAGAGATAGATTCAATAATTCTGCCAAAGTTCCTGAAGGCATAAGTTTTAAGAAACGTAAGCTCTTACACAAACATTTGAACTGTTTTACCTGCAAAGAATGTGAAAAAATATTTTATTCCCGAAGCAATTTTGATAAACATAAACGTTTGCACACAGGAATAAAACCCTTTAAATGCGAAGAGTGTCATCGAACATTTAGTCGAAAAGACTATTTAACTACTCATAAACGTGTCCACTCAGGAGAGCAGCCATTTGAATGCGAAGAGTGTCATCGAACATTTAGTCTGAAAGGCAATCTTATTAACCATAAACGTATTCACACAGGTGAGAAGCGCTTTAAATGCGAAGAGTGTCATCGGACATTTAGTCGAAAAGACCATTTAACTACTCATAAACGTGTGCACTCAGGAGAGCAGCCATTTGAATGTGAAGAGTGTCATCGGACATTTAGTCAGAAAGGCCATCTAACTACTCATAAACGTGTCCACTCAGGAGAGCAGCCATTTGAATGCGAAGAGTGTCATCGAACATTTATTCGAAAAGACATTTAACTACTCATAAACGTGTGCACTCAGGAGAGCAGCCATTTGAATGTGAAGAGTGTCATCGGACATTTAGTCAAAAAGGCAATCTTATTAACCATAAACGTATTCACACAGGTGAGAAGCCCTTTAAATGCGAAGAGTGTCATCGAACATTTAGTCTGAAAGGCCATCTTATTAACCATAAACGTATTCACACTGGTGAGAAGCCCTTTAAATGCGAAGAGTGTCATCGAACATTTAGTCGAAAAGGCCATCTAACTACTCATAAACGTATTCACACAGGAGAGAAGAGCTTTGAGCGAGTCTCCTTGTGTTCAGAAATTTAGTTCGAGACCTCATTAAAAAAACCTAAATTTCCCTTACACGGGAGATATGCGAATTGAAATCTACAAAAAAAATTCTAGAAATATGCTTTGAAGTTATACCTTAAGAAACAAATACATTTAAATGTGTTTTTAAAAGCTGTATATATGTAGAAAGAATTAATATCTGAAAGTGAACTGAATTATAAAAATTATAACTGTATATTCTTTTATCATCATTGCAAGAGTCGGGGTAATTTCCAATATGTAGTGATGGGTTTTATTTGAGTTTGAATATACATATATTGACGTAGCTATTTTTCGAAATTGCTTGAAATGTAGAAAATATTTTGTATTATTTATCGTGATCACAGTTTTCTATAAAACCACTTTCCCTTTAACATTTTGAAATAACACATAACAATTCATATATTTTAAATGAATTTTATTTAAATAGTTTTAGACTTAAATAAAGAGGAATTTTCTTCTTGGTAATTTGTGTACGTTTTTGTGTTGATATTTTCTAGCATATGAATAGTGTATTAAGGAATAAACGCCAATAAAATGCTAAAAAGGAATATTTAAATTAACAATAGGGTTTTTATTCACACTTATTTTTGAAATTAAGTTGCATGAGCATAAAGTAAAAAATATTATTTAAAAAAATAGTACTATACAAAATTAAAATTATGCATTTAATTCCCGGGGTCTGTGGAGAATTTCGTTTAATAGATATGAAAATATTTTCCCTTTTTGAAGTTTTAGTGAAGACCAAATTTTTACGATCCTGCATTGTAAATGTTAAAGTTTTTTTTATCTGTGATTATTTATTAACGTCCCATTCTTTTTCTATGGGATGGCAAATGGCGGGAATGCCTATATTAAACAAGCTCACCTGAAAAGGTTTATAACTACAAGCCTGTTTCCGTATAAACCATCACTTCCGCATTCAGCTTCTGTTGAACAAAAATTTTACAGCTTACATTTTTTAAAAGTACACACAAAGTTAAAAATTTACATAACTTCAGAAATTTTCATAACTCAAGAATGCAGTTCTAGATGACAGACAAGTACTTACAACATATGAAGACCAGAATTACACAGTTTTAAAAAATATATGTACGGGGAAAATAACTTTCGAGTCTACTCTTAAAACCATCATAAACAACAAAAATTTCCAATGCAACTGCATAGTTAGTACATAATAAAACATAGAAGAAAAGCAATAAAAAAAGAAGGGAAATTAGCCTAAAAGAGCCTTAGATAATACATCTATTTAATAACGCCACTGCCACTACTTCCTGTTATTAATTGCCTTTCAATTTTTAATTAAAATTTTAATAAATGAATTAGTACCGGAAGCAAGATGATTTAGTTTGAACATTTTTCTTTCGTTGGGATTCCCAAAGCCACCTCATCGAGCGATGTCAAATCGAGGTCTACGAAAATTTATCATTGAAAAAGGCTAGATTTTATGCCTGTGATTAGCAGCAGCTTTGTGCACCACACAGAGGACAGTACGATTTGGCTCGGTTCCACCCCAATTTTGATGGAAAACACTTTAGGGGTAGTCAGGGTCCTCCCACTTCTGTTCCTCTTCCATTTGTGAAAAACTTAAGAAAATTTCACGTGTGCAAAAAAATTAAATGAAAGTGTTTGTCGATTTACATAATTTGGTGGGTTCGCTACAGAAAATCTATTGTAATTATTTAAGTTTTCCAGAAAAAGTTACGTTTTACTCTGGAAAAACCTACATTTTAATTCCGTTTTATTTCCAATCTTTCATACCTTGTGTCAAAAAATGTAACATAACATGAATCATTACTTGTGACAAAATACGATGCGAGTGAAAAAAGTAATGTAAAAAGTCTTATATTTAAATATATACATATATAAATCTTGATTCAATATATTATGTTTAAATATAAAAGTCTTATTTTATTCTTTCAGTACATTTATTTTCCAATTTTTGCAAAATTTATATTTATTCTTTCATTTTTAGGAGATTTTTGAGAATTTTTTCGTAGGTCGTGATCGAAGGGACGAGAGCCACTAGTGATCCATGAAACTCGTGTATGTTTATTTTTTCATGGAAATATTTTTAAGGAAAAAGCTCTCGTTTTTTTCGTGCCTGTGTGTTTCATTTAAAATCAATTCATAGTTAAATATATATATATAACAAAAGAATTTAAAAAACGGAGATTTTATATATATATATAAAATCTCCGCTTTTTAAATTTTTTTGTTATTTAAAATTATATTAGTCAATAAACTACTCCATGTGTTATGTATTTTCAAGTTCAAGGCTGGTTTTGCAGATTTTTAATATATATGGGATGGTGCAGTTTTTTGTTATATGTGATTATAATGTAAAAATTGCGATTAGACTGGTAACGAAGACTACTCTTCTTAAGAGAGGAAACATAATATGTTAGTGTGAGTGAGTAAATATTAAGGTATCCGACTAGGTTCGGAGAAAAAATTTCAAAAATTGATTTTCTGAATAATTTTATTGTTTTAAAGAACATAAATAACTAACATGTATCCCCCTTTCTTTGAAAAGAAATTATTTTTAGGAAAATTTAGCAAAATTTTTAAGTAATAAAACACGTGATAAATAGAAATAAATTGCACATTATGCAATTTAACGTCATTGATATACTTCTTGATCCCTCTGAAGTGTCACAAACCGCAGGATTAAAAATAGTTTAAGAAATAAATATTTTATTAGCATTTAAATTTGATGGTCATGATTTTGTCAAAATACTGTGTTCAAAGCTAAAATGGGTGTAAAATTGATTAAAGTGGCTGTCTTAAAACCTACGGTTTGTTACTCTTGGAAAGGCCCATAGCATATATGTTATAAATTTCATTGAATTTGATTGGATTATTTAGAAGATATCCCGTTTTTCGTGCACAAATTATCATGAAAAGTTCATTCTTCAAAAAACGAATTAAAAAAAATTATTAGTTAGTTGAAGTAAATGCTATAAAAAGAATTTAAAAAACTCTCTAGTTTTATGTATTAGTCCTTCCTCAGTAATTAATTTCTTTTTCCCTAATGACCCAAACAACACCAAACACCTGAAAAGCACTTTTTCAACCTAGTCGGATACTTAACGTCGCACTTTTCAGCTACACGAGGGCTTTTGGCGACGGACCACGTAATTTTGAACCATGGTCAAGTGACGTGGACGACACCTGAGCTGGCACCCCTCTCTATTCTTATCGATTTGAATGACAAACATACTTTCAATATCTACAGCCATGAATAAATCTTTAGATCATGAACTTTTAAGGCGAAGATAAATTTAATTTGTAGATATATATTTAGAAATAATTAGAAAACTAAAAACTTCCTCCACAGTAATCTAAGGAAATATGTAATTTGACTTTTTTTGTATAAACCAATTCCACACTTAATGTTGTCTAGATTGCAGATTAAGACTATTCGTCTGTCGTTTATTCCAACAATGGGTATTTCGAATATTATTGGTGAGTACCAGGATGATTTTTTAAGAATAGAATATAAGGGCATTGCAGTCAATTTTTATGGATCAAAACACCACATTCTACATCCAAGAAATAAATTCCGGATCGCGCTTAGATTAATTTACCCACTAATTAACCGAAATTCTGATATGACTTTCAACAACAAGGTACTTCTCTACAGTGCTGTTTTGCGTTCCATTTTTAAGTTATGCTTGCCCTGTGTGGGTTTACGCAGCAAATACTAATATTAATTCATTTTTTAGAAATATAACTAAAGCTGGTAGGTACACCAGAAACTCCTACATCTATAAAGCCCTTGATATTAAACCTTTCAAAAAATTTTCCAACACTTGCAATTAATTTTTTAATAATCTCCCCAATACCAATAATCTAAATTTGATTGACATTCAAAATTTCCACTTAAATGACAAAATTGGTAGACACAGGAGGATACTCCTGGATTCTTATAATCCCCCTTAATAGTATATCTTCGCAATCAACGGTGGTGAAAATGCAAACTATTCATTCTAAATTTTTTACTCCATATTTTTATGTGTAATTTTTGCAATTCTTAACTTTTAAAATTTTTCTCATCGCTGCACCCACCTGGCAAGCAATCTCTTTTTTCAATTTCCCCAACTTCAGGGCAGCCATTAGAGAGCTTTCTCATTTAATGCTATCAAAACCAATGACAATGTTTACACTACAGCTCCCAGTTGACTCTTAAAATTCTAAGGACTTTTTTCCTTTTCCCACCGAAATCAGAAGACTACTACCCCCAGACTGTGACGTCATTCGCCTGCATTACCCTACCAGACAATCTGATCACTTAAACTGACTCAGTGAACTTTGTTTTTCCCACTCAGGTTTTCCACTTGTCAGCGCCAAAATATTTATCAGATAAGGGATGGAGGATCTATTGCAGATTCATATCCCTGTCACGTGAAGAAAAGTGATTTTTATGGATCAATTTATCTGAATTTGATTCGAAGTTCTTGAGGGTTTTTTTATGTATTTGAATCAGGAGCATTATGTTAAGCCCTGAAAGTTGAAACCTAGATTAATTAAAGCAATGCAAAATACTGGTGTTTTTGCTAGATATTTTCTTTCAGTGGACATATTATACAATATATTAGAATGATCCATGTCTATCAACAAATAAAATTTCTCACGACATTGTCACTTCTCAATTTTAGTGCGAAAAAATGTTTAAATCTTGGGAATGGATTTCTCCCCGTTTATAATTCAAACTATATTATATTTATTTGTCAATTACACGACGAGTTTTGATTTGAGTCAGTTATTAACGTATTGTTAGTCAAGATTCAAGATACTGTAAATGTATGTTTTTAAAAGACAATTATTTAAAAGTGGATGCGATGCTTCATAAACTAGTGAAGAATTTGTTTCGAAATAAATATTTACTCGTTAAAGATATTCCTTTAATTAACTTTATATGTGAATACGTTCTTTAATACCACGAATCAGTACAGGAACTGTTAATATTACTATTTTGTAAATGGAACACAGGGATATTCAATGCTTTTTATTTCTAAAAACACTTCCTCAAAAGTCTTTTAAATACTCATTCAAACTTTTATAAAATTCGACCAATAAATTTTCATTACTTTTTATACTTTTCTTAAGATTTTTAAATTTTTCTTTTTATACTTTTCATAAAATTTTTAAATTTTTTTTCTGCTATCTCAGTATTATGGTTGAACCTTATTTGATTTTTTTCCGAAGTCAAATTGATCTCAAAACAGCAAGCCCTTAAAACAAACAATTTGCTTAAATATTTTCAAAACTGCATTCTTAACATTACAGGTAGAATTCATCTTTAATATATATTGACTCAGAATCTCGAGACTTTTATAAATTCGGTTTCCGCAAAACTAATTAAATTACAATACACTTTAGACAGCTATTATTTAAGATCAGTGGTTTCAAAGTCCGCGGAACCCTGGAGTTCCATGAAGCATCCCCAGGGTTCCCCGAGTCATAATGAACAAATCGTGCAGAAATGAATATGTATTCAAAATGGATTCAGGTTCTCTATTAAGTTTATATAGTTACAAGTATCTATACCAAGTTCCACTCATTAAAACTGAAAATTTTATTTGTATATAATAATTTGATTATGCAACACTTTTTAAACTTTTATTAATATAATAAATTAATATTAAAACGCGCACTCTATCTTTATATATATATACTAGCTGTACCCTGCCACGCATTGCTGTGGCTCACTCTTGTTAAAGAGAAAGCACATGTTTTCAGTATGTTAAAACATTTGCATTGCAGGTATGATTTTTTTAGAAAAAAAATGTATAAATATATATACACAAAACTTTCCGCAACTGATAACATTTATAATTTGTTAACCAAATACTTGAAGCTATTACGGCTTATTTTTGTCCTTATGCTGTGAACCTAAATTTATTTACATTGTCTTCAGAGTGGAGACCTCAACTTTGAAGATAAATTTTAAATGGCTCTACTCTGGATTCCTTGAGGGCAATGGGTCAGTGTTACAATGCTTATGGATATTTCTGTTAAATCAGAGGTGTGTTCACAAATGCACATTTCTCCAAACAATGTCATTTGGAATCATGAATTGTATTTCCTCATGTTGTATAAGAAATGTTTTGATTCCGCAGTATATCTGGCAAGCAAAGTTATTAATGGCTCTGGTGGTTCTCCGTGTTGAAGCAGTTTAATTTTTACAGTGGTACGAAACATTCCTTTCGTTTCTCCCTTAAATTTCAGAGCATTGCAATAAGGATGCACTTCAGTCATTGTGCTGATGAGAACATGCTGCCTCAACCTAGAATCTTCCAATGGGTTGTACCGGAATGCAAGGTGACTGTGTTATTGTGTGATTGCTCACCACAAAGTCATGCTTGACGCAGATGTGCTGTTTCTGGTTGACATCTTTCAGCTATTTGCAATCTGTTGTGTTCCTTTTGTTGAGAACAGAGCAGATCTGATGTTGCAAAACACGAATCATGTGCTCAAAAATGTGCATCCTCAAGTCTGGTTGTATGTTTCTCTGCAGCATCCTCAGCATATGTTTGTGCCATTCTTTGTTTTTCTCGTTTGCTGATACCCATTCTTTCTCAGTTTGATGTGCAATTACACTCGTTGCAATACTTTTTGTCTTGCAAATATGACGACCTAAGTTTGATTTTCGGCAAGGCATTATTTTTATGTATTGAAGCCAATTGACTGCACTTAAAAAAAGAAAATTAAAACATATCATGTAAAATTTCAAGAAAAATCAGGAACAAAAGAAAGGGAAAAAAATAAAAAATTGTAATGAAATATTTAACTTCAAACGTATATCAATTGACAAAGCTTAAATCCAACACAATGAGAGGCTGGAGATAATTTCAGTCGAATACGCAAAGAAAATTCAAATATAAACATGGATTTCGCAGCAGAAATCTACGACAAAGTTATGGACAATTTTTAAAATTTACAATTAGATTCGCATTAGCAATAATTATAAATCATTTTCAGGACCTATCTTTAAAACAGAGTGGCTTATGTACATCTAGATACAAACTGCGTCTCACATGGACAGTTATTTGTTGTCTGGGTACTTAAATATTAGCGTCACTACAGCCAAATATCCGCCATGCAAATCACACCATTTTCCATTTAAATCTGATTTTTTTTTTATCAAAAAAAATGTCAGAATCTTTGTTGTTTACATGTTAAGGTGCGATACACGTGGCATCAATTTTGTTACGGTGATGCTAATACATTAGTACTGTTGTGTGCAGTCACCAGTTGGTGATCCGTGAGAAATATTGGCTGGTCTGCAGAAAAATTGGGACATTATTTATACTTTTATGAAGATTCGGTTTAAAAACAGATGAACAACAAAACAACATGTTTTGGAACATGGATTATACTTTACTAAAAATTTTAGTTACTAAAATAACTAAACGACAAAACAAAAGAAACAAAATTCCCGAGGTTAGCAATTTTTTTATCTATTTTTTCAGATTTTCCATCGAAATTTGACAAATTGGTGGCAAAACATTTCATTCATTGTTATTGCTTTTCACGAAGTTTATTTTCAGAGAATATTGAAGATTAAATAAAGACGTAAATATAGCTATAGTGGTCCTCTGCATATAGGGCAATCCTATTAATGGTCTGAAAATTCTTAAGTTATACATTAAGTGGTTCATTAAAATTGAAAGTCGGCAACTACTGTTCTAATGTAGGCACGGCAGACAATTTCTGTGTCTGCTAAGACAATGAAGCAACACAAAATGTCTACCATTAAACATTGTAAAATATACACTTTGATCTAAGAAGAGTGATTTTAAATAAGGATAATATGAATTGACATAAATTGCTTTAGATGAGTGAAGACCTTTTCTCCCTTATTTTTAAATCATGATCTAATAGTTACCATTTGCAATGCCTAATGATAAAAGAAGTTCGTGACGCATCCCTGTAAAAGACATAATTTCAAATCAAATGGTTTCTGAGCTACGGACAGATTTGTAGTATTGCAGATACAAGAAACAATAAGGTCTTTAAAACTGAACTTTAGATATTTACATTGAAAGATGGCAAATTGAGTTAAGGCCGACTAAGATTTTTATGAAGATTACCCGTTTGAAATGAAGTAGATTAATTTAACCCTCTAAGCGGTCTGTACTTAAGGTATCCGACTACGTTTGGAACCGTGATTTTAAAAAAGCGCATAAATAGATAACTTTCATGATATTTAGTGTCACTTAGATTAGAATAGATGTAGAAAATTGTTTTAAGGGCCTTTTGACAAAAATAATTATTTAAATACAATATTTTGGCTAAAAATTAATTTAGAATAATCATTTTTCAAAATGTTCTCCTTTTGTGAAAAATGCTTCTATTATAATAATATTTTGCCTGTATATACCTCAGACCTCTCTACAGAGGCTCAACTAGAATGTTTAAAAATTGACATTAATTTTAGAGTTACCACCAATTTAAATAATTATTGGCGTTTTTTTCTTAAAATTGTTCCCCTCTGTTGTCGTAAAATATTGATAAACCCACTTCTAAGTTATATATTTAGAAATTTCTAGTTGAGCCTCTGTAGAAATGTCTGAGCTATTTACAGGCAAAATATTATTATAATAGAAGCATTTTTCACAAAAGGAAAACATTTTGAAAAATGATTATTCTAAATTAATTTTTAGAAAAAATATTGTATTTAAATAATTTTTTTTGTCAAAAGGCCCTTAAAACAATTTTATACATCTATTCTAATCTATTTGACACTAAATATCATGAAAATTATCCATTTATGCGCTTTTTTGAAATCACCCTTCCGAACGTAGTCGGATACCTTAAAGTCTTGCCATTCTGGAGATGCTTCAAAAATGCACCGCACATATTTTTTTGCTTTCAGGTGGGGTTCTCAAAAGCGGTTGATCCGTATTTTTAAGAATGCGGCTCGGCCGCCTTTGGGAATCTTGCTTGAAGGCAGAAAAATCATCTCTGGAATGGCGGAATTTTACATGCAGACAGACCACTTGGAGGGTTAAGGCTTCTACTTTGAAGGTTTTTTTTATATCCAAATTACTTAATCAAGATCTTTCCCTTCTCACGTTTCTAAAACGCTGTTGAATAATTCTTATACTTAGGATTCGAGTTCTTTTTCTCAAAGAATTGTTTTTTCAATTTATCATCAATATATTTTTTATGTTCTTGCAAGTTTCCATAATGTTTGGCTCAATCCCTTTCTCTTTATTAATAAAACATTTATGATTACAATTTAATTGCTGTAAATTGTAGAAAAATGTGCGTACTTACTCCCCTGTGGATGCTTATAGTCATAAAACTAATCACCACCCATTTTCTGTGCTAGACGATGAAATATTTATCCTCCAGTAGGTGACGCTTAGAGAATTGTTGAGGAAAATTTAATATACTCAGGAAATGACGACTCAATTTTCAAATTTCACATTCCTAACTTGATTACTAGAAGAAAACGGTTAACTGAAAACTCTCTGCTTGTTGTATTGTGGACTGTACCTCAATTTTGAAGAATAAATTGAATCATTTTTCGGGAAAGAAAAACTTGTTTTATTGTAACCTCAACTGTTACAGAACACTACTGAGGTTCTTTCTCGGACCTTGTCGCTTCCCCGTAACTCCCTGTGTTGGTTAAGACGTGATGAATGCCACAACAGTTATTGTATTCATGAATAACTCGTTGGGTTGTAGACATAAAAGTTCTACCTGTAAGAAAATGACCTTGTGGTAAAATATTTAAATCATCTTTTTCCGATGCTAAAGAGGAACTACAGAGGAAACAAATTTAGCATCGCTTCAAATTGTATCATTACAGTAAGAAACTTTTTGCAAATAAGTTTACACTCTCCAACTGTATGTTAGAAGTATAAAATTTGAAATATTTAACACCAGTCTTCCAAAGATCACAAAATCTTTGGTGCGGTTTAACCAAAATCGTGTCTTGCGCCATAAGCCCAAAGACTAACTCCAAAGATCACAAAATGGGGGGATTAAGGGGGTATGAGTTTTAAATTTTTCTACAGAGCACTTCAGTACGGTATTCTTCAGAAAGTTTTTCTCACTACACTTTTCTACGACATTCGTCTTGTCCGTGACAAACCGCTTAAAGTTGACATTCCCTTGGAATTACTTGCAAGTAAGTACTGTTTGCTTTGTATTTTCGATTTTTCTATAGAAAATGACAGATTTCGATACACTACAAGCTACTTGCATCATGTAAACGGTGCAAAATTGATGTTTTCTCATTCGGTGTCCTTAACTTCAAAGCGTAAGAGTTTTGTAATAACGACTAAAGCTGAAATAGATCTAAGCACTTTTTCTAAAAGCGTATATTTGTTCCACCAGTTCTTCTTTTTGTTCTAAAATTATTTATTGCCTTAAATTTCGTCTTTATAATCTCTATTCCTTAAAATTTTTTTCCCCACTCTCTTTTTCGAGGAATTCAATAGTGTTTTGCTATTTTTTTATATTGGGACGTGTTAAATTTCAAGTGTAAAAGAATTGCCACTTATTGGTTTCAAATTCAATCATTGTATTTATTTCCTATTGTTTCATGCGTCAGGCTTAAATATCCCATCAATATATTTGGAAAAAAATGTCTTATATATATTTGTAAGACATTTGTAAATCTTGTATATTCGTAAATTTCTTCAGCAGTTTTTCTAAATGAAATGTAAATCATCAGAGGTTAATTAAGTGTTTTGCATACCATAGTTTCTTTTTAATGTTCTCCTTTAAACCCGTTGAAATATTCTTAAGAAAGTTCTGAGAACTATTGTGAAACTAGTCTCAATCCCTAACGCTTCGAAGAAATTAAAAATTACTGGCGATTGTATGTTTGGAATTTCCTTCTTTTGTCTTTTTTTTTCAATGCGGTAATAAATATAGCTTGGGATATTTAGTTAAATTCATTTCCGTTTTTAACTGTAGAACCTCACATATTTTACAAATCATGAGATTGCTTACATTAATGGAAGGGGTTTGTTACTTTTCAATTTGGTGTAGACAATTGGAACTTTCGTCTGATTCTCGCATTTTTGGATATGATGGTTTTGATTTTCTATTGGTACAAAATGAACTTTGATGTCCAGGATCTCGCCGATCTTGAATGCCATCAACGAATGGATGTCTGGAATAACATTTCTTTCTGTTTTTGTTTGCAATTTTGTAGCAAAGCTGTGTCATAATATTCAAGAAGCTCAAAAACTGTTGTGATTTTTCGTTGCATTTTAAGTTTAGCTCTCTGAGATGTTTATTTATATTGGTCAAAATCATTAATATGCAAACCCATTGTCAATAAATGTTAGGGGAATATTGAATGGTGTTTCTTTTCATCGAGGACTGGCTCTTAAATATACCCCATTCATAATCCTATCTTAATTAAGACACGACTATGACTAAGACAACGAACATGACTGCATAAAGGGATAGAGATCCTCTATTCTAAAAAGTCTTCACAACATACACTTTAGAGAATGCAAAGAGGAAAGACAATCGGTACAAATGATACACTATTTTGTTCAGCGATATATTTCACGGCAAGGGATAAACCACTTTCCCTTAACATTTTGAAATAACGTAACAATTTATATATTTTAGTAAGATTTTATTTAAATAGTTTTAGGAGAAACTTAAATAAAAGAGGAATTTTCTTCTTGGTAGAGTACATTGTACGTTTTTTGTATTTGATATTTTTCTAGCATATGAATAGTGTATTAAGGAATAAACGCCAATAAAATGCTAAAAAGGAATTTTAAATTAAACAATAGGGTTTTTATTCTCACTTATTTTTGAATTATAAGTTGCATGAGAATAAATTAAAAAATATTATTTAAAAAAATAGTTCTATGCAAAATTAAAATGTATGCATTTAATTCCCGGGGTCTGTGGAGAATTTCGTTTAATAGCTATGAAAATATTTTTTGATGTTTTAGTGAAGACCTAATTTTTACAATTCTAGATTGTAAATGTTAAAGTTACCTGTGATTATATATTAACGTCACATTCTTCTTCTATGGGATGGCAAATGGCGGGAATGCCTATATTAAACAAGGTCATCTGAAAAGGTTTATAACTACAAGCCGGTTTTCGTATAAGCCATCACTTCCGCATTCAGCTTTTGTTGAACAAAAATTTTACAGCTTACATTTTTAAAAGTACACACACACAAAGTTAAAATTTTACATAACTTCAAAAATTTTCATAACTCAAGAATGCAGTTCTAGATGACAGACAAGTACTTACAACATATGAAGACCAGAATTACACAGTGTTAAAATATATGTACCCGGGGAAAATAACATTCGAATTACTACTCCTTAAAACCATGCGTAGCAAAAATTTTCAATGCAACTGCATAGTTAGTACATAATAAAATATAGAAGAAAAGCAATACAAAAAATGAAAGGAAATTAGCCTAAAAGAGCCTTAGATAATACATGTATTTAATAACGCCACTGTCCATACTTCCTGTTATTAATTGCCTTTCCTATTTTTAATTAAAATTTTAATAAAATGGAATTAGTACCGGAAGCAAGATGATTTAGTTTGAAAAGAATTTTTCCTTTTCGTTGGAGATTCCCTAAAGCCACCTCATTGAGCGATGTCAAATCGTTTCTACGAAATTTATCATTGAAAAAGGAAATTTAAAGATTTTATGCTTGTCATTGTAGCAGCTTCGTGCACCACACAGAGGACAGTACGATTTGGGTCGGTTCCACCGCAATTTTGATAGAAAATACTTCAGGGTTAGTCAGGGTCCTTCCACCTCTGTTCCTCTTCCATTTGTGAAAAACTTGAAATTTCGACAAGAATTAAATAGAAAGTGTTTACGTCGATTTACATAATTTGGTGCAGGTTCGCTACAGAAAATCTATTGTAATTATTTTAAATTATTCCAGAAAAAGTTACGTTTTACTCTGGAATAACCTACATTTAATTCAATTTTTATTTCCAATCTTTCCTTACCTTGTGATAAAAAATGTAACATAACATGAATCATTACTTAAGACTAAATACGATGAGTGAAAAAGTAATGTATAAAGTCTTATATTAGGAAATATATACATATATAAATCCTTGATTCGGCATATTATGTTTAAATATAAAGCCTTATTTTATTCTTTTCAGTACATTTATTTTTTTTTCCAATTTTTGCAATTTTTATATTTATTCTTTCATTTTTAGGTGATTTTTGAGAATTTTTTCATAGGTCGTGATCGAAGGGAAGAGAGGCGCTAGTGATCCTTCAAACTCGTGTATGTTTATTTTTTCATGAAAATATTTTTAAGTAAAAAGCTCTCGTTTTTTTCGTGCCTGTGTGTTTCATTTAAAATCAATTCACAGTTAAATATATATATATAACAAAAGAATTTAAAAAGCGGGGATTTTTTTATATATATATAAAATCTCCGCTTTTTAAATTCTTTTGTTATTTAAATATTATATTAGTCAATAAACTACTCCATGTGTTATGTATTTCAAGTTGAAGGCTGGTTTTGCAGATTTTTAATTTATATGGGATGGTGCAGTTTTTTGTTATAACTGGCGATTATAATGTAAAAATTGCGATTAGACTGAAGTAACTTGGCCAGCTACTCTTCTTAAGAGAGAGGAAACATAATATGTTAGTGTGAGTGAGTAAATATTAAAATTCTTCGACTAGGTTCGGAGAAAAAAATTTCAAAAATTGATTTTCTGAATAATTTTATTGTTTTAAAGAACATAAATAACTAACATGTATCCCCCTTTCTTTGAAAAGAAATTATTTTTAGGAAAATTTAGCAAAATTTTAAGGTAATAAACGCAGTGATAAATGAGAAATAAAATTGCACATTATGCAATTTTAGCGTCGGTGATATACTTCTCGATCCCTCTGAAGTGTCACAAACCACAGGATTAAAATAGTTTAAAGAAATAAATATTTTTATTAGCATTTAAAATTTGATGGTCATGATTTATTTGTCAAAATTACTGTGTTCAAAGCTAAAAATGGCTTTGTAAAATGTGATTAAATGTAGCTGTCTTAAAACCTACGGTTTTACATTTACTCTTACTTAGGAAGAGGCCCATATACTTATATATGTTTATAAATTTCATTGTTGAATTTGATTGGATTATTTAGAAGATATCCTGTTTTCATTACAAATTATCCAAAGCGAAAGTTCATTTCTTCAAAACGAATTAAAATTTATTAGTTAGTTGAAGTAAATGCTATAAAAGAATTTAAAACTCTCTAGTTTTATATATTAGTCCTTCCTCAGTAATTGAATTTCTTTTTCCCTATGAAGCCCAAACAACACCAAACACACAAAGAAAAGCACTTTTTCAACCCTAGTCGGATACTTTAAGTCTCGCTTTTCAGCTACACAGGCTTTGGCGACGGACCACGTAATTTTGAACCATGGTCAAGTGACGTGGACACTGACTGGCACCGCACTCTCTATTCTTATCGATTTGAATAATGAAACTAGCACTTTCAATATCTACAATGAGATAAATCTTCAGATCATGAAGACTTTAAGACGAGATAAATTTAATTTGTAGACATATATTTGAAATAATTAAAGAGAGAAACTAAAAGCTTCCTCCCACAGTAATCTAAGGAATGCTCGCTTGTTTTAAAAATAAACCAATTCCACACTTAATGTTGTCTAGATTGCAGATTCTAAGACTATTCGTCTGTCGTTTATTCCAACAATGGGTATTTTCCGGAATAATGGTGAGTACCGGGATGATTTTGGAATAGAATATAAGAGCATTACGGTCGTTTATGGATCAAAACACCATAAATTTCCACATCCACCATGAAATAAATTCCGGATCGCGCTTAGATTAATTTACCCGCTAATTAACCGAAATTCTTATATGACTTTCAACAACAAGGTACTTCTCTACAGTGATGTTTTGCGTTTCCATTTTTAAGTTATGCTTGCTTGCCCACCTGTGTGTGGGTTTACACGCAGCAAATACTAATATTAATTCATTTTTTAGAAATATAACTAAAGCTGGTAGGTACACCAGAAACTCCACCATCTATAAAGCCCTTGATACATTAAGCCTTTTCAAAAAATTTTTCCAACACTTGCAATTAATTTTTTTAATAATCACCCCAATACCAATAATCTAAATTTGATTGACATTCAAAATTTCCTTAAATGACAAAATTTGTAGACACAGGGAGGGATATACTCCTGGATTCTTATAATCCCCTTCTAATAGTATTGCTTCGCAATCAGCTTGGTGGTGAGAAGTACAAACTATTCATTCTAAATTTTTACACTCTAATATTTTTTATGTGTAATTTTTGCAATTCTTAGCTTTTAAAATTTTTTCTCACATCCCGAAAACACCCACCTGGCAAGCAATCTCTTTTCAATTTCCCCAACTTCAGGGCAGCCATTAGAGAGCTTTCTCATTTAATGCTATCAAAGAATATTGACAATGTTTTGCCTACAGCTCCCAGTTGATACTTAAGATTTCTAAGGACTTTTTCCCTTCCCACCAGAAATGCAGAAATTTACTACCCAGACTGTGACGTCATTCCTTGCACATTTACCCTACCAGGGCAAAATCTGATCAAAAGCAAGCGGCTCAGTGAAGACTTTTGTTTTTCCACTCAAGGGTTTCCGCGTAGCAAAATGCTTATCAGATGATAAGAGATGGATGATATATTGCAGATCCATATCCCTGTGACGTGAAGAAACGTGATTTTTGCGCCGGATCCAATTTATCTGAGATTTGATTCAGGGTTACTTGAAGGTTTTTATGTATTTGAATCAGAACATTATGGTAATCCCTGAAAGTTGGGGAAACCTAGATTAATTAAAGCAATGCAAAATACTGCGTTTTGCTAGATATTTTACCTATTTCGAGGAGTGGACATATTGCGCTGTACAATACTCCGTAGAATGATCATGTCTATCAACAAATAAAATTTCTCACGACATTGTCACTTCTCAATTTTAGTGCGAAACAAAAAATGTTTAAATCTTGGGAATGGATTTCTCCCCGTTTTATAATTCAAACTATATTATATTTATTTGTCAATTACGACGAGTTTTGATTTGAGTCAGTTATTAACGTATTGTTAGTCAAGATTCAAGGGTAATGCACAGCAAATGCTTTAATAGTCTTTAAAGACAGTATTTAAAAGTGGATGCGATGCTTTTCACTTAAACTAGTGAAGAATTTGTTTCCCGAAATAAATATTTATCGTTAAAGATATTCCTTTAATTAACTTTATATGTGAATGCGTTCTTTAATACCACGAATCAATTTTACAGGAACTGTTAATATTATTACTATTTTGTAAATGGAACACAGGGATATTCAATGCTTTTTATTTCTAAAAACACTTCCTCAAAAGTCTTTTTAAATACTCATTCAAACTTTTATAAATTCGACCAATAAATTTTTCATTACTTTTTATACTTTTCATAAGATTTTTAAATTTTTACTTTTTATACTTTTCATAAAATTTTAAAAATTTTTTTCCATATCTCAGTATTATGGTTGGAACCCACTTAATTTTGGATTTTTTTTTCCGAAATTAAAATTGATCCTCTCAAACAAAGCCCCATAAAACAAACATTTGCTTAAATATTTTTCAAAACTGCATTCTTAATAACATTACAGGTAGAATTCATCTTTAATATATGTTGACTCAGAATCTCGAGACTTTTATAAATTCGGTTTCCGCAAAACTAATTAAATTACAATACACTTTAATTTATTATTATTTAAGATCAGTGGTTTCCAAAGTCCGCGGAACCCTGGAGTTCCATGAAGCATCCCCAGGGGTTCCCCGAGTCATAATGAACAAATCGTGCAGAAATGAATATGTATTCAAAATGGATTCAGGTTCTCTATTAAGTTTATATAGTTACAAGTATCTATACCAAGTTCCACACATTAAAACTGATAATTTTATTTTGTATAATAATTTGATTATACAACACTTTTTAAAGCTTTTGTGTATAATAAATTAATATTAAAACCTTGCACTCTATCTTTATATATCTATATACTAAACAACACCACCACGCATTGCTGTAGCTCACTCTTGTTAAAGAAGTACATGTTTTCAGTTTGTTAAAACATTTGCATTACCGTTATGATTTTTTAGAAAAATATGCCAATATATATACACAAACTTTCCGTAACTATTAACATTTATAATTTGTTAACCAAATACTTGAAGCTATTACGGCTTATTTTATTCATATAACAATGAACTAAATTTATTTACATTGTCTTCAGAGTGGGGACTTCAACTTTGTAGAATAAATTTTAAATGACTTCTCTGGATTCCTTGAGGGCAATGGGTCAGTGTTACAATGCTTATGGATATTTTCTGTTAAATCAGAGGTGTGTTCACAAATACATTCTCCAAACAATGTCATTTGGAATCATGAATGTATTTCCTCATGTTGTATAAGAAAAGTTTTGATTCCGCAGTATATCAGCAACAAAGTTGATAGCAAAATGGCTGGTAATTGGTTCTCCCGTGTTGGAAGCAGTTTAATTTTTTACACAGTGGTACAGAAACATTCCTTTCACGGCGTTTTCTCCCTTAAATTTCAGAGCATTGCAATAAGGATGCACTTCAGTCATTGTGCTGAGTGAGGAACATGCTGCCTCAGCTTCGAGAATCTTCCAATGGGTTGTACCGGAATACAGGTGACTGTGTTATTGTGTGATTGCTCACCACAAAGTCATGCTGAGCGCAGATGCTCTTTTCTGGTTGACATCTTTCAGCTATTTGCAATCTATTTGTGTTCCTTTTTGTTGAGAACGAGCAGATCTGATGTTGCAAAACACGAATCATGTGCTCAAAATGTGCATCCCTCAAGTCTGGTTGTATGTTTCTCTGCAGCATCCTCTCAGCATATGTTTGTGCACCTTTTCTTTGTTTTCTCGTTTGCTGATACCCATTCTTTCTCTCAGTTTGATGTGCAATTACACTCGTTGCCAATACTTTTTTTTGTCTTGCAAATACTTGACGCGACCTAAGTTTGATTTTCGGCAAGGCATTATTTTTATGTATTGAAGCCAATTGACTGCACTTAAAAAAAAGAAAGAGTAAAACATATCGTATAAAATTTCAAGAAAAATCAGGAACAAAGAAAAGGAAAAAAATAAAATTGTAATTAAATATTTAACTTCAAATATATCAATTGACAAAGCTTAAATCCAACACAATGAGAGGCTGCAGATATTTTCTGTCGAATACGCAAAGAAAATTCAAATATAAACATGGATTTCGCAGCAGAAATCTACGACAAAGTTATGGACAATTTTTAAAATTTACAATTTGATTCGCATTAGCAATAAATATAAATCATTTTAAGGACCTATCTTTAAAACAGAGTGGCTTACATCTAGATACAGACTGCGTCTCACATGGACAGTTATTTGTTGTCTGGGTACTTAAATATTAGCGTCACTACAGCCAAATATCCGCCATGCAAATCACACACCATTTTCCGACTTTAAATATAATTTTTTATAAAAAATGTCAGAATCTTGTTGTTTTACATATTTAAGCTGCATTTGATACACGTGGCATCAATTTTTGTTACGGTGATGCTAATACATTAGTACTGTTGTGTGCAGTCACCAGTTGGTGATCACCATCTTGAAAAGTGGGACATTATTTATACTTTTTATGAAGATTCGGTTTAAAAACAGATGAACAACAAAACAACATGTTTTACGGAACATGGATTATAAACTTTACTGAAAACTTTTAGTTAACAAAATAACTAAACGACAAAACAAAACAAAATTCCCGAGGTTAACAATTTTTTATCTATTTTCAGATTTTCCATCGAAATTTGACAAATTGGTGGCAAAACATATTTCATTCATTGTTATTGCTTTTCACGAAGTTTTATTTTTCAGAATATTGAAGATTAAAATAAAAGACGTAAATATTGCTATAGTGGTCCTCTGCATATAGGGCAATCCTATTAATAGTGCAAGAAAATTCTTAAGTTATACATTAAGTCAGTGTTTCTCCAAACTATGGGGCGCGCCCTGGGGAACAGGCAACCAACTTCAGGGCAGGCACCATCGAAAATAAAGGTTCAAAAAATAATTAACTGGAATGAAAAAATACTTTCTGATATAATAAAAATACAGATTTACTTTGATATTTATATATATCATCTGGTGGTAAGGTCATCAAAATAAAGATTCTACTTTGAACGCTCATTAGCTATCTTTGGTCCTATAACTAAATAAAAGAAAAAATATTTTGTTGCTTTGCGCTTGTGAAATCCTACGATGAGAGATTTTTGTACGTTTCTTTAACCTAAAATATTACTTTTCCTGGCTTTCGAACTTACTTGTATGGTTATCTGCATCCCTATTTTTAGGGAAGTTGTAATTTATATAATTCTGTTGCTTTTCACAGTGTGAAGGTTTTATATTACATGGGATAAGCATATTGAGCACTTTGAAGAATTAATTGGCCCAAGATTTATTTTTTTATGAGTGCTCACTGAAACGCATAATACAAAATCGTTAATTCTGGGAAAGAGCTGCTTAACTATTTTGTTGCAGCCTGACCTTTGCAAGAGAGAATCCTCTAATATGACAGTCTTAATGGGAGCTAAAATGAATTGATAACATATCTCCTTTGGGGTGGCAGAGCGTTTTTTAGAATCTTAAGGTACCTGTTTAGACCGAGTTCCAGCACGACCACTATTTTTCAAAAATATTTTCTTGAAGACATTCTGCATTTTCGTCTATGATAACTTGAGTGGTTTTAATTGTGATGTTGTACGATTGATTATGGTTTTATAAATGTGAAATAGGCAGAATATAAAAAGGAGTAGGGTCGTCAGGATTCTCTCTGAAATAATTGAAGCTGATCAAACAAGAGGAAACACTTGCTGAAATAATGCATATTAATCAAGTTATGGCGAAAGTAAATTTCAGAAAAGCAATAAGCATGAAACGAAAGAAAGGAAAATTTTTCAAATAGCTGCATTAAAAGAACTTTATCAAGAAAATATATGAAACCATAAGTGTACCCATAGTACTTCGCCCTGTCAAAAGACACAAAGAAAGAAAAAGTTCAACAGGATATTTGTCAGTCATCAAGGACATTAAAATTACAATAACGTAGAATAAAAATCTTGGCAGTTTTGCTTGCAAATAACTTTCCTGTAATGTTAGCAAAAAGTGTATGATTTGTGTGTGGCCGCTTTATTGAGTCACACATTTGGAGCAATTTAGTTCAGTTTTATTGGATATTTTTCTCAAATTATAGAAGACAAGAAGAAAAATCCTAGAAATAGGTAGTATATTTTCTCTTAGTTAAATTATTCACTGAAATTGTGATTTTTATCTTTGTATATTGAAAATAGTATAAAAATAATTGGGGTGCATCACTCCCCACTGATAGTATTAACCTTAGTATCGAGTGCACACTGATCCCAGGCTAAAACATTTTGAAGTTTCCTCGCTTTAAATATTAAAAAAGTAACACAATTTTTATTCATTAGAATTTTTATATTTCTTTTTTTTTATTACTTAACATTTATTCTAAATGCTAATTCTGCAGGGGCTTAAAATTACAACTCATTCAAAACCGTTTATAATATGAGTATTCATTTCAATAAATCATTTGACATTTTTGTATACATTGTCATGCACTTGGTTTTACTCTCCTTACAATTAAGCTATTATATCAAGAATAATGTGTGCATCATTTTTTTATAAAAATAAAGCTCGTGTTAGGTGCGTTACTTGAGGCCAGTATAATAACAAGTTTAATAATTATCGAAAGTGACTTCCATGGGCCTTGTCTTGCAAGGCAAGTTTTTTCAAAGGAGACTGGAAATTAGAAATTGACACTCAAGTTATTTTTGATATTTAACAGATCTATATTTTTGTCTTCAAAGTAGCCATCACTTACAGAAAATCGGATTCACAAAGGTATGATGTTAAAAATAGGCTGACTAATTATACGAAATGCTTTTGTTTTCAATTACTTACAGAAAATTCAGCATCACCTCTGTCCAAAATTCAAAGAGTGATTTATTACACTGGAGAAATTGCCCTTTAATTTCATCACTGGATGTGAAATCTATGAAAGTCTCTTTTTCGGCAGTTGGGACCCACTTCTGAGGCAGCGCAGGGAAATGGTTTCTAACCGATTCGTAACTTGCTTTATCAATTTGTCCTCTTCTGTGTACTTGTTGATGTTTTATTATCGTCGAATGCTCCTGCGATTTAAAATATATATCTATATTGATTTTTGTTTTTAATCCACTGCCGTAAATACTTAATACCGTGAATTACAGTTAACGCATGAATTATGAAATGTACATTCAAGAGAGATTCAGTAGCTAATCGATTCGACCAAGACTGACTAAAATTGTACGAGGTACAGCATTTTTACATGTTTTTTGCCTAGACTCACGTGAACGTTCGCGAGAATGCCAAATGTAATGGATGTGATAAAGAGCAACATAGATTAGGCTATTTTTTAATGACATTTGTACTTTTAGAAATGGATCTCAGAGGAAATAAATCTTTAATTAAAATATTGGCTACTCCAATCTGTTTCAATTTAAAGTAGAAAGAAAAATATATAACATAATTAACCTATTACTTAAGTATATATATATATATATATAATTTACTTATATATATATATAATATATATATTATAAGAGTAACATATATAAAATTTAATACTTATCTTATTAATACTGAATTAAGAACAAGTTTAATAAGAATTTATTAGCGACTTCCATGGGCTTGTCTTGCAGAGCAAAAGTTTTTCAAAGTTTTTGAAATTGACCCTCTGGGGTTTCTTTTTTCTATATTTAGCTGATATCTATGTTTTGTCTTCTAAGCAGCCACCGCATTTTGCAATATATTTACAATTTAAAAATTAGAGGAAAAAAAAAATAACATAATAATTATCCTATTACTTAATTTTTTGTGTGCTTAAAAGTAACTTAGCAAAATTTAATACTTATAGTAAGTAAAATTTGTACATTTGGTTTTATAAGTAAGATCGTGTATTTGAAGCTTTAGCGTCAAAGTGCATTATTATTGCTTTCAGTAATTTATTAATATAGGGGCGCGGTGATAAAAATTGTGATTGAAAGGGGCGCCAGTATTGAGAAGTTTGAGAAGCACTGGTAGGCTAGTTCATTAAAATTGAAAGTCGGCAACTACTGTTCCTAAAGTAGGCACGGCAGACAATTTCTGTGTCTGCTAAGACAATGAAGCAACACTAAATGTCTACCATTAAGCATTGTAAAATATACACTTTGACCTCAAGAAGAAGTGATTTTAAATAAGGATAATAGGAATTGACATAAATTGCTTTAGATGAGTGCGAATACCTTTTCTCACTTATTTTTAAATCACGATCTAATAGTTACCATTTACAATGCCTAATGATAAAAGAAGTTCGTGACGCATCCCTGTAAAAGACATAATTTCAAATCAAATGGTTTCTGAGCTACGGACAGATTTGTAGTATTGCAGATACAAGAAACAATAAGGTCTTTAAAACTGAACTAGATATTTACATTAAAAGATGGCAAATTGAGTTAAAGACCGACTAAGATTTTTATGAACATTACCTGTTTGGGGAAATGAAGTAGGTCAGAAAGATTTAACCCTCTAAAGCGGTCTGTACTTAAGATTTGCGACGTTTGGAACCGTGATTTTAAAAAGCGCATAAATAATTAACTTTTCATGATATTTAGTGTCACTTAGATTTAGAATAGATGTAGAAAAATTGTTTTAAGGGCCTTTTGACAAAAAAATTATTTACAAAATACAATATTTTGGCTAAATTAACTTAGAATAATCATTTTTTTCAAAATGTTCCTCCTTTTGTGAAAAATGCTTCTATTATAATAATATTTTGCCTGTATATAGCTCAGACTTCTCTACAGAGGCCCAACTAGAATGTTTGAAAAATTCACATTAATTTTAGAGTTACCACTTATTGAAATAATTATTGTCGTTTTCTTAAAATTGTTTCCCCTCTGTTATCGTAAAATATTGATAAAACCCTTCTAAGAATTTATATATTTCAAAATTTCTGGTTGAGGTCTCTGGCCCGGGGGTCACGAAAGGGGCTATGTACGGGCCAAGAAATATTATTATAATAGACGCATTTTCACAAAGAACGACTGAAAAATGTTGACTAGGCAAAATATTTACCAACATTTAAGCAGGCACTAAATCAAAAGGCCCTTGCGGCCCACCCCATCACATCTATTCTATCACAAGGTGACACCATGTCATGAAAATTATCCATTTATGCTTTTAATCACCCTTTGAACACGGCGGTGGTCTATAAAATCTTACCATTCTGGAGATGCTTCAAAAATGCACCGCACACATATTTTTTTGCTTTCAGATGGGGGTTCTCCAAAGCCCCGGTTGAGCCGTATTTTTTTAAGAAGAATGCAGCTCAGGAATCTTAACTTTGCGAGGCAGAAAAAGCATCTCAGGAATGGCGGAATTTTACATGTAGACAGACCACTCGGAGGGTTAAGGCTTCTACTTTGAAGGGTTTTTTTATATCCAAATCCAATCAAATTACTTTATCAAGATCTTTCCCTTATCACGTTTCTAAAACGCCGTTGAATAATTCTTATACTTAGGATTCGAAAAGAGGTTCTTTTTCAAAGAAAATTGTTTTTTCAAATTATCATCAATATATATTTTTATGTTGTTGCAAGTTTCCATAATGTTTTGGCTCAATCCTTTCTTTGTGTGTAAAACATTTATGATTACAATTGTTGCGTAAATTATAGAAAAATGTGCGTACTTACTCCCTGTGGATGCTTATGGTCATAAAACTAATCACCACCCATTTCTGTGCAAGGCGATGAAATATTTATCCTCAGTAGGTGGCAACAGAGAATTGTTGAGGAAAATTTAATATACTCAGGAAATAAGCGACTCAATTTCAAATTTAACATTCCTAACTTGATTAATAGAAACGGTTAACTGAAAACTCTCTGCTTGTTGTGGCCCATGAACTGTACCTCAATTTTGAGAAAGGAAATAAATTAAATCACTTTTCGGGGAAAGAAAAACTGTTTTATTGTAACCTCAGCAGGGAACACTACTGAGGCTCTTTTCTCCGGACCTTGTCGCTTCCCCATAACTCCTGTGTTGGATGAAACGTGATGAATGCCACACAGCAGTTATTGTATTCATGAATGTACTCGTTGGGTTACGTAGACATAAAAGTTCTACCTGTAAGAAAATGACCTTGTGTTAAAATATTTAAATCATCTTTTTTCCGATGCTAAATAGGAACTACAGAGGAAACGAATTTAGCATCGCTTCAAATTGTATCATTACAGTAAGAAACCTTTTGCAAATAAGTTTACACTCTCCAACTGTATGTCAGAAGTAAAATTTGAAAGATTTAACACCAGTCTTCCAAAGATCACAAAATCTTTGGTGCGGTTTAGCCAAAATCGTGTCTTGCGCCATAAGCCCATAGACTAACTCCAAAGATCACAAAATGGGGAGATGTGAGTGGTATGAGTTTCTTTACAATATTTTCTTCTGAGTAAAAGTTTGCCAACAATCATCCTGTTTACTAATCAGCTTACAAAAACATTTTATCTCATTATTCACTCTAATAAAATTAGTTGCAATATCAGAAAATATTTTAGAACATTTCTCTTTTTATTTACCAGTAAACCGTTTTAGAGTGGCTATTATGGCTTCATTTGTCAAATCGGATTTCACCAAATGAATAAGCCTTAGTCCCAAGGCTACATAAATATATAAATATACACGCATAAATTATAATTACAGATCCCTTACAATAATTTTTATTTTTAATATCAAAGGGATCCCAATGTTTACAAATCCTTTACTAATTAAAACACAAAATCAGGAATTTTCTTTCTTTTGATAAATTTATTATTTTTTGACTCAACACTTTGGGGTTTACCTTAAATTAGTGTAAACAATTTTGAGCCGTATACGTACATATATTTCGTCCAATTTGGAAATTCTAAGGTAAAACTAAAATTTTAATACTTTGATCTAAAATTCCCATTGAATTTTATCCCATTTGTTTTTGCATATAAAAAAATTTCTTATAATTTAAAGTAGGTTTCGTGTCCTTATGAGGAACAAGTTGATTTTTTTTCCATCAGGAGAGAATTCCATATATATTAAAAGTGTAGCAGGTTCATTTTGTTCGCTCTGATTAGAAGTTATTTAGTAGAAGCAGCTTGATTATAGCAGGTTAAAGGGTTCTTTTGGAATCAGAAGAAAAATCCTTATAATTTAAATAAATTACAGGTTGATGTGCTCTTGATGTCTCACTAACAATCTTCAATCCATATTTTTTTGACAGAAGATAGAATTTAACTAAGCAGCTTTTAAAAGTTTAACTGTGTACTTTGTTAAGTGTTTGAAATGACAAACAAATGAACAGCTTGTGTACACGGTGTTTTATGCAAATAAGAGAAACGGTCTATATATATCCTTCTCTGCGTTTATTTGTGCTTCGATTTATGTGTTTTTGAAAGCAATATTTTTTGTAATTCAATCATAATTACGGAGCGCATATAGAGGTTACCTGTACTTAGGAAAATAATTCATTGTCGAATGATAAAATAGTTTTATTGGGACTATGTTTTTAAGGTTTTACAATTTTAAGTGTTAGTGAGAATTTTAATTTTATTCATGTTTTATTTAATCAAAGTCAGAGAACGCAACTCAAATTAAAAAAGATGTAGAAAAGGAATGTATTTTTCATTGAAATTTACTAACCTAAAATAAGAAATTAATTATAATGTTTTATTTCAGTGCTAGAAATGATACATGCACATGTAAGTTAGTTTATACAGTGAGATAAAAGTAAATGGTATTATCGAAACATCCATGAGAAAACAAATATATTTATATCTGTGTAGCATAAATATACAAAGTTATGTGATGCAGGAACTAACATACGCAAATCATATTCCTAGGCTTGGTTTTTCAATGCAACAAAGGGTAGCTACAATCTACCATAAACATTTTACAAGTAAGCATTCTCCAAAACCTTTTTGTCACTACATTCTTCTAGGACAGTTTTTAGTTTTGTTTGTGACAATCAGCAAGTTGACAGTGCATCGAGATTATTTCCGGGCTAACACCTATTTTGCTCCTTAAAATTCTCTATTTTTCTAAGAGAATCACAGATTTTGGTCATTCTCATTTCTTCTCTGGTCATTCATGAATTTTTTGAAATCCAGGATATTTTTATCCAGTTATCTACTTGACAATCTTATCTACAGAGCACTTCAGCGGTATTCTTCAGAAAGTTTTTCTCACTACACTTTTCTACGACATTATTTCGTCTTGTCCGTGACAAACAGCAAGTTGACATTCCCTTGGAATTACTTCCAAGTAAGTACTGTTTGCTTTTAAACATTTTTCGATTTTTCTATGAAAATGACAGATTTCGATACACTACAAGCTACTTGCATCATGTAAACGGTGCAAAATTGATGTTTTCTCATTCGGTGTCCTTAACTTCAAAGCGTAAGAGTTTTGTAATAACGACTAAAGCTGAAATAGATCTAAGCACTTTTTCTAAAAGCGTATATTTGTTCCACCAGTTCTTCTTTTGTTCTAAAATTATTTATTGCCTTAAATTTCGTCTTTATAATCTCTATTCCTTAAAATTTTTTTCCCCACTCTCTTTTTCGAGGAATTCAATAGTGTTTTGCTATTTTTTTAAATTGGGACGTGTTAAATTTCAAGTGTAAAAGAATTGCCACTTATTGGTTTCAAATTCAATCATTGTATTTATTTCCTATTGTTTCATGCGTCAGGCTTAAATATCCCATCAATATATTTGGAAAAAAATGTCTTATATATATTTGTAAGACATTTGTAAATCTTGTATATTCGTAAATTTCTTCAACAGTTTTTCTAAATGAAATGTAAATCATCAGAGGTTAATTAAGTGTTTTGCATACCATAGTTTCTTTTTAATGTTCTCCTTTAAACCCGTTGAAATATTCTTAAGAAAGTTCTGAGCACTATTGTGAAACTAGTCTCAATCCCTAACGCTTCGCAGAATTTAAAAATTACTGGCGATTATATGTTTGGAATTTCCTTCCTTCGTCTTTCTTTTCAATGCGGTAATAAATATAGCTTGGGATATTTAGTTAAATTCATTTCCGTTTTTAACTGTAGAACCTCACACATCTTACAAATAATGAGATTGTGTATTAATGGAAGGGGTTTGTTACTTTTCAATTTGGTGTAGACAATTGGAACTTTCGTCTGTTTCTCGCATTTTTGTATATAATGGTTTTGATTTTCTATTGGTACAAAAATGAACTTTGATGTCCAGGATCTCGCCGATCTTGAATGCCATCAACGAATAGATGACTGGAATAACATTTCTTTCTGTTTTTGTTTGCAATTTTGTAGCAAAGTTGTGTCACAATATTCAAAAACTGTTGTGATTTTTCGTTGTTTTCAAGTTTAGTTTTATGAGATGTTTATATTGGTCAAAATCATTAATAAAAACCCATTGTCAATCAATGTTAGGGGAATATTGAATGGTGTTTCTTTTCATCGAGGAAGGCTTGAATATACCCCATTCATAATCCTATCTTAATTAAGACCTCGACTAAGACAATGAACATGACTGCATAAAGGGATAGAGATCCTCTATTCTAAAAAGTCTTCACAAAATACACTTCAGAGAATGCAAAGAGGAAAGACAATCGGTACGAATGGTACACTATTTTGTACAGCGATAAATTTCATGGAAAAAATTTCATCATAAAAAATTTTAAACTACAAAAACTTTGGATTTAAATTAAAGTTTTCGGATACAATACCCTTTCTGAAATCAACAAATTCCAAAAAACTCTCAAAAAGGGTTTTTCTGCCATCAAAAAATAGGGGAAACATCCGTGAATTTGGGGGGGAAATTATAATATTGATAGTTTTTTTTTGAAAAATGAGGGAAAAAAATGGAGACAAACCCGAATCATATTAAAAAAGGAAGAAGTAGAAGGATTTTATTAAAACCAGTATTAAAAAAGAATTACTATGTCGATTGGAGGGAAACCAGAAATTGCATAAACAAGCTTGTAACTTTTTGTACGATATCCGCATATGACCCGCAAAAGTATCTGTCTTTGTATGTTTTTCATACTTTAAGAGTTCAACTTCCTTTTAATGTATGTGACAACCATCGGAGCTTTTTTTTTTGAAATACATAAATTTTCAATTAAAAAAATATTTTTTATTTGAAATGAGACAAAACTAATGTTCTTTTATCACAAAAGTGCAATAAAATTTGTGGCGGTTTGATATTTATATAAACTAGTACCAAACATCACGCGATGACAATCGTTTTAGCATGGTCGATCAAGTACTCGCGTACGGAACGGAAGGTACTCAGATCGAATCTTCATTCCTTCACTGGTGACCCTGGTCGTGCAAAGTGAACCGCACCCTTCACGCGCCACAGTCGTGTCGCCATCTATCCACCGCAAAAACATCCAAGGCGTCAAACATTGACGTAAATAAGCCGTCACTCAACAAAGCCGTCTCACACAAATGACGCAATTTCAAGCCGTCACACACGATGACGCAACCCACAAAGTGACGCAAATGCTCTCATGCGCGCCACGAATATGGTATCGTTCGTTCGCCTATTCATCGAATCACTGGCAGGGGAGTATGTGGTGGTGTGATATCTATATAATTCTAATATATTATGCAATGGAATTTCACAACTTTGCGTAAGTAAGTGTTTATATATATAAAGCTTTTTGCATTTTGACAATTATCCTTTTCCCTTGCCAACCGTTGATGAATCAAAATATTTCATTTTTATATTGATGTCTTTACTTCAATACAATTTAAAAATAAAGAAAGAATGTCATGTTCTTAAGTATTTCCAGACAAAGGAATCAAAATGCATAACTCTTTATAAACTCGGATTTTAATCACAATATCGTAAAATTACTGCAAGACGCGCGCACAACATGATTCACATCCTTGCTTTCATCAACAGCAACGCTAACTGCAACAGTTTCTTGTAAATAAGAATTCCTGCTTTGACGTGACATTTATATAAAATTATTTTATTTAAATTATTTATCTTTCAATAGTTCGCGCAGAAGCCGGTATTTCTTGAATTTGAGATAATATTATTTGTATATTTGGTAAATCGTTGAACGATAATACAACACTTTTAAAAGTATGTCTTTTATATATTTGCCATCTGGGAAAATTCACGCAGAATCTTTAGGCTATAAGAATTGCAGCTTGTTTCTAATATCCAGTAACAGCTCTTTTACATAAATTATTTCACTGGAATTTTTAAATGTCTCCTTGTCGAAAGATATCTCTCTTTTATTATAAAGAACATTGAGTTGTGTAGAAAAAGAAGATCGTAAAACAAGGGATGAATTAATAATAGCTGATTGTATTTTTATTACACGTTAATTAAAGTCATTAATTACACCTTAGAGATATCTTAAAACAAACGCACTGTTGTGGAAACACGCTCAGAAAACCGCAAATTCTGTTTGTCGAAGTGAAACTTTTCAAAAGTGAAGACACTTTCAAATTCCAGGAGGAACAGGTATTTGCAAGGATTGCCTAAAAGGCTCAAGAGAAGAAAAAACGCTTGCAAAGAACTCATCCGGCTCTCAGAAGTTATGAATGCACCTCGTAAATTCATTTTCACCTGAAAGGAGTTAATATCAAGACAAAATGTATTAAAACCCTATCGCGTAGAAGCAATAGTGAATCTAGTCCACGTAAACCTGGTCAATGGAAATGATAGGACTTTTCAACAGGATTGTGATTCTGCTCGTAGGGCGAAGACGATCCTGACAGGGTTAAAAGGTAACGTCCCAAACTCAGTGGAACACGGAGATAGAACTTCCAGTAGATCGGAGTGAAATCCAATCGATTATAAATTATGGTTAGTAATGGAGGCAAAGAGGTGCCCAAAATGACATCCTAATTAGAACAACCTTTAACGTTTTCTTAAGGAAAGCAGCAATGTGTGGAAATCTCATGGAGATGATAGGGGTCTCGTAAAATGATTGGTCAAAAAGCCTTATGTGAAGTCAAAAAGGTTTTCAATTTGAATAAAAGGCTAAATTTAATATTGCCATTGCTTTAAATCTTTGGGAAACAAATGATCTCTAAATGATAAATAACAATGTTAATACATAAAAATCTATTTTATATTTTAAAACAATGAGTTAAATTAAAGCATAAAGGAGTAAATAGCAATGCAATCATAATAGTTTAAAAAGTATTTAAATTAGAACACAAAATAATTTATAATTTACCTGACAAGTTGTTCTGATCTGAACAGATGGTTTTTACTTCATTCTTCTCGCCTCTTTAAAACGCCTTGAATAAAAAATTATCATTCCGATCAATCGGCTCAGTAGACTATATGCTGCTCACGAATTTATCAAACGAATAATTTCAATCTTTCGACACAATTTAACAAACATTTCTATTTCCAGTGGCACTGAAAAGTTTTCAATGAAATGTAGAATTTCATACAAGTTGAAGTTTTTAAAAGAAGTGGTTTTCAACCTAAATTGTGAGCCATTCTTGTGAAAATATGAAATAAAGCCCCACACTACACAAAATTAATTAATAACTAAAATAACTAAGAGCTACATCTAAGTGTATCAAAAAATATAAATTATTATATATATATATACTAGAATAATGCAAAAAATCTACTTTATTAAAATTTGTTGGTAAATAAACGTATCTATGTATCTTTGTTTTGATTGTTTGTTTTGTTTGTATGTACATCTATTTTCTCACGAACTGCACAATGCAGAAACTCGCCAAAGGTACCAAAAGATCGGGATTGATAGGAGGAAGCCGTTTGTACCATTTATGTTTATTTCAATTAGTTAAAAGATAATAATAAATATTTTAAACGCATAATTGATTACTACTGTTGGCTTTATTCCGCCAAGCTCATACCATTTCAGCCGAGTGAAGTTCCAATTTTCCCCATGTTTTTAAAAATGCTATCCACAATTCTTATTATCAAACTCAGACAAAAAATAATTACATAATCCGAAAGATCATTTTTTTTCGCCACGTGGTACGGTATAATTTTTTATAAAGTAATATTTTTTATTTTTTTACGATTTTTCTAAAAAGAGCCAAAATCGATAGTTTTATCAGAATGATTTCTAAATCATTCCGTTTGAACATTCTTTTTCGTTAATGAAATGATATTCTACACCAAAAAGAGCTCATGCGTTTCTTTTTTTGAATAGTCATTTAAAAAATATTTAAAACATTTTTTTATAGATTTTTCAAAAAATACTCAAAATCTTTTTTTTAAATATTCAATAACTTCATTATATTTATAAAAATATTCTCATGAGCTTTTTTTTCGTGTGTAGAGCAGTATTATCCACCATCTGTACAAAGATTGAAAAAATTACTTAAAAATTAGGGTTTTTATAAAATATTTTGTGTTTTTCGTTTTTTACCAACTTTACGAGAGTTAATCACACATACACAATGAAATGTCTTTTTTCATTTTTGTTTAAAAATTACCGTAGTTTGCAATCGTTGTGTGAAGCTTTAAAGGGATTAACTTAAAAAAGAAGCTCGAAAAAATTAAAAAATTTAAAAATAACGCATTTTTTCAATAGCCAAAAGGGTTTTGTGCCGTATGACTATCTTTCCCTTGTGCACTTACGTTTGCTAAAAGGTTACACTAGAAAAAAAGATGCCTATAAATAATGAAAATCACCATATTTGGCAACATAAACATTTATTCTTTTTTCATTTTCTTTACGTGTTTAACTTCAAAAAATTCATTTTAAACATTCGTTTATAAAACAAAAATTACTCTAATATTTGTGAAAAATTTAATCGCTTTTACTACGTTATCATTACTTTAAACAAGTTTATTTGCAAAACATTTAAATGTATTGCTTTAAATTAGTATTTTTAAAAATAAAGCAGTACTGTTTTGTGTAAATCATCAATCAAAATTTTTTAATCGTTATGTATTGATTTTCTATGATTATGATGAAAAAAACCGTCTGAACTAAAAAAGTTCATACCTTACTCTTTTAAAATCAGTGATTTACAAAATTAAAAAAACAAAAACTTTTTTTTTACGCGGCTAGGAAATAAAAAAAATAAAAGGCTCTATTTACAATAAAAGATAAATATTATGGTTTATATTAAACTTTAAACTTTTTAGCAAAAACGATGTACTTTGTTTACATTTTTTTCCTTTCAAATGGGCATGGCACAATTTCAACAATTATTTAAAAAAAAGTTTTTAGGGCTTCTAATTACCCTAGAGGTTAAAGTAAGGTATTTTTAGAAAGGATAAAATCTATACAATCTAAAATGTAAAAATCTCAAATTGTCAAAAAAGTAAGATTTTAGCTTTCCAACCTCTCTTAAAACTGTATTTTCTTCCGCACACAGAATTAGTTTCTCTGAATTTTTAAGTACAGTATTCAGACGTATGAAAAGATAATGATTGTTTAAAATCAAATCAGAATTATGAAATCTCTATTTTCGTTAGGGAGGTTAATACAGGAATTATTGTAATGAAATGCCAGTTTGAGAGAGATTCGTTTCTTGGATTGTGTTCAATATCTTGAACTTAAGAAAATGATAATTTCAAATACATATCGTAACCATTCATCTTTATGATCTGTTGTAATGCAATTTCTCTTTCTAAGATTTTCTCAGCATTGAATTATCATTCCTAAAAGAAATTTTAGTGCCATTTTTTTTAAAAAAAAATCGCAGAGCATGAAAATGAAACAGATTTCTGTAAGAAAGAAAATCAGTTATCTTAAATTTATACTACAGAAGAAATTCTAAATTATCAAAACTGCTTTTAAAGTCTAAAATACTATTGCTTAACTCGAATGACAAATGAAATTGGAAGATATTCAATACAATATTTAAATGGGCTTTATTTAATTTCATATATCTGTAGATAAAATAATTTTAGAATATCCTTAGCATTGCAATTGATTTAATCGAATTTTTTTCAATTGAACTTTCACGCTTCAAATAAAACGGTTGATGAGTCACTGTAAGTTTTGCCTTATTCCATAACTGATTTCACTAGGCTACAAAATACTAATTTTGGGTTGAATATGTAAATTAAAATTTAATTTATTTGCTCTTGTTTTTTAGATATACTACAGCCCTTCTATCAATTTATGGGTAACTTTGAAAAACAAACATTACTAACATAATAATAAAAAACAATAAGTCAAGTTTAAAGAAACTGTGTTCATATCTGAAATCAGCAGCATTTCTTAGTTTATTTCCACGAACATTGTGGAACCTTTTGGATTATCTTTTGTACGTCGAAGCCCGAGTATCCCTTGTAGCAGTCCAGCAGTAGTTTGCGAGCATTGATTAATCCCAACGCCCCTAATATCTACGTTCCATTGTTGCGATATCTTGATGAAACCTTTCACTCTGTTCATCACTTACAGCTCCACAGTTCTCAGGGGAAAATTCAATATGGAAATATTATAAAACTGATGTTTAGATACATATTACATTCTAGGTCATGGAACTTTTGTAGGAGTTTTTCACCAACTGTTGACAGATCTCATTTTTTTTGTTGCTTAGAAATCCTCGTACCGCACTTTTAAAAGTTTCCAATGCTCCTTTCTCTATCCCATTCTGAATTTGATAAAAAGTGGGTTCCTTCCTGATTTTGCGTATTTGAGGTCCCATGAATATTCCCTCTTTAATCTTTGCATCCCTCAATCTCGAGAACTAATCGATTTCTTTTAAATTGATCTTTCACACGTCAAATAAGACGGTTGATAAGTCACTGTAAGGTTCGTATTCCACAACTGATTATAGGTGACTATAGCACCGGTGATTTTCGTGTTTAGCGGGCCCAAATATTTCATAATAAACTATTTTACAGCCCGAAACTTTTCGGTGTTGCCTAGTGTTATAGGTGACGCTGTCACTTTTTCTTTTTTCTGACATTGTAATCCGTTCTGTGGCTTTTCACTATATTTCAGACAGCGCGTTTTCATGTTGCAGTTCTTGATAACATGGTGAAAGTAGTTGCATTTGTAACATTGCCTGACTATCAGTCCATTCGTGAACGGGCTCAGTTTTATCTGCACGTAGAGACCACTCCTGATTTGAAATAAGTCGTCGACACTCTTGTCCCGCATTTATTATCTCTGTCATGTAAATGGGGAGGCAGCTTTTGGTTTTGATGCAATGGTGCAACTATTTGCAAATTTAATTCTCTCATTCAATCGATCGTTTTCTATATTGTTTGTGAGTTGTTGCTAAGAGTCCTTTTATGACTAATTTAAAGGTCTTTTGGCCGGAGGTTGAATAACACGATATTCTATATATTTTGTTTTTAAGGATCACAGTTATTTCCCCGATTGTCTCTTTCAGTTTGGATTTTAATATAGTCTCCCGCATGGTTAGCCGTGGGGTGGATCCCGTGGATGTCTTGCAAAGTTAAATTATAAGAAAAGGGAAGATGGATCATTATGGGTTGAATATTTTTGGGACACCATTCAAGTGGAACTTGAATGGTGGGTAGAAAGAAGGAAATTCTTCCTCGGTATAAGTTGTTGCAGTGCTAAGTGCTGCAAAGCTATTTTTAATCTTCTTTGCTTGAGGTTAAGGGGCGGGAATAATTTTTACTGGCTTTTTAAGTACAGTACAATCAACCGAATTTCTGCTATTAATCTTAGCTGTACTAGAGACAGGTAATTTTACCGGACGTAAAATCAGCTCGTCTAAGCGCTATTTTATTTGCTTTCTTGCAAATTATGAATGCAAAAGAAAACAGACATTTTTTCCGTCAAGGGCTTTCTCATCTTATCCAGAATATTTTTAACATATTTCCATCGGGCAACGAACATTTTGATTTGCTTATCTAAACTCGTCTTAAAAGCGCACCTTTTTTACGTGATAAAGATGGGGTTATCTTGCTCCATATGATTTTCTCTTTGGTTGTCAAACAAGATTTCCATTATATGTCTTTATAACGCGTTCGAAGTCTCATGCAGGAATGATCATAATAACAAACAAACTTTAATAATCATAATAACAAACAAAGAAACTGTACGAAAAAGAGACGAGCAATAAATTTGAGAGAACGATAACACTTAAACCATTCCATTCATTGTATACGTGACGCATAATGATGTTTCTAATTTGAGTGGCTGTTGATACGTGTTATCGTGCATTGAATAAGACAAGGCAAAAAATAAGCAGTCTCCGTCTAATCAAGAAGTTTTATGATTTAAATAAAGAGATTCATTCCATCGATTATCATCTGTTGTATATTCACTTTTTTAAGAACATAAATTTTAAAAAGGATAAAATTAAGGCTGTTTAGATTGCTCAGTTGAAGCTGATAAATGTACAAGAAGCAAAATAGAATACTAACTCACTAACTGATAATTTAGTTGCTTAGAAAGTTAAATGTTAAGTTAACAGAGTTTTCATTTGCTTTTTGTTTACAAATTTAAGTAACAGTAGATTTTTTGCTTTATGGAACATTCATAATTTGTTTGAATCCTTTCTACTGACCGAAGAATAAAAATAATTGGGTGGCTGCAATACAGGTATGTTTTTCTTAACTTTTGTGATTAAAGGCTTGATAGGGTCTTCTCTGTCTCATTTCTAAAAATCATTAGCGATCGAATTCCAAAGAATGTATTATTATCCTGTATAATCACCTTGTTTTTCTTCTTTTTTGTATTGAGGAAATAAGCATTCAAAGCCTCATTTATAAGCATAACGGCAAAATCATTCACTGTTACTGCAGTGGGTTCATCTTTCTGTGTAATTGGGCAATTCTCTAAAAGTAAATATGGCAGCTTTTCGAGTGGGATCGTTTTTATCTGACACCATTCACCCATTTTGTTTCAATTTTAAACCTTATACAGGTAAGTATATATGTTATAGACATTTAGATCTGTTGTGAAGGATAGGATATGTATTTGATTGAGTTGTAGCTACAACTGCCGTCAAAAAACTGGATCAAATGTATAATGGTAATGAAGATCGTATTTTATCTCGTAGGAGCTATGTGCTGTGTGTTCAATATATTGAAGATAATTTTGTTATAGACTAGCATTCCTATTGAAATTAAATAACTATTCGGCCCCACGTTGGGCGCCATTTTATAACCTGTACTCAAAAACAACACAGGTGGCTAGCTCGAATAATTTTAATTGTTGGGACATTCTGATTGAGCACGGTTACAAGTACTTTAAAACAGTTAATACAATACAAATACTAAGGGGTTTGCACGGGCGGACATTGGCCCATCCGCCCTCCACAGAGGAAGCAGGCTGACTCTGGCTTAAGTATCTAGAGAGAGCCAGGAGAGAGCGCTCTAGTACCATGTTTTTGCCAAGGAAATGTACAATGAAAAACATCAAATTTCCCGGTAGGAAATATACAATCCCAAAATTTCTTCGTAGCCGGCAGCTACAGTTCAGAAACCACTTTAGAATTCTTTATTAACTAGGTGTTCAGAAATTGAATTGATAATTTTACGTTGGGCTCCATTTCCGGTAGGAAATACTCATATGGGAAGAGAACAGTCACCAGTTGATCCATGCTTTGATCTCCAAGATCTCAGCCACATTGGAAACGGACTCTTCTGTTCTCTGGAATAACTCCTCAGTGAAGAGAACAGCCACCTGTTGATCCATTGGAAACGGACTCTTCTATTCTCGGGAAATACTCATCAGTGAAGAGAATAGTCACCTGTTGATCCATTGGAAATGGACTCTTCTGTTCTCAGCCACAAATTAAATGCAGTGAAAATAGTCTTAAAATAGTTAAATTTTATAATTGAGCATCAACTAGTCATTAGGAGAACAAGAATTGGATATTCAAACCAAAAACTATTCAAAATGTATTATAGATATCTTACAGGATACAAAATCTAATCTTTGAAGGCAAAATGAAAATTCAAGTAAAAAGAAATTCTAATGAACTTAGTCAAAACAACATAAATTAATCCTTTGAAGGAATAAAAATACTGCTTAAAAATATTGTAGATATTTGACAGAAGGTAAAATCTTAGCTTTGAAAATAAAAAAAATCATTCACACATATAAGAAATTTTGACGAAATTGAAAGTCCAAACAAAACCTATGAATGAATCTTATGAAGAAATAAAAAATACTTTTCTATTATACTTTTTTTGTTAACAAAAAAATAATTTCTTTCTTTTAGATTCACATATATTTTATATGTGATCAAAATTCTTCAATATATATAGAGAGAGTTAAAAATACACAACACAATATATAATAACACTTAAATTCAATAATAAAAAAAAAGGTAATTATAATACTAAACAGAATATATCAATCTTAGTAACACTCTTTTGCTTCATAAGTAAATTAATGAGTCAGCAGAAAAGTGAAAAGTATGGATTATAAATAAATTTTATAAAGTATAAAATGTTAACTTTAATTTTCAAGAAAACTTCCAATATTTGGACAAATAGAAGTTATCGAAAAATCGATAACAAATTTTTTACCGGAACCAATCCCATATAGCGGTGTAATAAAATCTAAAAAAATACCGTAAGACGTGCAGCTAGTTTAAAAAAATACAGCAATTTTTTAATAAGACGGGGAAACGGCAGACACGGTGATAAGACAAAACTGTTCACACTGCAACTCGTTCTGTGTTTCCAATTCGCCCCACTCTTTACGAAAGTTTTCCCCATGCTTGTGGTACCTTTGTATTACGTGGGATACCCCGAAAACATAGGAACAATTTCAGCCGGTAGTTGTACATGGGTGTTTACGTTACGAAAACCAATAAAAATTTAAAATCGATGTTCTTACGTATTTTTACAACAATATAAAAATTTTTAATTACCTATCTATCTTTTCAAACAAAAAAATTTTACATGTTCTCGATTTTAAAAAAATTTAATTAATCAAAGTAAGATGAATTTTTACTTCCCAAATTTTTTAAATGAAAATATTTTGCGCCTTTCATGGATATTTGTGCCAGGCCGCCTTAAGGGCCAAAACCCCAAAGGCTCGAAACCCGCATTTTCGCCACTGTTAAAAAATGGGGAAACCGGCCGGGTTCCGGTGCAGTGGGGAAAAGAAGATCGTAAAACTTATCAGATTTTTTTCGTAATTCTTCTTTTTCTAATTGCTTGAAAGGGAAAACTTTTTCTATGATGTTCCTTGCGCGCGTTTTTTAAACCAAAAGCAGTTTGGGTTAAAATGTAGAATCATACCTCTTTGGGGGCCATATTCTAAAACTTGAGACAATCACGTTTAACTAAATTTAAAACCCTGCAAACGGAAAATAGGTCCAATAACATGGGGTTCAGACTGTATCGGAGATGAAGTAACAAGGACATCTGAACCCCATATTAAATGATTCGTAGGAAAATCTTTCCGAGAAAAAAGAAAGCCTGAAAGCCTGAGTTATGGTTTTTTTAAAAATTTAAAAAACCCTTTAAATTTAAAAAAAAGAAACAGGCACCCCCAACTCGAAACTGGGCCTGGTGTGGAAAAAAACAAGAGGAACCTTGAACCGGGTTTAAGTCTGTAGTGGCAAATGGGGAAGCACTAGCTCGGAAAGTAAAGCTTTATAAACTTCCCGTGAAGGGGAACAACTGTGACATAAATGGTCTCGTACATCCCAACGATACACAGAGTAGGTGATCCCAAAGTTTCATCCTTCTATCTCTGTAATATCGTTACGTCATCAAAAGATCGAACCCCATAAGAAAAACATGGGGATTCTCTAATTTTAGTGATAACACCCACTACCTAAGCGCACTATCCACTATCTTAACAGATGAAATAGCTCAACGAGGAGAACCTATAGTCCAAGTTTCTTTAACGAATCTCAAAAATTCTCGAAGCTATGTGGGATTTAAAAAAAGTTTTAACATTAAAATAATTTTAAAATATTAAATATGGGTTAAAAAATGGGGCTATGGTCCTGAAAAAATTTTCAGGATAATCATAGGAAGAACAATCGAATCCAGTAGGTGCGGTCGACCAAGGGGCATAGGTTTGAGTTATTTCTGGGAAACCCTTGGGGGAAAGGGGACCCAAAAAAGTAAAGCTCACCTAAAAAAAAGAAAATATGACGGGCCTCCAAAAATCTAGTCCCAAGCTCAATTCCTTAAGGAGGTGAAATTTTTTCCAGTTCTCATAGGATTAACATGGGAGCATGAAATTTTAGTGCTTAAGCCCTCCCCAGGCTTACACAATGGGAATGAAGCAGATGACTGGATGTGTCTCGATGAGTGGAAAACTTGGTTCAAATTTCAAGTCCGAGATTCGAACAGGAGGCAAGATATTGTGAATTTAAATAAATTTAAAAAGTTTTAGACAGTTAAAAACTGTAGAAAAAATAGCCCTATGAGCATGAAATTATAATAACTGGAAGAGCAGATAGAGAGGATTGAATGACCGAAGTCCTAATGGACTGTGAGGCCCGGGTGCCGAGATATTGGCCAAAAAGCTGTAAAGGGGGGAATGCTCAGGGGGGATGCGTTCCAACAGATATGGCTTATAACAATAGTTATTATGATTCCCCAAATATCAGTCCCATAGCACCAAAAAAAGTGGCATATTAAAATATTAGACAACGGTGTGCGCGCGTGCATCCTAAAAATTTACCCTCACCCTTTTTCCCTAACGACCAAAAAAAAAAAAAAAAAAAAAGAAAAGGATAACTTCAAAAATAAATATACGAATACAAAAGGCTCTTATAATTTGCTACAATTTAATAAATGTGTTTATGTTCATCGAATGCGTTTGTAGTAAATACATCTATAATCATATATATCACTTGCACTTTTTATTTAAATAGGTAAACTAATATTTACTCTTATATTTTAAGTACATGAAACACAATTTAAAGATTAATTTACTAATTTTTTAAAAATTTCCTGTAAGTATGTTTGGTTTAATAACAAAAAGTGTTCAAACAAATGTATCAGAGAAGCTCCGTAGGCGAAGGACGAACTCTCCCTACTAGTAGTGATGTCACAAATCTGCGCAAAGCAAAGATTCGCAGACACGGGGGGTCGCTCAGTGGTACTTCATTCGATTGCTAATCGAGAGGTCCCTGGTTCAAACCAGGGTGCTCCCTTCTTCAGGGAAGTGAAGAGAAATATTTTATGAGAATTTTGAAGGCGGGAATGATCTGTCCCGTTCTGTATATTTCTAGATAAAGCAGTTTCGTATTCGTTCCTACGGAAGGCAAAGGTTCGCTGAGGCGGGTGTATAGCTCAATAGTAGAGCATGTGACTGCAGATCCGAAGGCCCTCGGTTCAAACCTGCGTGCCCTCCTCAGGGAAGTGAACAGAAATATTTTTTTTTAGAATTTCAAAATCAGGAACTATCTGTCCCGTTCTGCATATTTCTATACAAAGCATTTTCGTATTTGTTCCTAAGGAACGCAAAGCAAAGGTTATCTGACGTGGGGGTATAGCTCAGCTGTAGGGCATTCGACTGCAGATTGAGAGGTCCTCGTTTCAAACCCGGGTGTCCTCTTCTTCAGGGAAGTGAAGAGAAATATTTTGTTTGAGAATTTCGATAGCGGGAACGATCTGTTCCTTTCTGCATATTTCTAGACAAAGAATTTTTGTATTCGTTCGTAAAGAACGCAAAGCAAAGGTTTAGATTACGCGGTGCTATAACTCAGTGATTGAGCATTCAACTGCAGATCGAGAGGTTCTTGGTTCAAACCCAGGTGTCCTCTTCTTCAGGCAAGTGAAAAGTATTTTTTTCTTTTTTTTTTGAGAATTTTGAAGACTGGAATGTGATTTGTCCCGTTCTGTATATTTCTATTCAAAGCATTTTCGTATGCGTTCCTACGGAACGCGAAGCAAATGTTCGCAGACACGTGGTGTATAGGTCAGTGGTAAAGTATTCGACTGCAGATTGAGAGGTCTCCGGTTCAAACCCGGGTTTCCCATTCTCCAAGAAAGTGAATAGAAATATCTTACTGAGAATTTTGAAGGCGGCAATGATCTGTCCCGTTCTGTATATTTCTAGACAATGCAATTTCCCATCCATGACGGTGTGCGTCACTTCCGTAACGGTTTTGCGTCACATACGTGACGGTTTGCTTGCGCATCGTAAAAATTCAACCTCATCCTATTTCTCTTGCACCCCAAAAGAAGTATAACTTCAAAAACCTAGATCATATCTTTCAGGCATATACTGCCCAGGGTTATTTGAAGGATCTACTTTCAAAAAAGAAAACTCGATGTGAAATATTCTAATACACAGTTCCGAGTTCCTAAAGGTTCAACAAGAAAAAAAAATGTGGAAACGCCAATTGAAGAGAATAAACAAGCGATTCAATTGTTAATTTGAAAAGCGTCTACCTTTTTAAGAACATCTGCAAATTTTAAATAGCCAGTAATAATTAAGTAAAAAGAACACGTGACCTTATTTGCGTAGGATGCCGATTTGAAATACAATGGTTACCAAATTTTACAATCTGCCCGAAGGATATTGTGATGTCACTATGAGATTTAGATAAATATTGCCAAATCAAAGAGCTACCTACTCTACATTTTAGCCAACTGCTAAACCAAAAAATAAAAAAAAAATGCAATTTTCTTTCTTGTCCAAGAAAAGAGACAGCAAAAATTAAAAATAAATGAAATAGTTTTTTTTAAAAAATTTACTCTCTCTCTCAGACAAGTGTAAGGTGTTTCTTTCTGATTTCAATGTAGATTTGGATAAAAGGGGAAAGAAAAATTCCAGTAAAGTAGGCAAACAGGAGACTGAAACAAGTAAAATCTGTTTAAGGATCATGCATCAGATATCGAATCAAAAGATGTTAAGATATGAAGGAGGAATATCGATGAAAAGAAATAAAAATCTTCAAATGCGAAATACAGTGGTCAAAATAAGTATTCGACATGCAACGATTTCTACGTATATTGAGTGGTCGCGGTAGCCGAGTGGTATAGGTATCGGAGCGTGGCTTGCCTTGTCATAAGTTCGAGCCCAGTACCGCTAAAGACCGACCGTGTAGGTCAGCGATGCACGTTAAATGTGTCAAGAGCTGAAAGGACCTCCCTTTGGTGTGGTAGTTAGGACAGGGTGGTGCCAGCTCAGGTTTCATCCACGTCACTTGACCATGGTTCAAAATTACGTGGTCCGTCGCCAAACGCCCTCGTGTAGTTAAACAGTGCGACGTTAATATTCAATCAATCTACGTATATCGACTTAAGACACCTTACTATGGAACAGCAACAAGACCATGTTCCGCTATTAGTTGCATATAACAGTTCAGTTTCTATTATAGAAGTTTTTGTATTTACAAAAACAAATCTAAGGTAATAAATCACCACTGTAATTTTCAAAAGCAGTTTCGCAAGCAAAATTTTTATTTGACATAGGAGGCTTTGGTAAATTTTTATACCGAGAATCAAAATTACCTTTAAGTGTGGTTGCAAATTCTTGTAATTCAAAGCATTTGGACAATTTCTGAGAGTATTTAGAAAGTTTTATGTAAGCAGTGAGCTAGATGGGCTGAATACAAGGAGAGTTGTCAGTAGAAATTAAAAATTTACTCATAAATACAAAATTTCGGCTACTGTAAATAGGCCAAGATAAGTGTGCATTATATAATTAAAAAGTATTAAGAGCAAAAATCGGCTGATAATAAGCCAATATCAAGTTGACCAAAAAACTTTTCCAAGCGGTGAAGCAATGGCTTGCACGTCAATAAAAAGGACCACAAAGCCAATGTATCAAATTTAGCAAAAGTTACCAAGAATTGTTTAAGCATTAAAGTTACGCGCCCCAAACCGTTAGAAATTACCTGAATAATAATGGATTTAAGGCAAGAAGTTCTCGATAGAAGCCATATTTATCCAAACAGAACCTAGTGCAAAGACTGGAATTTGCTAAAAAATTTGCCAACAAACCAGTAGAATTCTGGCACAATGTAATTTTTTCAGACGAGAGAAAATTTAATTTCTTTTGTCGATGACAAAATTATATGGCACAGAAATTGCAATAGTGAGTCGGAAGAACGAAATATGTTGTCCATAGTAAACTATGGAGGAGAAGGTGGTATAATGGTTCAGGGGTGTATGGCGGCTTCAGGGGAGGGAAATATTGTCGTACTTAACGGCATAACGGACCATCTGTGTTACATACAGATTTTAAAAGGAAATTTGGGTACCAGTGCTGAAAAACTAGGTGCAGAGGAGGACAACCAATTTTACCAAGACAATGACCCAAAACACTCCACTCAAAATACAAGGCTTAGGCTGCTATACAACTGCCAAAAGTTATAAAAACAATTTCAACCAAAGTTCAGACCTCAATCCAATTAAGCACCTGTGGAACAAATTGGAAAAAAAGGTTAAGAGAGTGCCCTTTTTCTAACAAACGTCGAATGGAGGTCCTTAGAGAGAAATGGCCAAAAATTGACCAATAAGTGACAGAAATTTAAGTTAAATCGGTGCCACAACATTTAAGAGAAGAAGTCATCCATCGGAGAGGAATGGGCTAAATTCATTTGACTTCATTAGTCACATGATAACTGAGCCACGTGTTTTTGGCCAATAAGTTCATAAATTATATAATGCGACGTCATAAATATACCAGAAATATAATCATGTGTTTCCAGCCAATTAGTTCATGTGCTTCACTGTTGTCAACTTTTTTCTTTTTGTAGAAACTTTCTTTTAGAAAGTACATATTTGTCAACGAGATATAATAATGCACATAGTAGTTAAACAAAATACACTTAATTTAAAAGTATTCGTATAATGTAAGAATTTATTTTAATTTTGAAAACTGTTTGAAGAATTTTAACACGTGAACTCTTTACCCAATCATATCAAATTTTAAATGTTATCTAAACTTAACAAGTTGAAAAACTAGTATGTCAATTTTTTTAATTAATGGGAAACACGTGATTGCCGTTATCATGTGACCATCATGAATTTAGTCCCTTGCAACTAGATATTAGTTTTATGTTATTTGTATATTTTTCATTTATTTTTATGTCTTGTCGAATACTTTTTTTGTTTGCGTAACTGCCTTTGAATGAAATAATTGGGATTTTGTTAATTTAATATATCTTAATGTGTGTGAATTGCGAAAGATGCAACATTTAATACTTAATGATATTTGGCTTAAAATCAATAAAAAGTTTTTGTTTTCTTTTATAGTTTTTACTTTTTAATCCAATATATGCAGAAAATCTTCGCATGTCGAATACTTTTTTTGACCGCTGTATCAGGGAAGATCAAGTAAACCCAAGCATGAGAATGGAAAAAGAAAAGTAATATATCTTGAGACATCCTTATAAAGCTAGAAATTATAACATTCTAAAAATTATAATTGAGTGAGCAGTTAAAGGATGTTATTCGAATAATCACTGTTGTTTCCTATCGTACAAGCCTTGCAACAATATCAAGCTGCGAGTGACGACTATCCATAGGAAATGGTCGATTTCAGCATTGTTATTTCGTTGGTTAAGAAGTTCAGAGTGAAGATGGAGTAAATCTTCGCTAGATTTAAAAAAATCTGGAGGTATTTAAGTCTAAATCAGTCCACCGTAAATCTTCCTACACTTTGAATAGGTTGAAAGCTTTTTAAACCTAAAAGTGTGTCATAAGCAGGAAATTGAAAAAAGTCGGTTAATTCTGGTTGGAAAAAATCGAAGACTGTAAAAACCAAAGATTTCAATGATGTAACCCCTTTTTATTTCTACCTAGTAATGACGAAGTGCTTCCTTCCTATTCGGATGTGGATTCTCATAAAAAGATGAAGTAAAATGCTAGAGCAAAATAGAGAAAGCGGAGACGGCAATTACAGAAAGACCAACAAGGAAAAAGCCGTTTTTGAGGATCGTGCATCAGATTTGGAATCAAAAGATTGCAAGAGCTGTGAAGAACAAGAATTGAAGCCGATAACTTAGAAAAATCAAAATAAAGGTAATAAAAATCTTCCTAAACCATTTATAAAAATATCAGCTGCATCTAAGCGAAAGAGCTGAATCAAAGAAATATGATAAATATTAAAAAGTTCGATATAACATTACCATTTACGAAATTTTGCTAAACAAGCATAGATTTTAGATTGGGCAGTTTACATAACAATACAGACACCTGTGAAATTGAAGTTTTTAAAACACACAAAAGAGGTTTTCGGTGATTTTTGAACAATATTATTGATTTTGCTAATGTTGAAAAGGACCACCATTTTTTACATCACATCAAGACTTTCTAAGCACAGCATCGATATTTTTGTTCAAATCCTGTTTAAAAAAAAAAAAAAAAAAATTCTTGAACAATTTAGCGTGTATTACCTAGAAACAGTGCATCTTTTTAAATGTTAAATCTATGTAAATTTTGGTTCTTGATAATGGTTATTAATGAAAAACATTATTGCCAGTTCTCGCATGTTGCCTCTGGTTGAGACAAAAACAAGAAGTTGCAGTAAAGTCTAAACTTTTACATTCAATTAATGCACAATTTCTAGAAGATCACCAACATGCAATTTTAATTTGTTTCTATTAAGGTAATTTTTTTAAAAACAAGCGACTGACCAAAAGTAGATTTTATATCTGTGTATATGAAAGTGTTTTTCTCTAATGGTGCTCTGGAAAGTTTGAGACAAATTTTAACTTCCGCAAAAAGCAAAACTAAATTAAATTTTTATTTAAATGCGGAATCTTTTTTTTTTTCTTTTGAAACTTCTTTATCTCATTTTAACATCCTGTGGTAGTCGAGACGAGAAGATTTTTTTTCCTGTTATCCTTTATATTTGTGCGCACCGTATTGGTGGTCGCGTACGCCCTGTTCTTCGCTGACTTATACTGAATTTCTGGGGGAGGAGGGGAGTGCACATGGAAGTAACGGAAATATATTTTAATCCAACCAACCTCAGCATCTGTTTCTTTTTTGTCATGGTAGTCTCAAATTATTTATCCCTCACAAGTTTTCGGATATCTAAACCAAAAAAATTCCTTTTTTTTTAAATTGGCTTCGAATTAACATGGGATTTTTTTGCACATGTATTTGAAACAATCTCCGTCTTTTGGAATAGCTTTAAGAAACTGCTTCTTTACACATAATTTTATATGTAGAGGGGTAACAGTACATTGTTTGGCTTGACTAAGCTGTTCTGAATCACATTCTTGGTGGTATGATGGCCGCGGTAGACGAGTGGTATAGGTGTCGGATCATGGCTTGCCTCTTGTCACGAGTTCGAGTTAAATACAATTAAAGACCCGCCGTGTAGGGCAGCGATGCACGTTAAATCTGTCGAGAGCTGAAACGTCCTCCCGTTGGCGTGGTGTGGTAGTTAGGTGAGGGGGTCGCCAGCTCAGGTGTCGTCCACGTCACTTGACCATGGTTCAAAATTACGTGGTCCGTCGCCAAAAGCCTTCGTGTTGCTGAACAGTGCGACGTTAATATTCAATCAATCAATCAACTTGGTGGCATGATGATTAAAAAATAATTTCAAAAATTTTTACTTACAAAATATAAGATACAACAAAGGACCTTTTCGGTAAAAAAGACAGACTGAGTAATATCCACGACTGCCAAAGTCTTAAGTTAAATGGACATCAAGTAAATAAAAGTGAATAAGATCAAAATGAACACAATATAAAAGAGTAAAAAAATACAAAAATAATACCGCAAGAAAGGTGTGAATAGCAAATGATTTGGTATAGCAATCAAATAAAAAAGATACCACTACTGAACAACGTAGGGCAAATGAGTGTTTATTATGTTTATTAACCCCACTCCCTAAGGGTGATGTTACCAACGTTTAGAATTGAATTTTATAGATCACTCAATTTATAATTTTATATTTAGCAGATCACTAATTTGAATTTAAATAAGATTTAATTTATTTAATAATAATGATCAGAGAGGACAGTTGTTTTATTATTGTAAAAAGCATCCATTAAAGAAGTAACAAAGAAAAAAAGATAAATTATTTTTTTTAAACGAAAAATGTAAGCTTATTGATGGTTTCATATCTTAGAGGGATGTTTCTTTGAAATCGCGTTGTGACGTCACTTCAAAAGGAAAGCTGTGTTTATTTCAAGCCGAAATCAGTACCGAGATTTAACTACTATTGCATTTTCATTTTTATCAATTTCATGTAATCATCATTTTCATCATTTTTCATCATCATTGTCGTTATATTTTTACATCGTCGTCGTACATAATCTCTATAAATGAAGCCGCAATTTTCCACGGAGCACCTTTTTGCAATCACTAATTTAACACAAAACCGAGGACTATTAGTGGAATGCCCAAAAAACCGAGTGGCCGCGGTGGGTGAGTTGTATAGGTATCAGATCGTGGCTGGCTTTACCACGAGTTCGAGCCCAGTACCACTAAAGACCCGCCTTGTAGGCAGAGATTCGCGTTAAATCTGTAGGGAGCCGAAACGTCCTCCCGTTGGTGTGGTGTGATAGTTAGGAGAGGGAGGGTGCCATCTCAGGTGTCATCCACGCCACTTGAACATGGTTCAAAATTACGTGGTCTGTCGCCAAAAGCCCTCGTGTAGCTGAAAAGTGCGACGTTAATATCCACTCACTCGCACAAAAAACCAATCTCACGC